>OY731398.1:25670987-26056929 GCA_963425845.1 Sphenostylis stenocarpa
AGACTCAATCAAACTAAAACAGAGTTAATACAATACAGAAATCATCAATCTTCAATCTTCAATACTCTAAGTCTTTAAGCTCTTGGATCATCATCAAAATCAACATTCTTCATGATCATTATTTGCAACATCAAGTCCTTGAATGTTCAACAGAGACGGCGGTCTCGACCTGTCAGGCGCGAAAAACTATAAATAGGGGCGTCATTTCTCCCTTTCCACACACAAAATCAACAGAGCTCTCCCTTCTCTCTAGACTTTCTCTCTCTAAGAATCCCTCCGAGGCATTTCCGGAGTTTCTGAGTGTCTTTAGGCATAAACTGAGCGCTCTAAATCTTCTTTAGAATCCCTCCGAGGCATTTCCGGAGTTTCTAAGAGTTGTAAGAGTGAAGGGTTGCCAAAACGCACCCTATTTTAAAGAAATATAAAAGCTCGCTTTGGAGGTGCATATTCTCCCTCTTTATTACTGCCATTTAAATTACGCAATAGAAGCTAGGGCCATGTAGTCATAAACTTAAATTCCGCATAATAAAAGGGTAAAAGCGCAATTTTCCAGTTTAATTATTTACTCAAAATTAGCCGGCCTGTCATAGGGAACCCGAAAGGGGCGTCGTAAAGGAACTAACACTTCCTTTACACGTAACTAACTCCCTTACCCAACTCTGGTTCTAATGACCAAAGTTGGTTTTCGAAAACCAACGCCTTTTTAAAACCCCTTTTCCGATGTTTATGGTAAAAATATCGGTGGCGACTCCATAGAACCCAAATTAAATAAGTCCCTGGGTTAGCCCGGTTATCGGACAACTCAGGGATACTTTCGAAAACCTCGCCCTTAGGTTAGCCCGGTTATCGGACAACCTAAAGGCGTTGTAACCACCAATAAAAACGCAAAAATCAAAAGGGTCGAAAAACCATCGCGTCACTCCGACCGCCTCTCTCTTTTTGACGGCGGCGACACATGGTTACCGAACGTCGGTACGGACCTCCACAGGGGCTACCCCATTTTCCCTCGTATACGGAATGGAGGCCGTACTACCAGTAGAGGTCGAAATACCCTCTCTGCGAGTTGTCATGGAAGCCAAATTAACAGAAGCTGAATGGGTCCAAAACCGGTATGATCAATTGAACCTAATCGAAGAAAAACGGTTGGACGCCATATGCCAGGGGCAAGCTTATCAGCGGAAAATCAAGAAGGCCTACGACAAGAAGGTCAATCCCCGCACTTTCCTAGAAGGAAATCTAGTAGTGAAGAAACTGCTTCTAGCCCAGAAAGACAAAATCGGGAAATGGGCAGCCAACTACGAAGGACCCTTTGTGGTCAAGCGAGCCTTCTCAGGAGGAGCTCTTATCCTCACAAATATGGATGGAGAAGAGCTCCGATATCCTATCAACTCAGATGCGGTGAAAAAATACTACGCCTAAAAGACATTGCTCATGACCCGTCAGGATGAAAACTCGCAAAGAGCGTCCTGGGCAAAAGATAGGGCCTACATACCTCGCTAGGACACGTCCTAGGCAAAAAGTAGAGGTTTCAAAAAAAATATACCAAAAAAAAAATAAAAAATAAAAATAATAATATATATATATATACAGAGCAATGATTACCTTAGCCGAAAACCGCAAAGGCGACTAAGGTAATACCTCCACAATAGCAAGCAGACTTCGCATAGTCTTCACTCCGGACTCGGGCATCTCAACTGAAGGGACTAGGAAAAACAGGGAAGCAAAAATCACAGACATGATTGTGGCACCCTCATACAGTTTAGCCAACCTTGGCCAGCCATGCTTACAAATTCTATTGTAAACCCCCATGTAAAAATAAACCATCTGGTTATATCAATAAAATTGTCTTTTTCTTCTCTTTACCTACCTGTGTAAATGCCTCTGTATTAACGAAACATGAGCATGCATAAAACAAGCAATTCGAGAAAGCATAAAGACAAAGACGAACATCACCAACCAGGGCCGTCCCAAGTAAAAAAGTACAGGGTAGCCTGCTAGATCGAAAACCCGCAAAGGGCGGTCTAGGCAAAAGATAAGGCTTTTATAAAAAGAAAAAAAGAGCCCACCAAAAAAACCTCAGACAAAAATCGAAACCCGCTAGATCGAAAACCCGCAAAGGGCGGTCTAGGCAAAAGATAGGGTTAAAACAAAAAGTGCAAACACGAGAGAACAAAAAGAAGGAGAGTACCAGTTACTTTCTAGATTGCCCACAACTAAAACAAATTGCATAAAAAGCATCCACACGCACAAGTAGTTGCACAAAAATGACTTTGTCAAAAGCAAAACAAACAAATAAAAGATCAAAAAGCATTCATACCTGCATTCTTAAGAACAATAAAAAAGGGTATCCCGGTACGACTTCGCCGACCTTTTGCCATCCTTTCCAAAAATCAGCGTAACAAAAAAGCTTAAAAGAGAAAAGGCATACGCTCAAGAAAAAAGCCAAAATCCAAAATTGCGAGAAAAAAGAGATAAAACCGCGAGAAAAGGCAGGATTAAAACAAAACAACTACCTTAACCGACAAAATTCCGACTACCAAGCAAAAGTCAAACACAAAAAGAGAAGAGAAGAACCCGACCAGCCAGCAAGAGTCGGATGATTACCACAAAAAAAATCAGAAACAAAGAATCCCCAGCAACCAACAAAGCTGGATGGACAACCAACAAAATCCCGGGCGCAGCCCGGACGACCATCCAAGAAGTCCAAGAACATCTACCAACACAGAAATCACTCCCCAGTAAACGGCGCATGAGCTACCCGAGCAGTAAGCCGCCACCACCACCAGTCCTACGCAACGGACTGTACCAACCTGATAGGGGGTTTATACCTATCAACCAGCACACAAGGAGTGCCTAAACGGCGCATGAGCTACCCGAGCAGTAAGCCGCCACCACCACCAGTCCTACGCAACGGACTGTACCAGCCTGATAGGGGGTTTATACCTATCAACCAGCACACAAGGAGTGCCTAAACGGCGCATGAGCTACCCCAGCAGTTGTCGCCACCGTCCGTTCCGACGTCCTGGGGACGTCTCCGAACGTTAATGCGAGCGGTCGCGAAAAGATGGTTGAGACTCGCATTTTTTGTTAAAATTGTGTTCATTGCTTCCGAGGTGCTCAACACTGAACTATCCTCTAATAGAAGCAAGGTTTTCGAAAAAGGGGTTCTTTTGGAGTCGCCACCAATGTTTTGACCAGAAACATTGGAAAAGGAGAAAAGGCGTTGATTTTATTAAAAACCAACTTGGCCATTATAACCAGAGTTGGGTAAGGGAGTTAGTTACGTGTGGGGAAGGTGTTAGCACCCCCACAACGCCCCTTTCGGGTTCCCTATGACGGATTTATTCATTAAGTGAAGATTATGAGAAATTACGCATTTACCCTTATTTTATTCGTACAGTTATTTAGATATGGTTATCTACATGATGTATCTACATTGCATACAGAAAACAATAAATAAAGCAGTAAAGAAGAAGAGAATTGAGAAAAACCTTCGTAGCAAGCTTTATATTATGATTCTTGTACAAAGAGGACGCGTTTCGGCAGTCCTTCACTCTACAATGACTCTCCTCTCGATTACAGACTCGACTCGACTAAATTTTCTAGAAGAATCGAATGCCGGAATACAAATTCCTTAACTGATTGTTACCTAAAAAAGGCAATCAGAAAGATCGTTCGAGAGAGGGAGAGAAGAAGACAAGTCTCTGAGTTGTCTGGGGTGTGAGGTGTGTGGAATGAGACAAATGAGGCTCCTATTTATAGCTTTTTCGCTGCCTGGGACTTTGGGACGACCGTCTGGGGGGACGGCCGTCCCAAATGTGTTTTCTGCGTTGTGCCAATCTGGGACGGCCAGTCTGGGTTGGGACGGCCGTCCCAAACGCAATTTTCTTCACGTTGGGACCCCCTGGGGTTTGGGACGGCCGTCCCACATTCGGGACGCGCGTCCCAACTGCTTAAATGCAGTTGGGACGGCCGTCCCAACCCTGGGATGGTGGTCTTGACCCGTTTTGTCCAGCCTTTGTATTTTGGGACCCCGGGAAGCTTTCCTTGCCGTTTTCGGACGTGGATTGGTGCCGATATATGTCCGTTGAAGCTTTATCTTCATGAAGGAAGTCTTCTTGGCCTTCACTAAAATGTTGGGCGAGCTTTATCTCTGTATAGGAAGTCTCTTTTGCGTTTATCGTGCATACGAGCGAACTCCATGTTGTTTGCAGGAGGTTTCCTCGGTTTTGCTGGGGAAGCCGGATGAACTCCATCTTCGGGTGAAGTTCCTCTAGCTTTTATTTTGAGAGGCCGGGCAAAATTAGGGGTCTACAGCAGTAAGCCGCCACCACCACCAGTCCTACGCAACGGACTGTACCAGCCTGATAGGGGGTTTATACCTATCAACCAGCACACAAGGAGTGCCTAAATGGCGCATGGGCCACCTGAACAGTAAGCCACCACTACCACCCTGATGGGGGGTTCATACCCATCCGGTCCCACACAACGGACCGTACCAGCCTGATGGGGGGTTCATACCCATCTAGTCCCACACAACGGACTGTAACTACCAGCCTGATGGGGGGTTTATACCCATCAACCGAAAGATCGACTACGTCAGGAGTAGTATCCGGAGGTTCTACCACGTGTCAACCAAAGGGATCGGCTACGTCAGGAGTAGTATCCCGGAGGTGCATAAATACAACATCTCCCTAGAGGATCATCCGCCACAAGACGGGACGTCCGAAGGGTAGCCGGGCGAGAGGGTCAACTCCTTTACCTTCCTGTCTACCTGTCTGGCACAACAAAGCCAACAACCGACTAGTCAGGTAAAGGGGGGGCAGCTGTAGACCCCAAATCTTGCCTGGCCTTAGAATAAAGTCAGAAAGCTTCCTATTTGAAGACGACCGAAGCCTAACAAGCCACTAGGAGAGACTATTAGGCCCCCGTACTAAGATAGGAGGGTTTTTTGGCCTGAAAAATAAAGTTTCTCGCCCTGAAGGGACGAGACCGCCATCTGGAAGGACCAGACTGCCGTCTCGCCTCACGCCAGGGACGAGACCGCCGTCTCGCTTGTCCAGACGGCGGTCTCGTCACCTGAAAAAGGCCGAGACGGCGTTCTGGATAATCCATACGGCGGTCTCGACTTCTGCCTAGTCGAGACGGCGGTCTGGATTATCCAGATGGCGGTCTCGACCCCCTGCCGTGGTCGAGACGGCGGTCTGGATTGTCCAGACGGCGGTCTCGACCTGTCAGGCGTGAAAAACTATAAATAGGGGCTCCATTCCCCCTTTTTCCACACACCAAACACAGTAGCTCCTCCTTCTCTCTAGATTTTCTCTCTCTAGAACCCCTCCGAAGCACTTCCGGAGTTTCTGAGTGTCTCTAGGTATAAATTGAGCGTCCTAAATCTTCTTTAGAATCCCTCCGAGGCATTTCCGGAGTTTCTGAGAGTTGTAGAGTGAAGGGTTGCCAAAAAACACCCACTCTTTAAAGAGAAAATACAAAAAACTTTCTTTGGAGGTGCACCCTTGTCGCCGCCTCCCGAAAAGGGGCGGTCGGAGCGACGCGATGGTTTTTTCGACCCTCTTGATTTTCACGTTTTTTATTGGTGGTTACAACGCCTTTAGGTTGTCCGATAACCGGGCTAACCTAGGGGCGAGGTTTTCGAAAGTATCCCTGAGTTGTCCGATAACCGGGCTAACCCAGGGACTTATCTGGTTTGGGTTCTATGGAGTCGCCACCGATATTTTTACCATAAACATTGGAAAAGGGGTTTAAAAAGGCGTTGGTTTTCGAAAACCAACTTTGGTCATTAGAACCAGAGTTGGGTAAGGGAGTTAGTTACGTGTAAAGGAAGTGTTAGTTCCTTTACAACGCCCCTTTCGGGTTCCCTATGATAGGCCGACTACTTTGGATAAATAATTAAACTAGAAAATTGCGCTTTTACCCTTTTATTATGCGATATTTATAGATTGTGACTACATGGCCCTAGTATCTATTGCATACATTTAAATGAAAGCGGTAAAATTAGAAGGAGAGAGAATGTGCACCTCCAAAGCAAGCTTCTAATATATTTCTCTTTGAAGAGAGGGTGCGTTTTGGCAACCCTTCGCTCTACAACTCTCAGAAAACTCCGGAAATGCCTCAGAGGGATTCTAAAGAAGATTTAGAACACTCTGTTTATGCTTAAAGACACTCAGAAGCTCCGGAAATGCCTCGGAGGGATTCTTAGAGAGAGAAAGTCTAGAGAGAAGGGAGAGCTATGCTGATTCTGTGTCGAAAGGGAGAAATGACGCCCCTATTTATAGTTTTTCGTGCCTGACAGGTCGAGACTGTCGTCTCCTCTGACAGGGTCGAGACCGCCGTCTGGAAAATCCAGACCGCCGTCTCGACTAGGTGGGAATCGAGACCGCCGTCTGGAAAATCCAGACCGCCATCTCGACCTTTGCAGGAATCGAGACCGCCGTCTGGAAAATCGAGACGGCGGTCTCATCCTGGCGTTAAGACGAGACGACGGTCTGGTTCTTCTAGATGGCGGTCTCGTCCCTTCAGGGCGAGAAACTTTATTTTCGGGCCAAAAAACCTTCCTATCTTGGTACGGGGGCCTAATAGTCTCTCCTAGTGGCTTGTTAGGCTTCGGCCGTCTTCAAATAGGAAGCTTTCTGACTTTATTTTGAGGCCGGGCAAGATTTGGGGTCTACAGCTGCCCCCCCTTTACCTGACTGGTCGGCTGCTGGCTTTGTTGTGCCAGACAGGTAGACAGGAAGGTAAAGGAGTTGACCCTCTTGCCCGGCTACCCTTCGGACGTCCCGTCTTATGGCAGGTGATCCTCTGGGGAGATGTTGTGTTTGTGCACCTCTGAGATACTACTTCTGATGTAGCCGATCCCTTTGGTTGACACGTGGTAGACCCTCCGGATACTACTTCTGACGTAGCCGATCCTTCGGTTGATGGGTATAAACCCCCCATCAGGCTGGTAGTTGCAGTCCGTTGAGTGGGACTGGATGGGTATGAACCCCCCATCAGGCTGGTACGGTCCTTTGTGTGGGACCGGATGGGTATGAGCCCCCCATCAGGGTGGTAGTGGCGGCTTACTGTTCAGGTGGCCCATGCGCCGGTTTAGGCACTCCTTGTGTGCTGGTTGATAGGTATAAACCCCCTATCAGGCTGGTACAGTCCGTTGCGTGGGACTGGTGGTGGTGGCGGCTTACTGCTCGGGTAGCTCATGCGCCGGTTCCTGGGGGATAATTTCTGTGTTGGTAGATTGCTCTTGTACTTTTTGAATGTTCATCCGGGTTGTGCTGGGGATTTTGTTGGTTGTCCATCCAGCTCCATTGGTTGCTGGGGATTTCTTTGTTTCTGTTTTTGTGGTGGTTTTCCGATTCTTGCTGGTTAGTCGGGTTCTTCTCTTCTCTTTTTGTGTTCGACTTTTGCTTGACAGTCGAATTTTTGGTTGTTTTGATCCTGCCTTTTTCTCGCGGTTTTATCTCTTCTTTTTTTTTCTCGCGATTTTTGGATTATGGCTTTTTATTGGGCGTGCGCCTTTTTTTTTTTTTTTTGTTAAGTCTTTTTGTTACGCTTGACTTTTTTTGGGAAGGATGGCAAAAGGTCGGCGAAGTCGTACCGGGATACCCTTTTTTATTGTTCTTAAGAATGCAGGTATGAATGCTTTTTGATCTTTTATTTGTTTGTTTTGCTTTTGACAAAGTCATTTTCGTGCAACTACTTGTGCGTGGGGGTGATTTTTATGCAATTTTGTTTTATTTGAGGACATCTAGAAAGTGACCGGTGCTTCCTTCTTTTTGTTCTCTCGTGATTATTCTTTTTGCACTTTTTGTTTTAACCCTATCCTTTGCCTAGACCGCCCTTTGCGGGTTTTCGATCTAGCGGGTTTTAATTCTTCGTTTGAGACATTTTGGTGGGCTTTTTCCTTTTCTTTTTATAAAAGCCTTATCTTTTGCCTAGACCGCCCTTTGCGGGTTTTCGATCTAGCAGGCTACCCTGTACTTTTTTTTTTTTTTTACTTGGGACGGCCCTGGTTGGTGATGTTCGTCTTTGTCTTTATGCTTTCTCTAATTGCTTGTTTTATGCATGCTCATGTTTTGTTAATATAGAGGCATTTACACAGGTAAGTAAAGAGAAAAAGACAATTTTATTGATATAACCATATGGTTTATGTTTTACATGGGGGTTTACAAAAGAATTTGTAAGCATGGCTGGCCAAGGTTGGCTAAACTGTATGAGGGTGCCACAATCATGTCTGTGATCTTTTGTTTCCCCGTTTTTCCTGGTTCCTTCAGTTGAGATGGCCGAGTCCGGAGCGAAGATTATGCAAAGTCTGCTTGCTATTGTGGAGGTATTACCTTAGCCGCCTTTGCGGTTTTCGGCTAAGGTAATCATTGCTCTGTATATATTACTTTTGTTTTTTTTTGTTTTTTTGTTTTTTTTTTTTGAAACCTCTATTTTTTGCCTAGGACGTGTCCTAGCGAGGTATGTAGGCCCTATCTTTTGCCCAGAACGCTCTTTGCGAGTTTTCATCCTGACGGGTCATGAGCAATGTTTTTTAGGCGTAGTATTTTTTCACCGCATCTGAGTTAATGGGATATCGGAGCTCTTCTCCATCCATATTGGTGAGGATAAGGGCTCCTCCTGAGAAGGCTCTCTTGACCACAAAGGGTCCTTCGTAGTTGGCTGCCCATTTCCCGATTTTGTCTTTTTGGGCTGGAAGCAGTTTCTTCACTACTAGATCTCCCTCTTGGAAAGCGCGGGGATTGACCTTCTTGTCGTAGGCCTTCTTGATTTTCTGCTGATAAGCTTGCCCCCGACATATGGCGTCCAGTCGCTTTTCTTCAATTAGGTTCAATTGATCATACCGGTGCTGGACCCATTCAGCTTCTGTCAATTTGGCTTCCATGACAACTCGCAAGGATGGTATTTCAACCTCTACTGGTAGTACGACCTCCATTCCGTATACGAGGGAAAACGGGGTAGCCCCTGTGGAGGTCCGAATCGACGTTCGGTAACCATGCAAGGCAAAAGGAAGCATTTCATGCCAGTCTTTGTAGGTAACCACCATTTTCTGAATGATTTTCTTGATATTTTTGTTGGCTGCCTCTACTGCACCGTTCATCTTTGGTCGGTACGGAGAGGAATTGTGGTGCTGGATTTTGAAGTCTTGACATAATTCCTCCATCATTTTATTGTTGAGATTAGTCCCGTTATCAATAACGAGCCTATGGGGGATGCCGTACCGACATATAATGTTTTTCTTGATGAAGGTGGTCACCACTTTCCGGGTTACGTGTGCGTATGATGCTGCCTCAACCCACTTGGTGAAATAGTCGATTGCTACCAATATGAAGCGATGACCATTAGATGCTTTGGGTTCGATGGGTCCGATGACATCCATGCCCCACATAGAAAATGGCCATGGTGTAGCCATGATGCTGAGAGGTGCGGGTGGCACATGAATATTATCGGCGTATACTTGGAACTTGTGACATTTCTTGGCATATTGGTGACAATCAGCTTCCATCGTGGACCAATAGTACCCTGCCCTGAGGATTTTCTTTGCCATGACATGCCCGGGTGCGTGGGTTCCAAAAGTCCCTTTGTGGATTTCTTTCATCAATGTTTGGGCTTCTTCTTGGTCCACACATCTTAAAAGGGTGGCATCGGGGCTCTTTTTGTAGAGGGTTCCTTCAATCAACGTGAACCCTGCGGCTCTCTTGCGAATGGTCCGTTTGTCATTGTCACTGATTCCTTCAGGATATTCTCCCTTTATGAGGTACCGCTTGATGTCATGGTACCAAGGGTTTTGATCGCGCTCGTCATTTACTGCCATGCAGAAAGCTTGCTTATCATGCAGTTTGACTTGAATGATTGGCATCTCATGTTCTTGGTCCAGGGCAAACATGGATGATAGTGTGGCGAGGGCGTCAGCAATTTGGTTGTCTTCCCGAGGGATGTACTGGAAAGTGACGCTTTCCATTCTCGAGACCAGCTCGCGGATGTACTCTAGATATGGGATTAATTTGACGTTTCGGGTTTCCCATTCGCCCCTAAGTTGATAGATGATAAGGGATGAATCACCGAATATTTTGAGTTTAGTGACCCCATGATCTAGAGCCGCTCGGATCCCTAGTGCACATGCTTCGTATTCAGCCATGTTGTTGGTGCAATCGAAATTAAGCCTGGCCGTTACAGGAATGTGTTTCTTTTCGGGGGATATCAAAATAGCTCCTACCCCGTGTCCAAGCATGTTGGAAGCCCCATCGAAGAACATGGTCCATGTAGACCCCAAATCTTGCCCGGGCTCCAAATAAAGTCAGAAGATCCCCTATTCGAAGACGGCCGAAGCCTAACAAGCCACTAGGAGAGACTATTAGGCTCCCGTACCAAGATAGGAGGGTTTTTTTTTGGCCCAAAATAAAGATTCTCGCGTTGAAGGGGACTCCCGGGTCAAGTCTCGCTCAAGCGAGTACGTCCGTCGCTTGAGCGACGGATGCCTCAAACAAAAGGGACTTCCGGGTCGAGTCTCGCTCAAGCGACTCGATGGATGCCTCAAACAAAGGGACTTTCGGGTCGAGTCTCGCTCAAGCGGCTGATGTACTCGCTTGAGCGACGGATGCCTCAAACAAAGGGAACTCCCGGGTCAAGTCTCGCTCAAGCGACGGATTTCTCGCTTGAGCGAGCGAAGGACGAGACGGCGGTCTCGTTTTTCCAGACGGCGGTCTCGTTGCCTAGACCGCCGTCTCGTTGGACGAGACGGCGGTCTCGTTGGACGAGACGGCGGTCTCGACCCTGTCGAGACGAGAACGGCGGTCCGGACCACCGACAGCGCGAAAAACTATAAATAGGGGTCCTCCCCCTCATTTCCACACGGAAAAACGGTAGCTCTCCCTTCTCTCTAGATTTTCTCTCTCTAAGAATCTCTCAGAGGCATTTCGGAGTTTACGGCGTCTCTAGGCATAGATCGAGCGTTCTAAATCTTCTTAAGAATCCCTCAGAGGCATTTCGGAGTTTCGAGAGTTGTAGAGTGAGAGGGCTGCCACAAAGCACCCTTTTTTTAAAGAATATAAGAAAGCTTGCTTCGAAGGTTCATAAACCTCTTTCTTTACTTTACCGCTTTCATTTAAATTATGCAATAGACGTTAGGGCCATGTAGTCATAAATTTAAATACCGCATAATAAAAGGGTAAAAGCGCAATTTTCTAGTTTATCAATAAAAATAAGCCGGCCTATCATAGGGAACCCGAAAGGGGCGTCGCAAAGGGACTAATACTCCCTTTGCACGTAACCAACTCCCTTACCCAACTCTGGTTCTAATGACCAAAGTTGGTTTTCGAAAACCAACGCCTTTTTAAAACCCCTTTTCCGATGTTTATGGTAAAAATATCGGTGGCGACTCCATAGAACCCAAAAAAAATAAGTCCTTGGGTTAGCCCGGTTGTCGGACAACTCAAGGACACTTTTCGAAAACCTCGTCTCTAGGTTAGCCGGTTATCGGACAACCTAAGGACGTTGTAACCACCAATAAAAAACGCGAAAACAAGAGGGTCGATAAAACCATCGCGTCGCTCCGACCGCCTCTTTTGACGGCGGCGACGGATGGCGACTCCATTGGGGAAGCCTAGAGAGTTAGTCCCATTTAGTGATAGGTCGGCTTAAACAATAAATAAACCAAGAAAATAGCGCTTTTACCCTACCTTGTATTATAACATGCTTTATTGTTCGGCTTTCAATAAGCTGTTGTTTGTTTATACTTACGCAAATTGATTGAGATATAAAGCGCACACAAGTCCCTTGCACACTACAGTTCCCTCTATACCGGGGGCAAGTGAGAAAACCATAGGGAGTGGGTGGCGGGTACGGTTCGCTGCGGTTAGGGCCTTGTGCCCACCGGTGTGATCGGAAACCACCACTCAAGGTGATAACCTTCCTCTTTTGGCAACAAGGCCAGACTACGGCCTTAGTGTTGAGCATGGTCGGACGGGCTGGAGAGTGGGGACCCTATAATGGGGGCACCTTGGGGGCCTTAGCCTGGTGAGAACGGTTAGAACCAACCCTTGCCAATGCACTTTTCGCGGGAAAACCCTACCTCGTGATAAAAATGAATTCTCGCTTGTTCGTGGATGATCGAATTGTGTGTGCATATGTCATGTTGCATTTGGCTGTTGCATAGCATAAACAAACAACGAGAACAAAATCACAAAAAAAAATATATTTTACAAATAAACACCCTTATCTCGGACGATCTGCCTTTTAGCTAGCCTGGTTTCGGGTTCTTTGTAAGCTAAGTAGCCACGCGATTCAGACGAAGAGATAAGGGACGCTAAATATTCTTTCGCATAAAGCCACATTTTATCTCGGACGATCTGCCTTTTAGCTAGCCTGGTTTCGGGTTCTTTGTAAGCTAAGTAGCCACGCGGTTCAGAACGAGAAGAGATAAAAGGCTATAAAATAAAAAGCAATAAAAATCAAAATAAAAATCCAAAAAAAATAAAATAAAATAAAATAATAATAACAAAATCAAAACATTTATAAAATAATGTTGACAAAGTCGTGTCATTCATATTGCATCATGCCATAAGTGAAAAAACAAGAGAGAAAATAAATGCATAAGGAAAGTATGCATACGCATCATTTTAATAAACCTCTCAAAAATGTGTCTTAGAGGCGTTTTTGGGAAAAATGCTTGGGCCAAATCCCCTTCGGGAATTTGCAGTTTGGTTCTTCACCTTTTTCTCTTCGTTTTGGTATGCTTGTACGTCCAAATCGGACATCTCGGTCAAGAGTTATGCCACTTTGAACATCTGCTGCCTTTTGTAATGGTGCATGCATAGATACATTCATTCTAGGGACCACTAGATATCCCTAAGACAATGGCGAAAGAGGCCCAGAGCACATTTGTGACCTTCGCGGCAAGGAAGGGACAAGTGTACTAAGGTGTGATGGTGACCCCCATTATACTTGTCAAATCCGTGATGGGTAAGGAACCATTACACCAAGGTGGGTAGGATACCCCACAAAGCGTAAGCTTTAAAGAGGATACCTAAGTCATTGTCTTAAGGAATATCCATTTCATAAATCATTCATTTTAAACAATAAAAATCTTTTGGCATTCTAGAAAGCGGCTAGTATTCTTCATCTTTGTCATCCTCATGCAAAAAAAAAACACATAAAATCCCAAACACTATCATACATCATGTTAGAAAATAAAACATGATAATGTTTAGGAAAAACAAACACTTGCATACATGCATCCACCAAACTTCATACATCTAACAATAGACGAGTTGAAGAAAGTGAACATTCCTCAATACCATGAAAAGAGGGTAAGGCATTCGCATGCCATGCACAAAAAAAAGAAATTAAATAGAAATTCTAACCCGCCTATTTAGGCTTCAAAACATTGCATTGAGGAATGTACACTTGTATGGACGAAATAAATAAAATTGTTTCTTTTCATCATCTCTCAACCGTCTATTGCGTTGCATTCATGAATTGCATTCATTCTCATAATAATAAGATAATAAAAAGAAAGGATTAGTCGATGTGCTCTCACGTGAATTAGAATAAGATGGAGAGTAAGCCTTCGATCATCAAGTTCTCTCCAACGGTTGATCCGCCCAAGGAGGATAATAAGCCTCAACCGTTGGGTATCAGAGTTAATAAGGAAGAAGGGGCAAGGATATCGTTACATTTGTTCACCCCATACATCAAATAAGGTTGCACCATGGAGATACGCAAAAACACTGCCCATTAACAAGAATATCTCCACAATAGGCGGCATTGGGGGCAAAATTAGAAATGGAAGAATCTACTCCCCAGGAGCTACCGAGACAATGCTCCCAAGAATAAAGGAAAAATAAAAAGACCGAAGAAAAACATAATCCAAAGAGGAAGCTGAGAAGACTTTGGACTCATGACGCTAGGCAATAAGGCTGGTCACAAAGACGACATTCGGATCGGCAAGTCGTCTATCCTACTTTGAATAAAAGCGGCTAAAAGGACCTTCGAAATACCTTTTGCCAATATAAAAAGACTTCCCCAACAATATGAAGGTGGCCCACGAGATAAGAAAATATGGATGCCGCCCAAACCAAGGGCTCGTTAGAAACTCTCAAGAAATAAGAGAGCCACCAAATTTTAAAGACGATCCTTTAAAGCATTACCCTATAAAGGATCAAGCTGCACAACGGAGAAAAGGGAAGTCTCCCTTCGCACCTCAAATCAGATTCTCCGAGTAGAGGGATTCAAGCGTCAAAAGCGACTTTAGTCATTAGGTGTTTTCCTTCGATTCTTAGGGCTTGTAAATCCAATGACTATTAGAAATTACTCCTCGGGGCTAGCCGACCCCAGAGCATTGTAGGGCACACATTTCCCTATTAATTACAAAGAATGCCATTCTTACTTTACTGCTTCTCTTCTTGCTATTCATGTCTAAACCTCATTAATAACCATGTTTAAGCAAACGTTTTCAAAAGTGCGTCAAAGTAATCAAAATGAGCCATTGACCAAAATAAAAGTCAAATCCATCATCAGCGATTGACTAGAAACACAAAATAAGGTTTTACCTCGTCATAAATAAAGTCATGTTTCGCCAATGTTGTGCAAAAAGAAAACAAAAATCAAAAGAAGCCCATAAAAGCCAAAAGTCAAAAGAAAAAGGCGAGGATACCGGTAGGAAACCCATTAAAGGGGGCTACGCAAAAGTTAGGGTAAACCCGCTAGGAAACCAAAACAACCATAAAGGGTAGCCTAGGAAAAAAATAGGGTTACAAAAAAAAGTCCGCTAGGTTACCCAAAATAAAAAAAAAAAAAAAAAAAGAAACCTAGACAAAAGTTAGGACAAAACAAAACACAACATCCTAGGCTAAAAACCCAAAGGGTAGACTAGGGAAGTCAATCGATCATAGCAAGCGCCATACAATAGGACGTCACTCCATAAACAAAACGTTTGTTTAAACTAGCCTAAACACTCTAACCAACCTTGGCTAGCCGTGCTTACAAAAACCATTTTTTGTCAAAATAAAACAATTCTAAAACACAAGCCTTTGAATTAAATATCCTCTTCTTTCTCTTCTCTTGACCCTTACTACTACAACATTCTAGTAATTAGTAGGGAAATGTGGAGATAGTAATCAATAGAAGGATTGACAACCCCAAGGAAAAGGAGGGGCGCACTGACACGGCAAAGTCGCTCTACAATTAAACACAAACATACTTTGGTCATGATAAAGTCAAGACGGCGAAATTGGTATAGCCTATTACGTCAACGAAAGTACAAAACGTCAGAAGCATATCAAGAGTAAAAGCACATTGGTTAATCCTTTTGAAAAATTAATTGAAATAGCATTATAGGATGCATATCGCAAACATTGCATGCATATGATAGGCTCCTATCTCTCAAAAAAAAAAAGAAGAGAAAGAAAAAATGACAATAAAAAGAATAATGCCTGCTAGGAGATTCTTAGGCAAAAGTTAGGGTAGCCTTGCTAGATCGAAAACCCGCAAAGGGCGGTCTAGGCAAAAGTTAGGGCATTCATAAAAAAAAAAAGGGAAAAAAGCCCGCTAAGATATCCTAGGCAAAAAGTAAGGCAGCCAGATAGGCCAGAAAACCCCAAAAGGGCGGTCTAGGCAAAAGATAGGGCTAAACCAAAAAATGAATAAAAGAGAGGGGTCCTTCATCATAATCATAAAAAAGTCCAGCGGGAGAATGCCAGTCACTTTTCCAAATGCATCAATAAAAAAGAATAGATTGCATTTAGGGCATCCACATACAAGTAGTCGCACAAAACGACTTTGTCAAGACAAAAAATGAAAGAAATAAAAAATTACTTCGAGATAAAAAAAAAACAAAAAAATGAAAAGCATTCATACATATAAGGAGACTAGCTCCATGATTGTGATTGAAAACGGGATCACGAGACCAACTCTCCAAATAATGCCCTCAAGAAAACGAGCAAGTCGTCGATCAAGCGACTCATCAAAATAAGAGCTTCGGCTACCATCCTTCTACCCAAAAAAAGAAGGCACATATAAGAAGAAGAGCGAGTTGTCATCATCAAATAAGCTCGGAAGAAATAAGAAGCTTCCGGAAGCAAAAGCTCCAGTCATCATTTTTCTACCCAATAAAAGAGGGCACAATCATCAAGACATCATAAAAGAAAAGCCGACGGAAAGGCTTAGTTATCCCCAAGAGGATCCTTGCCTACTCCGGAGGCAAAACAAAAAGATTACCTCACGACTCAGCTGCATCACCACATGAGTCATCGAGCACACTCACCCAAAGTCGCCTCCACACTCCCCAATGGAGAATAAAGGTTTCAAGAGCCCATCATCATCAATAGTCAAAAGAGTCCAAACCAACAAGGGCTCGACAAAAAAAGAGGAAAAAAGAAGAAAACTCTTGCATCCCCGCGAGATGTCCAAAAAGGCCATGACGAGAGAAGGCCAAATAAAAATCCTCAAGTGGATCTCCAAAAAATCCAACAAAAAAGAATCGAAATTCCCACTCTCCAATGGAATAAGAGCTTCACAAGTCTAGCTCGCATCAACCTCAATCAAGGAGCCAAGACTCCATTCCTAGAAAAGAAAAATCGAGATCCCCAGGAAGTCAAAAAGAAATAAAAAAAAAAAAACGTCAAAAAGAAAGGAAAAAGCCAGCGTAATAAAAAGAGACTAAAAAGTAAAAAGGCTTACGCATTATCCCCACAAAAGCCGGATTTCAAAAATCGTGATAAAAAAGAGATAGATCGCGGAAAAAGGCGAAATCAAAACCATTGCGGCGAGAATAAAGAGCTTCGAGGAAAATAGCTCTAACCTTCTACACCAATAAACAAAGGTACACCGAGAAAAAGCCAACGGAAAGGCTTGGTCATCCCCGGCGGAATAAGAGCATAGGCAAAGCCGGCTCAAAACAACAACATCCAACAAGGAGTCAAAAACTCCATTTTTCCCTCGGGGGCAAATCAAAATTAGATCCCGGGAAGGAAACCAATTCCCAGGTGGATCAATCAAAAAGAAAAATCATCTCCGGTGAGCCTACGACAAAGGCAAGTTCCAAAGGCAAGAGCCAATTTCCCCAGAAAGGGACATCCACCTATTCGGAGGCAAGCAAGTATAAAGTCTTCACCACTAATGAAGCATCCGCCTACTCGGAGGCATAGGAAACAAAAAAAAAAAAAAAAAAAAAAACTCCATTTCCCCGGAGAAATAAGAGCTTGAAAAAACCGGCTCTCATCAACACCAAACAAGGAGTCACAACTCCATTCCCCAAAAGACGATCAAAATTAGATCCCAGGGAAGGCAACCAATTCCCAGGTGGATCAATCAAAAGAAAAACTTACCCGGAGAGCCTCCTGCAAAGGCAAAACTTCAAACGCATATCCTCAGAAAGCTACTTGCCTAACATGGATATCCCTAGTGGAACGCATAGGCAAAACCTTGCAAGCAAAAAAGCAACATTAGCCTATTCGAGAGGCAAAGAAAAAGTCAAAACCAAAAGTCTGCACCTCCAAACAGAACATGCGCCTACTCGGAGGCATTACCAAAAACTCAATGGATATCAGCCTACCCAAGAGGCGTCACCAAGATCACCAAATCCCCGGAGGATTCCTGCCTACCTAAGAGGCACTTATCAAAAAATCCCAGACAACCGGCAAAGTCGGATGACCACCACAAAAGATCAAAAACAAAGAATCCCCGACAATCAACAAGGCTGGACGAACACCAACAAAATCCCGGCGTGACCGGATGACTATTCAAGAAATCCGAAAAGTAGTCAACTCAACACAAGCGGCACTCTCCGAGAGCTGCGCTTGATCTGCGCCGAGCCGGATCGATAAGTCGCATTACCACCACGATGGGGGGCTCATACCCATCCAGGTCCCATACAACGGACCGTACCACCACGATGGGGGGCTCATACCCATCCAGGTCCCATACAACGGACCGTACCACCACGATGGGGGGCTCGTACCCATCCGGTCCCGCACGACGGACTGCAACTACCGGCCTGATGGGGGGTTTATACTCATCAGCAGAAGGATCGGCTACGTCGGGAGTAGTATCAGGAGGTTCCACCACGTGTCCATCGAAAGGATCGGCTACGTCGAAGTAGTATCCTGGAAGTGCACGAGCACGAAAATCATTCCCCGAGAGTCGGCGCATGAGCGGCACTGAGCGATAGCCGCCATCACCACCGGTCCTACGCGGTGGACTGCGCCGGCCAGAATAGGGGGTTTATACCTATCAACCAACACACGAGAGCGCCTTGCTGGCGCATGGGCCACATGAGCTGTAAGCGCCATTACCACCACGATGGGGGGTTCATACCCATCCGGCCCCACACAACGGACCGTACCACCACGATGGGGGGTTCATACCCATCCGGTCCCACACAACGGACCGTACCGGCTGATGGGGGGTTTATACCCATCAACCAAAGGATCGGCTACGTCGAAGTAGTATCTGGAGGTTCTACCACGTGTTCACCAAAGGGATCGGCTACGTCGAAGTAGTATCTCGGAGGCACACGACCACCACATCTCCCCGGAGGATCATCCGCCACAAGATGGGACATCCGAAAGGCAGCCGGGCAAGAGGGTCAACTCCTTTACCCCCGGTCGATCATCCGACAACGAGAGGCCGGCGATCGGCTTGGATGGGTAAAGGGAGCAGCTGTAGACCCCAAATCTTGCCGGGCTCCAAATAAAGTCGAGAAGATCCCCTATTCGAAGACGGCAGAAGCCTAACAAGCCACTAGGAGAGACTATTAGGCTCCCGTACCAAGATAGGAGGGTTTTTTGGCCCAAAATAAAGATTCTCGCGTTGAAGGGGACTCCGGGTCAAGTCTCGCTCAAGCGAGTACGTCCGTCGCTTGAGCGACGGATGCCTCAAACAAAGGGACTTCGGGTCGAGTCTCGCTCAAGCGGCGATGTACTCGCTTGAGCGATGGATGCCTCAAACAAAGGGACTTTCGGGTCGAGTCTCGCTCAAGCGGCGATGTACTCGCTTGAGCGACGGATGCCTCAAACAAAGGGAACTCCGGGTCAAGTCTCGCTCAAGCGACGGATTTCTCGCTTGAGCGAGCGAAGGACAGACGGCGGTCTCGTTTTCCGGACGGCGGTCTCGTTGCCTACAAAAAGCGAGACGGCGGTCTCGTTGGACGAGACGGCGGTCTCGTTGGACGAGACGGCGGTCTCGACCACTGTCGAGACGAGAACGGCGGTCGCGGACCACGACGGCGCGAAAAACTATAAATAGGGGTCCTCCCCCTCATTTCCACACGGAAAAACAGTAGCTCTCCCTTCTCTCTAGATTTTCTCTCTCTAAGAATCTCTCAGAGGCATTTCGGAGTTTACGAGCGTCTCTAGGCATAGATCGAGCGTTCTAAATCTTCTTAAGAATCCCTCAGAGGCATTTCGGAGTTTCGAGAGTTGTAGAGTGAGAGGGCTGCCACAAAGCACCCTTTTTTTAAAGAATATAAGAAAGCTTGCTTCGAAGGTTCATAAACCTCTTTCTTTACTTTACCGCTTTCATTTAAATTATGCAATAGACGTTAGGGCCATGTAGTCATAAATTTAAATACCGCATAATAAAAGGGTAAAAGCGCAATTTTCTAGTTTATCAATAAAAATAAGCCGGCCTATCATAGGGAACCCGAAAGGGGCGTCGCAAAGGGACTAATACTCCCTTTGCACGTAACCAACTCCCTTACCCAACTCTGGTTCTAATGACCAAAGTTGGTTTTCGAAAACCAACGCCTTTTTAAAACCCCTTTTCAGATGTTTATGGTAAAAATATCGGTGGCGACTCCATAGAACCCAAAATAAATAAGTCCTTGGGTTAGCCGGTTGTCGGACAACTCAAGGACACTTTTCGAAAACCTCGTCTCTAGGTTAGCCGGTTATCGGACAACCTAAGGACGTTGTAACCACCAATAAAAAACGCGAAAACAAGAGGGTCGATAAAACCATCGCGTCGCTCCGACCGCCTCTTTTTGACGGCGGCGACAGTCCACATCTCTTCTTTGGTCTCTTCGTGTTCGATGTTCATGATATGCTCATCGGGAAAGTCGTCTTGTAAGGACTGGTATTCATCTGTGGATCCCTGGGCTAGATAATCCGCTAGGGGACTTCCCTTAATAGCTTTCTGGGTGACATGGATAATGTCAAATTCTGAGAGGAGAACTTGCCACCTAGTTATTCTTCCAGTCAAAATGGGCTTCTCAAATAGGTACTTGATTGGATCCATCTTGGAGACCAACCATGTGGTGTGTCGGTCCATATACTGTCTGAGACGTTGAGTGACCCACACCAATGCGCAACAAGTCTTTTCGAATGGTGTATAACGGGTTTCGTAGTCCGAGAATTTCTTACTGAGATAATAAATGGCCCGTTCCCTTCTTCCGGTTTCATCATGCTGGCCAAGCACACATCCCATTGACTCATCGAGAACTGACAAATATAGGATCAGAGGTCTCCCTTCAACGGGTGGTACCAATACTGGTGGATTGGTTAAACAGGTTTTGATTTTATCAAACGCCTGTTGGCATTCTTCGTTCCACACCGTTGGCTGATTCTTGCGCAACAGTTTAAAGATGGGGATGCATTTATCCGTTAACTGTGCGATGAAGCGGGCGATGTAGTTTATCCGGCCCAGAAACCCTCTGACCTCCTTTTCTGTGCTTGGTGGGGGCATTTCCAAAATTGCCTTTGTTTTATCGGGGTCCACCTCGATTCCTCTTTCACTGACAATGAACCCCAAGAGTTTTCCTGATCGTACTCCGAAAGTGCATTTTGCCGGGTTTAGCTTAAATTGGTATTTCCGAAGCCGATCGAAAAGTTTTCGGAGATATTGAATGTGGTCCATTTCATTTCTGGACTTGGCGATCATGTCGTCCACATATACTTCTATTTCCTTGTGGATCATGTCGTGGAATAGTGTGACCATAGCCCTTTGATAGGTTGCCCCCGCATTTTTCAGTCCAAATGGCATCACTCGGTAGCAAAAGGTACCCCATGGTGTAATGAAGGAGGTTTTCTCCCTATCCTCAACGGCCAACTTGATCTGGTTGTACCCCGCATACCCGTCCATGAAGGAATACAACGTGTTAGTAGCGGTATGGTCTACCAGCGTGTCTATATGTGGTAGGGGAAAGTCGTCCTTTGGACTTGCTCGGTTGAGGTCCCTATAGTCCACGCAGACCCTGACCTTCCCGGTCTTTTTGATGACGGGTACGATGTTGGCCAACCATTCTGGATATTTGGAAACTACCAGAAAATTGGCATCCAACTGCCTTTGTACCTCCTCCTTTATCATTAGGGACCAATCTGGTTTGATTCTCCTGAGCTTTTGCTTTACAGGTCGGAACCCCTCTTTCAGTGGCAATCTGTGTTCCACTATACTTGTGTCAAGCCCAGGCATGTCATGGTACGACCAAGCGAATACATCTATATATTCTTTCAGAAGCAGTATCAATCCCTCTTTCATACCACTTTCCATTCGGGTGCCGATGTTCACCTTCTTCTCTTCATCCTCTTTTCCCAAATTGACAATTTGTATTTCCTCCTGATGCGGTTGTATGATGCGCGTTTCTTTTTCCAGCATCCTTTGCATATCCGGAGAAATGGTCTCCTGCTCACTGTCGGACTCGATCCATTCATCTTTCGTTTCCAGAGTCCACGGAGATTCATCAATCATAGACATGATGTGTTTTAGGTTCTGTTTTTAGTCATAGATTTTATTATTCATTTTATTTTTGAAAGAATAATAAATAGAAGAGGGAAAAGAATGAATATGACAAAATGCCTCGTATATTAATGAAAATGAGAATGTATTTACAAGCCCTTTTAATCAAAAATTCCTGTGGCCGCGGGCGGGGACCACAGGAGATGTAGAGAAAAGCTTAAAAAAGATCCTAGGGCTGATCCTCCCAGTCCTCCCTCTCTGCTACTCCGGCTTTGACAGAGGCTTGTCATCCGTGCTGGAAGCAGAGGCGTCAAAAGTAATCCACCCGGCGTCGATTAATTCTTGAACCCGATACTTAAGGGTCAAGCAATTCTTTGTAGAGTGACCGGGTGATCCCAAATGGTAAGCGCATTTTTCGTTCGGCTTGTACCATTCGGGGTAGGGAGGCTCCAACTGTTTCTTGGGAGGGACGCAGGTCAGGAGCTTGGCCTCCAGCAGTTGAGGTAGTAGCAATCCGTAGGAAGTAGTGATTGGAGTGAACTTCCTCTCTTTCTTGCGGGGCTGCCTGGGTGCTGGCGGGGCAGCGGAGGGAGTGGCAAAATTGATTGCGTGCACAGATTCATCCTTCTTCTTGCCAGTAGGTTTCCTAAAGGAGGCGCCGGCTTGGGAAGATTGTGCTATCTTCCCGCTCCTTAGTCCTTGCTCCACCCTCTCGCCCACAGTGACTATGTCTGAAAAAAGGTTGGAGGTACTGGCTATTGCCTTGTCGTAGTACGCTCCTGTCAGTGAGTCGATAAACATAACCACTGTCTCCTTGTCCATCAAAGGAGGCTCTATTTGGGCTGCCATTTCCCTCCATCTTTGGGCATACGCTTTAAAGGGCTCGTCGTTCCTCTTGCTCAGAGTTCTAAGATCTGACCTGTCGGGGGTCAGATCGATGTTGTATCGGTAACGACGGAGAAAAGCGTCTGCCAACTGTTTCCAGTTCTGGACCTGCCCTCTCTCTAATTGCATGTACCAGTTAAGCGCGGTGTCCGCCAAGCTCTCCTGGAAGCAGTGGATCAGGAGTTTCTCGTTGTCAGCATGGGCGGCCATCTTACAGCAATACATTGTAAGATGGTTCTTGGGGCAGGTCATCCCGGCGTACTTGGGGAAGTCGGGGATTTTGAATTTAGGAGGGAAGCGGATGTCCTTCACGAGGCACATGTCAGCCACCTCCTTGACGTCGAAGTTATGCCCTCCGACCGCCTTCAGCCTCTCCTCCAGGGCGGAGAGTTGTTGTTTGGACACTTTTGGGGTAAGGATGCGTGTAGTCTTAGCATCCTTCCCGCCAAAGAAGTACTCCTCCTCCTCTTCCTCATGAGGAGGGACATTTTCAGCTTGGCCCTCGCCATCCTTGTTTTGGCCTTGGCGTATGACCTCCATTAATTGGGCTACCTGCTCCCGGAGGGTATCGACCTCCGCAGAAAGTTTCCGGTTCTGCTCCTCTAATTTTTCCATTGCCTTAGCTTTTTGTGCACGAGTACGAGTGGGGAGAGGACCAACCACTTTCTAGAATGTCCGAAAGAACTTTTATTAATGCATGTTGAGTGCTTAAACTAACATGGAGTATGCTTATGCATGAGAGATTTCTTTTTATTAAATGATGCTGAATGCCCTCTCATTTTTATTTTCTCTCTTGGTTTTTCTTTACTCATGGTATGATGTAGCATGGGTGAGTTGACTTTGTCAAAAGTTGTCTTTATTATATTTTTTTTATTTTTTTATTTGACGTTTTATTTTATAGCCTTTTATCTCTTCTGTCGGAACTGCGTGGCTACTTAGCTTGCAAAGAACCTGAAACCAGGCTAGCTAAAAGGCAGACTGTCCGAGATAAAATATGGCTTTATGCGAAAGAATATTTATCGTCCCTTATCTCTTCTGTCGGAACTGCGTGGCTACTTAGCTTGGAAAGAACCTAAAACCAGGCTAGCTAAAAGGCAGACTGTCCGAGATAAGGGTGTTTATTTGTAAAATATTTTTTGTGTTTTTGTTCTGTTGTTTGTTTATGCCATGCAACATACAACTGCAACAAACATATGCACACACAATTCGATCATCCCCGAACATGCGAGATTTCGTTTTTCACGAGGTAGGATTTTCCTGCAGAAAGGTGCATTGGTTAGGGTAGGTTCTAACTGTTCTCACCAGGCTAAGGCCCCCAAGGTGCCCCCATTATAGGGTCCCCACTCTCCAGCCGTCCGACCATGCTCAACACTAAGGCCAGAGTCGGTCTTGTTGCCAAAAGAGGAAGGTTATCACCTTGAGTGGTGGTTTCCGATCACACTGGTGGGCACAAGGCCCTAACTGCAACGAACTGTACCTGCCACCCACTCCCTATGGTTTTCTCACTTGCCCCCGGGTATAGAGGGAACTGTAGTGTGCAAGGGTTTTGTGTGCAGTTTATATTTCAATCGATTGCGTAAGTATAAACAAGCAACAGTTATTTGAAAGCCAAACAATAAAGCATGTTATAATACAAGGTAGGGTAAAAGCGCTATTTTCTTGGTTTAATTATTTTTAAGCCAGCCCATCACTAAATGGGATCAACTCTCTAGGCTTCCCCAGTGGAGTCGCCATCTGTCGCCGCCTCCCGAAAAGGGGCGGTCGGAGCGACGCGATGGTTTTTTCGACCCTCTTGATTTTCGCATTTTTTATTGGTGGTTACAACGCCTTTAGGTTGTCCGATAACCGGGCTAACCTAGGGGCGAGGTTTTCGAAAGTATCCCTGAGTTGTCCGATAACCGGGCTAACCCAGGGACTTATCTGGTTTGGGTTCTATGGAGTCGCCACCGATATTTTTACCATAAACATCGGAAAAGGGGTTTAAAAAGGCGTTGGTTTTCGAAAACCAACTTTGGTCATTAGAACCAGAGTTGGGTAAGGGAGTTAGTTACGTGTAAAGGAAGTGTTAGTTCCTTTACGATGCCTCTTTCGGGTTCCCTATGATAGGCCGACTACTTTGGATAAATAATTAAACTAGAAAATTGCGCTTTTACCCTTTTATTATGCGATATTTATAGATTGTGACTACATGGCCCTAGTATCTATTGCATACATTTAAATGAAAGCGGTAAAATTAGAAGGAGAGAGAATGTGCACCTCCAAAGCAAGCTTTTAATATATTTCTCTTTGAAGAGAGGGTGCGTTTTGGCAACCCTTCGCTCTACAACTCTCAGAAAACTCCGGAAATGCTTTGGAGGGATTCTAAAGAAGATTTAGAACGCTCTGTTTATGCTTAAAGACACTCAGAAGCTCCGGAAATGCCTCGGAGGGATTCTTAGAGAGAGAAAGTCTAGAGAGAAGGGAGAGCTATGTTGATTCTGTGTCAAAAGGGAGAAATGACGCCCCTATTTATAGTTTTTCGCGCCTGACAGGTCGAGACCGCCGTCTCCTCTGACAGGGTCGAGACCGCCGTCTGGAAAATCCAGACCGCCGTCTCGACTAGGCAGAGGGTCGAGACCGCCGTCTGGAAAATCCAGACCGCCGTCTCGACCTTTGCAGGAATCGAGACCGCCGTCTGGAAAATCGAGACGGCGGTCTCTGAAAGTGATACTAGCAAAAATCTCATTGATTTGATGAAGTCAAAGATAAAGTCAAAAGTCAACTCTGCAGCAGTCAACAAGTCACTCAGAAGAATGGAGCTGAAGACTCAGTGTGTCTTAACAGAAAGCTTAGGTAAAACCACTTTACCTTTTTCCACTGCATGATGCTCCTTCACTCAATTTTCAAAATGCCTCAAAAATAGTTTTAAACAAATCAATCAAAAGCATTTTGACAAAGAACTTTCTTAACAATGTTTTTAACTGATATAGTTTTAAAAGAAACAATTAAAATCACTTAGAATGCGTAAAGAAGTGTTTTTACAGTATTTTAATTGATACAAACTTCTTTTAATCGATTAAAACCCTTTATGACCGATTAGAATTCGAATATGACAGGTCAGAATAATATATAATCGATCAGACTTAAAAAATGAGCGATCAGATTTATTTTAATCGATTAAAACACGTTTCAATAGATTAAAACCACTTTGGAAGTCAGGATGATCGATCAGAATGAAATTATGACCGATCAGAGTTGGTTATGATCGATCAAAATTGAATTATGACCGATCAGACTTATTTCAATCGATTAAAACGAACTTTCAATCGATTAAAAAGACTTGAAAATTTATGTGCAGATTTTCAATCGATTAAAACGCATTTCAATCGATTAAAATAACTTGGAAAATTTTTGTACAGAGTTTCAATCGATTAAAACGTATTTCAACCGATTAAAACAACTTAGAAAAATTCTGTGCCGGTTTTTAATCGATTAAAACAACTTTATATCAGCTAAAATAACTTGGAAAGTTTTATAAGAAGGTTTTTAAGCAAATCAATCAATTAATACGCGAATCAATCGATTGAATTACTCTTTGAATATGTTTGTAAAATGTTTTAACTGATAAAAACGTGGTTGTATCAGCTAAAACAATTTTGTTAAAGAACAAGAACGCATTAATGGGTTGAAAGGACTTTTAACAGATTATAACGGCTATTTCAACAGATTAAAACAAACTCTCAACAGATTAATTAATGCAGCAGATTTGAAAATTCTCTTTAAAAACAGTTTTGCTTGAAACTTTTAAACAAAGATTGAACATCAGTTTTTACACATCCAAAGCAATCAATTCAAGCAATTGTTAGCATCCTTTTTCCAAGAAAGAATTACAACTGTTTTGTGAAGTTCTTTTTGAAATCTTTCTTGAGGCATATTGCATTTTGTGAAGAAGAAACTTACTATGGATTAGAGTAATCCGGTTTGAGCTTTCTAAGTCTCTTCTTTGTAAATTCTTTTTCATTACTTGTATTGTGTTGTACCTGGAATTTGGGTACAAGTTTTCTGCATGTTGGTAGGTGGTTGTAGAAGTTTCCAAGAACTGGAATTTGGTTCTTGGTGGAGAGGTTAAGTGCGAGGACTGGAATTTGGTTCTTGTACTTGTGTGGTGCCTGGAATTTGGGTACTGGTTTCTCTGTAGCTGGAATTTGGTTGCAGAGGTTATCAAGAGCTGGAATTTGGTTCTTAGTGGAGAGGTTAAGTGCAGGAACTAGAATTTGGTTCTTGTACTGTGTGGTGCCTGGAATTTGGGTACTGGTTTCTCTGCGGCTGGAATTTGGTTGCAGAGGTTTCCAAGAACTGGAATTTGGTTCTTGGTGGAAAGGTTAAAGTCGGGAACTGGAAATTGGTTACGGTGTTAGAGTAGGTGTAAGATTGTTGAGTCTCGTAAAACATCTATTCTAGTGGAACCCAGCTGGAATTTGGCTGGAGACTGGACGTAGCCCTGGTATTGGGTGAACCGAGTATAAAATTACCGGTGAAATCTTTCCTAACCTTTCTCTCTTTAAATTCGGTTGTTGCGCTTGTATTGTTTAATTGCTTTGTGATTCATGAATTGATTAGTAAACTTAATTTTCGAATTAGATAATCTGTTTATTGCGAAAAACTTTCAAAAATCAATTCACCCCCCTCTTGATTTAAAACTACTTTTCTAACAATTGGCATCGAGCGAGGTGCTTGAAAGTTACTCAAGTTACTTCGATCCATGGCATTTTACGAGGAGCGTACATTGATAGACCTCCAGCTGTTGTGTGGAGCAGATTATCTATTACTGGAAACTAAGGATGAAAATCTTCATTGAATGCTGTTAGTATAAATGCTTGGAATGTTATTGAAAAGGAAACTGGCATTGCTAACGGAATCCAAGATGATTGTATTGCCAAGAATATCATCTTATCCGCCCTTAACAAAAATGATCTTTTCGGGATTGCACATTGCCAAACAACTGCACAAATGTGGAAGATTCTTGAAAAGACCTATGAAGAAGCACCGAAATATGCTTGATGGTCAACTCGAGAATCACCAAATACCGAGTGTAAGTTACGAATCTATGAACTATAGCTCATTACAAGATGCTTTCCTTGAAATACATGCAGTAGCAAAGAAATTAGAAAGCTGAAAATAGAAAATTGAAAAGCATGAATAGGCTTTTAGAAAACAAGATCATTCTTCTTGAAAAGAAAATAAGCGATGAAGAAATTAAGGATGAAAAGTTAGAATTAGAGAATGATACTGATTGCATGTGTAATATTGAAGATTGCAAAAATTGTCCTGAGTTACGGAAACAAGTATCATATCTAGTAAAAACCTCATCTAAATTGGCACAAGGAAAAAATAATCTTGATAAGATACTTAATTCCCAAAAATTAGTTATTGAACATGGTGGTATAGGTTATACACCGACCATTGGAAAGAAAACCAGAGCTTTCAAAAATTATTTTGCATATAGTAAAACAGTTTCATCTCCATTTATTAAATGCTTTTACTTGTATGAAAATGGGTCACTCGTTAAATATTGCAGAATCAAAAAGTATGTCATTCCTAAAGGAAGAATGAAATGGGTTCCAAAGATTAATTCCTTTCAAATAACTCTGATCAGGACCCGAGTAATTATAAAGGGTACCAGAACAATTCTTAATTTGTTTTGCGGGAACAAGTCCGGGAATCCCTTGAAGATCGAAGCTGCGAAATCAGGTTACGAGTATTTAAACTAATTGTTTTAATTGATATATAACAATATTAATCGATTAAAATAACTTACAGAACATCTGTCAGTACCATTTTAATCGATTAAAATGTCAAAATAATCGATTGAAGCTGATCTCGGGATTTTGGTTTAAATGTTTTAATCGATTATAATAAGCTGTATATCAACTAAAAACACTTAGGTATCAAAATTAATCGATTCATTTACGTTTTAATCGATTTAAATTACGGTGTCATTTTATTGATCACATTCTATACCAAACTAATCGATTCTTTTATAAACCAATCGATTAATTCAACTATGCTTGTTTTCAAACTTAATAGGAAAAATGAAATTAATAGATAATTAGTTGATCAATCGATTAATTAGGTTACGAAAACAAGATTTATAACATCTAATTAAAGTTTGATAGGCCAATTCGAATCAAAAACCCAGTTTCTTTGATAAACAAAATCTGCATAATACTTTCACCCATTGTCCTGTAAATTGTGCCTCTGTAGCGATCAGATAATCATAAATGAGTCTCGGACATGTCTGATTCAAGTTATACTGTTATGAAACACCCAATTTTCTTTAAATAGCACATGCTGAACAAATCCTTGAATTAGAAACTAAGACTAGTGGAATAAATGTGGGAAAGTTATTGCCGATTGAAATACTGCAAACTTTACATGTGGGAAAGTTATCCATAGATGAAAAAGTTATTTTAACATAGTCATGATTCAAGTCTGTAGACGTCTACATCTCTCTTAATACTTTACATGGAATGCTTGCGTAGTAATACATTGAAAATCAAAGGAATTATCAAAGAATAGATCGTAACTTTTCTTATAGACACTAGTTACAAATAGGTCAAGTTGTTAGGACTGAAAACATAGTTTATCAAAGATTTTTCGAGTGATAGTTGCTTCTAGTAATAAGTTGTTGATTACTAGGAAGTTCAATGAACTAATGTTTACATTAGATTTCTTGATATTACCTAGCAATATATTTGAAATAATCTTGAGCATGCATTGGTTCAAAACTCTTGGTGAAATTCATTGGAACTGTGCAAATTTAAGAATTAGCTTTAATCATAAATGTCATGAGGTGACAACTGTAAGGAAACCAATCTGGGACAGACAATTCAAGAATTGAATAACGTGGCACGAGAGAATGTGTGTACTGGGGATAAATTTTAAAGCTGTTGATTTGTTCCCTCGTTGAAGGCAAATATAGTGAAAGCTCCGGATTACTTGTCATCACTAGTTACTGCTGTGTATGCATTACTAATCATTGCCCACTCTACCGAGAATAAGTTTTAGTTAACCACTTGTGCATATGATACCACTTGGAAACAACAAAGTTAAAGATGATTCATTCCTCAAAGATAATGATGGCTGGTTCACTTGAAAGTGAGAATAACACCCATCATACTACATTAATAAGAATGCGAGTCATTCGATTGGATGATGATAACTGCAAAGTTTGAAATAGGTTAGCTATTATGGAAGGAAATTCAGATCTCGGTACATCATTAACTCTGTGATTCATGCAATTTATGGTATCGTGCATTACGTGTGGGATCCGATAGTGAATGTACGTACGTCGGTACATGGTTACGCCTCGATGTGTAGTAGAAATTCCATTGTGGTGTCAACCATGGACTGTAATGCGATCAATAGTAACGATAAGCTGCTAAAAGATTTCTTTTCGGGAAAAGTTTACGTGTGCTATTGCGATACGGGAGAGACAGCTGTTGTTGTCTCAATAGTTGATAGAGCAAAATTGGTTCCAGCAAAAGTAAAGTCTATTATCTTTTGATATTGGTGGGGATCAAATGGCTGAGTCACGTATTTTGGCATCCGACACAAATAATCAGGGAAATAAGAACAAATTCATTTACACCAAAGCTGGAGGATTTGCAACTAAACCAAGGAAATTGGGATAATTAAATATTGGTGGATAAAAAGGGTCCCTTCTTACCTTTCCTTTATATCTTATCTCTTTTGATGCTAATTTCAATTTATGATCTGTAGTATCACTTGGTTATTAAACGAAACAATATTTTTAGCCTTGATTTATATAATGTAGGTTGAAAGTTGAAACAGGAAAATCTAGATAGAATTTAAATAGATCCCTGAGAGCTTTAGCTAAATAAGGTTTTATTCTGATTTTGATGGATCTATTAGTTAAGATTTAATCAATGTAGTTGTTAGTATTGTTAAACATCCTTCTAGATGATCAGTTTTACAAAATATGCATTAAACATTACTTCATTTTCAAAACTGATTGTTTTAATCAATACAACATCTTTTTAATCGATTAAATGAACTTATACAACATTTTTTAATCGATTAGAAGTCGAAATAATCGATTAATTTCACTAAAGTTTCATGTTTTCAAAATCTTAAATGTTTTAATCGATTAAAACTTTCCTTCAATTGATTAATATCATTTACCAAAAACATTTTAACCGATTATGCTCTGTTTTTAATCGATTTTTATTCTGAAAAGAGGATTAAAGCCTTTAGTTAATGGTTGTTCCTGTAACATGCTACTAAAGCGTGATTCCCTTATCTTTACACGTGTTAATTGTATTCATTACAAACGTGTTAATGGAGATAAATTTGAATCAACTTTAATTGATTCTTTTCATGAGTGAAATATTGATTCACTTTTTATTTTCAAAAACTTGAGCACATTTCAAATCTTACATTTTTTATTTCCCTTCTATACCCTATTTTTGATGAAGTCAAAAGGGGGAGAAATAGTTGCATCACTTTAAGATAAATTTAAGAGCAACAGTTTAGGGGGAGAAATAAGTTTTAGGGGGAGAAATAAAACATTATTACATTTTTATATTTCTCACCTAACCTCATTATCAAGTGACTTATTTTGCAGAGATTGTTTTTTCAAAATGGTGTTTGTCTTCATCAAATAGGGGGAGACTGAAAGTGATACTAGCAAAAATCTCATTGATTTGATGAAGTCAAAGATAAAGTCAAAAGTCAACTCTGCAGCAGTCAACAAGTCACTCAGAAGAATGGAGCTGAAGACTTAGTGTGTCTTAACAGAAAGCTTAGGTAAAACCACTTTACCTTTTTCCACTGCATGATGCTCCTTCACTCAATTTGCAAAATGCCTCAAAAATAGTTTTAAACAAATCAATCAAAAGCATTTTGACAAAGAACTTTCTTAACAATGTTTTTAAGCTGATATAGTTTTAAAAGAAACAATTAAAATCACTTAGAATGCGTAAAGAAGTGTTTTTACGGTATTTTAATTGATACAAACTTCTTTTAATCGATTAAAACCCTTTATGACCGATTAGAATTCGAATATGACAGGTCAGAATAATATATAATCGATCAGACTTAAAAAATGAGCGATCAGATTTATTTTAATCGATTAAAACACGTTTCAATAGATTAAAACCACTTTGGAAGTCAGGATGATCGATCAGAATGAAATTATGACCGATCAGAGTTGGTTATGATCGATCAAAATTGAATTATGACCGATCAGACTTATTTCAATCGATTAAAGCGAACTTTCAATCGATTAAAAAGACTTGAAAATTTATGTGCAGATTTTCAATCGATTAAAACGCATTTCAATCGATTAAAATAACTTGGAAAATTTTTGTACAGAGTTTCAATCGATTAAAACGTATTTCAACCGATTAAAACAACTTAGAAAAATTACATGCCGGTTTTTAATCGATTAAAACAACTTTATATCAGCTAAAATAACTTGGAAAGTTTTATAAGAAGGTTTTTAAGCAAATCAATCAATTAATACGCGAATCAATCGATTGAATTACTCTTTGAATATGTTTGTAAAATGTTTTAAGCTGATAAAAACGTGGTTGTATCGGCTAAAACAATTTTGTTAAAGAACAAGAACGCATTAATGGGTTGAAAGGACTTTTAACAGATTATAACGGCTATTTCAACAGATTAAAACAAACTCTCAACAGATTAATTAATGCAGCAGATTTGAAAATTCTCTTTAAAAACAGTTTTGCTTGAAACTTTTAAACAAAGATTGAACATCAGTTTTTACACATCCAAAGCAATCAATTCAAGCAATTGTTAGCATCCTTTTTCCAAGAAAGAATTACAACTGTTTTGTGAAGTTCTTTTTGAAATCTTTCTTGAGGCATATTGCATTTTGTGAAGAAGAAACTTACTATGGATTAGAGTAATCCGGTTTGAGCTTTCTAAGTCTCTTCTTTGTAAATTCTTTTTCATTACTTGTATTGTGTTGTACCTGGAATTTGGGTACAAGTTTTCTGCAGCTGGTAGGTGGTTGTAGAAGTTTCCAAGAACTGGAATTTGGTTCTTGGTGGAGAGGTTAAGTGCAGGAACTGGAATTTGGTTCTTGTACTGTGTGGTGCCTGGAATTTGGGTACTGGTTTCTCTGTAGCTGGAATTTGGTTGCAGAGGTTATCAAGAGCTGGAATTTGGTTCTTAGTGGAGAGGTTAAGTGCGGGAACTAGAATTTGGTTCTTGTACTGTGTGGTGCCTGGAATTTGGGTACTTGGTTTCTCTGCGTGCTGGAATTTGGTTGCAGAGGTTTCCAAGAACTGGAATTTGGTTCTTGGTGGAAAGGTTAAAGTCGAGAGCTGGAAATTGGTTCCGGTGTTAGAGTAGGTGTAAGATTGTTGAGTCTCGTAAAACATCTATTCTAGTGGAACCCAGCTGGAATTTGGCTGGAGACTGGACGTAGCCCTGGTATTGGGTGAACCAGTATAAAATTACCGGTGAAATCTTTCCTAACCTTTCTCTCTTTAAATTCAGTTGTTGCGCTTGTATTGTTTAATTGCTTTGTGATTCATGAATTGATTAGTAAACTTAATTTTCGAATTAGATAATCTGTTTATTGCGAAAAACTTTCAAAAATCAATTCACCCCCCCTCTTGATTTAAAACTACTTTTCTAACAGTCTCGTCCTGGCGTTAAGACGAGACGGCGGTCTGGTTCTTCCAGACGGCGGTCTTGTCCCTTCAGGGCGAGAAACTTTATTTTCGGGCCAAAAAACCTTCCTATCTTGGTACGGGGGCCTAATAGTCTCTCCTAGTGGCTTGTTAGGCTTCAACCGTCTTCAAATAGGAAGCTTTCTGACTTTATTTTGAGGCCGGGCAAGATTTGGGGTCTACAACCCTCTCTCTTTCTAATTTTACCGCTTTCATTTAAAATTATGCAATAGACGCTAGGGCCATGTAGTCATAATCTTTAAATACCGCATAATAAAAGGGTAAAAGCGCAATTTTCCAATTTAATTATTTATCCAAAGTAGTCAGCCTATCATAGGGAACCCGAAAGGGGCGTCGTAAAGGAACTAACACTTCCTTTGCACGTAACTAACTCCCTTACCCAACTCTGGTTCTAATGACCAAAGTTGGTTTTCGAAAACCAACGCCTTTTTTAAACTCCTTTTCCGATGTTTCCGGTAAAAACATCGGTGGCGACTCCACGAACCCTTCAAAACCTGTTCTTGGGTCAGCCCGGTTATCGGACAACCCAAGAACACTTTTTGAAAATCTCGTCTCTAGGTTAGCCCGGTTATCGGACAACCTAAGGACGTTGTAACCACCCATAAATAAAAAAACGCGAAAGCAAGAGGGTCGAAAAAACCATCGCATCGCTCCGAACGCCCCTTCATTTTTGGGAGGCGGCGACAAGGAACATACCTGCAATGGGATGTACACGTGCACCTACATGAGTCAAACACAAACACACACACACACACAAACATAAACACAAACAATCACAAACATAAACACACACAAAATCATACAAACACAAACACAAGGTCAAACACAAACGCAAAAAAAAAAAACACAAACACAAGGTCAAACACAAACGCAAAAAAAAAAAACACAAACAAAAGGTCAAACACAAACGCAATAGGATCATACCTACAGTAGAATGTTCACATGCACCTACAACAGATAAACTAAAACACAATAGAATGACAGTGGTTGTATAAACATATTAATAAGTACTGGTGAAATAAGATCATACCTACAATAGGATGTACACTTGTACCTGCATAAGACAAGGACAAAGATGAACATAATAAGTTTACAGTGGACGTGTAGAAACATTAGTAACTATTGGTAGAGTAGGAACATACCTGCAATGGGATGTACACGTGCACCTACATGAGTCAAACACAAACACACACACACACAAACATAAACACAAACAATCATAAACATAAACACAAACAATCACAAACATAAACACACACAAAATCATACAAATACAAACACAAGGTTAAACACAAACGCAAAAAAAAAAAACACAAACAGAAAAACAAACACAAAAGAAAACGCAAACAAAAAAGCAAACGCAAACACAATAGGATGACAATGAAAGTATAGACACAATGATAAGTATTGGTGCAACAGGATCATACCTACAGTAGAATGTTCACATGTACCTACATAAGATAAACACAAACATAATAAAATGACAGTGGATGTATAAACATATTAATAAGTACTGGTGAAATAAGATCATACCTGTAATAGGATGTACAGTTGTACCTGCAATAGGATGTACACTTGTACCTGCATAAGACAAAGACAAAGATGAACATAATAAGTTGACAGTGGACGTGTAGAAACATTAGTAACTATTGGTGGAGTAGGCACATACCTGCAATGGGATGTACACGTGCACCTACATCATGAGTCAAACACAAACACACACACACACACAAACATAAACACAAACAATCACAACCATAAACACACACAAAATCATACAAACACAAGGTCAAACACAAACGCAAAAAAAAAACACAAACACAACGTCAAACACAAACGCAAGGTCAAACACAAACGCAAAAAAAAAACACAAACATAAGGTCAAACACAAACGCAATAGGATCATACCTACAGTAGAATGTTCACATGCACCTACAAAAGATAAACTAAAACACAATAGAATGACAGTGGTTGTATAAACATATTAATAAGTACTGGTGAAATAAGATCATACCTACAATAGGATGTACACTTGTACCTGCATAAGACAAGGACAAAGATGAACATAATAAGTTTACAGTGGACGTGTAGAAACATTAGTAACTATTGGTAGAGTAGGAACATACCTGCAATGGGATGTACACGTGCACATACATGAGTCAAACACAAACACACACACACACACACAATCATAAACACAAAAAATCATAAACATAAACACAAACAATCACAAACATAAACACACACAAAAGCATACAAACACAAACACAAGGTCAAACACAAACGCAAAAAAAAAACACAAACAAATATAAAAACACAAACAGAAAAACAAACATAAAAGAAAATGTAAACAAAAAAGCAAACGCAAACACAATAGGATGACAATGAAAGTATAGACACAATAATAAGTATTGGTGCAATAGGATCATACCTACAGTAGAATGTTCACATGTACCTACATAAGATAAACACAAACACAATAAAATGACAGTGGATGTATAAACATATTAATAAGTATTGGTGAAATAAGACCATACTTGCAATAGGATGTACACTTGTACCTGCATAAGACAAAGAAAAAGATGAACATAATAAGTTGACAGTGGACGTGTAGAAACATTAGTAACTATTGGTGGAGTAGGCACATACCTGCAATGGGATGTACATGTGCACCTACATCATGAGTCAAACACAAACACACAAACATAAACACAAACAATCACAAATATAAACACAAACAATCACAAACATAAACACACACAAAATCATTCAAACACAAACACAAGGTCAAACACAAACGCAAAAAAAAAACACAAACACAAGGTCAAACACAAACGCAAGGTCAAACACAAACGCAAAAAAAAAACACAAACAGATATAACAACACAAACACAAAAACAAACACAAAAGAAAACGCATACAAAAAAGAAAATGGAAACACAATAGGATGACAATGAAAGTATAGACACAATAATAAGTATTGGTAGAATAGGATCATACTTGCATTAGGATGTACACGTGCATTTGCATAAGACAAATGCAAACACAAACAGAATACGCCGATAGTGGAAGTATAAAAACACTAATAAGTATTGGTGGAATTGAATCATACCTGCAATAGGATGTACACATGCACATAGATAAGACAAATAAAAAAAAATACAAACACAGTAGGATGATAGTGGAAATGTAGACACATTGGTAAATATTGGTGGAATAGGATCATACCTGCAAAAGGATGTACATGTGCATCTGCATAAGACAAACATAATAAGAGGACAGTGGAAGTATAGACACATTAATAAGTATTGGTGATATAGGACCATACCTACAGCAGGATGTACACTTGCACCTGCATAAGACAAACACAAAGATGAACACAATAAGTTGAAAGTAGACATAAAGAAACATTAATAAGTATTTGTGGAATAGGATCATACCTGTAATAGATTGTATACGTGCATTTGCATAAGTTAAGCACAAACAAAAATACAATAGGATGACAGTGGAAGTATATACACATTAATAAGTATTGGTGTAATAGGATCATACCTACAGTAGAATGTTCACATGCACCTACATAAGATAAACACAAACACAATAGAATGACAGTGGATGTATAGACATATTAATAAGTACTGGTGAATAAGATCATACCTACAATAGGATATACACTTGTACCTGCATAAGACAAAGACAAAGATGAACATAATAAGTTTACAGTGGACGTGTAGAAACATTAGTAACTATTGGTAGAATAGGAACATACCGACAATGGGATGTACACGTGCACCAACATGAGTCAAACACAAACACACACACACAAACAATCACAAACATAAACACACACAAAATCATACAAACACAAACACAAGGTCAAACACAAACGCAAAAAAAAAAACACAAACACAAGGTCAAACACAAACGCAAAAAAAAAACAAAACAAATATAAAAACACAAACACAAAAACAAACACAAAAGAAAACGCAAACAAAAAAGCAAACGCAAACACAATAGGATGACAATGAAAGTATAGACACAATAATAAGTATTGGTGCAATACGATCATACCTACAGTAGAATGTTCGCATGGACCTAAATAAGATAAACCCAAACACAATAAAATGACAGTAGATGTATAAACATATTAATAAGTACTGGTGAGAGAAGATCATACCTGCAATAGGATGTACACTTGTACCTGCAATAGGATGTACACTTGTACCTGCAATAGGATGTACACTTGTACCTGCATAAGACAAAGACAAAGATGAACATAATAAGTTGTCAGTGGACATGTAGAAACATTAGTAACTATTGGTGGAGTAGGCACATACCTGCAATGGGATGTACACGTGCACCTACATCATGAGTCAAACACAAACACACACACACAAACATAAACACAAACAATCACAAACATAAACACACACAAAATCATACAATTACAAACACAGGGTCAAACATAAACGCAAAAAAAAAACACAGACAAATATAAAAACACAAACACAAAAACAAACAGAAAAGAAAACGCAAACAAAAAAGCAAACGCAAACACAATAGGATGACAATGAAAGTATAGACACAATAATAAGTACTGGTGCAATAGGATCATATCTACAGTAGAATGTTCACATGTACCTACATAAGATAAACACCAACACAATAAAATGACAGTGAATGTATAAACATATTAATAATTACTGGTGAAATAAGATCATATTTGCAATAGGATGTACACTTGTACCTGCATAAGACAAAGACAAAGATGAACATAATAAGTTGACAGTGGATGTGTAGAAATAGAATAGGATGACAGTGGAAGTATATACACATTAATAAGTATTGGTGGAATAGGATCATACCTACATGTAGCCCCTAATTTTGCCCGGCCTCTCAAAATAAAAGCTAGAGGAACTTCGCCCGAAGATGGAGTTCGTCCGGCTTCCCAAAAACTGAGGAAACCTCCCGCAACAACATGGAGTTCGCTCATATGCACGATAAAGACTAAAGAAGACCTCTCATAATAAAACGGAGTTCACTCATCCACACAAAGGAGACTTCCCATACATAGATAAAGCTCGCCCAACATTTCAAATGAAGGCCAAGAAGACTTCCTACACGAAGATAAAGCTTCAACGGACATATATCGGCACCAATCCACGTCCGAAAACGGCAAGGAAAGCTTCCCGGGGTCCCAAAATACAAAAACTGGACAAAACAGGTCGAGACCACCATCCCAAGGTTGGGACGGCCGTCCCAACTGCAATTAAGCAGTTGGGACGCGCGTCCCGAATGTGAGACGGCCATCCCAAACCCCAGGGGGTCCCAACGTGCACAAAATTGCGTTTGGGACAGCCGTCCCAACCCAGTATGGTCGTCCCAGATTGGCACAACGCAGAAAACACGTTTGGGACGGCCGTCCCAACCCAGACGGCCGTCCCAAAGTTCCAGGCAGCGAAAATGCTATAAATAGGAGCCTCATTTGTCTCATTCCCGACCCCGAACACTCCGGAGAACTCGAGACTTGTCTTCTTCTCTCCCTCTCTCGAATGATCTTTCCGATTGCCTATTATAGGTAACAATCAGTTAAGGAATTTCTATTTCGGCATTCGATTTCTTCTAGAAAAATTAGTCGAGTCGATATTGTAAGTCGAGAGGAGAGCAATTGTAGAGCGAAGGACTCGCGAAACGCGTCCTCCTTGTAATCGGAATCTTAATATAAAAGCTTGCTACGGAGGTTTTTCTCAATTCTCTTATTCTTTATCGCTTTATTTATTGCTTTTTGTATGCAATGTAGATAAATCATGTAGATAGCCATATTTAAATACTCGTACTAATAAAATAAGGGTAAAAGCGTAATTTCTCATAATCTTCACTTAATGAATAAATCCGTCATAGGGAACCCGAAAGGGGCGTTGTGGGGGTGTTAACACCTTCCCCACACGTAACTAACTCCCTTACCCAACTCTGGTTATAATGGCCAAGTTGGTTTTTTCAATCAACGCTTTTTTTTCCTTTTCCAATGTTTCTGGTCAAAACATTGGTGGCGACTCCAAAAGAACCCCTTTTCGAAAACCTTGCTTTTATTAGAGGATAGTTCAGTGTTGAGCACCTCGGAAGCAATGAACACAATTTTAACAAAAAACGCGAGTCTCACCCATCTTTTCGCGACCGCTCGCATAAGCGTTCGAGACGTCCCCAGGACGTCAGAACGGACGGCGGCGACAGATGGCGACTCCACTGGGGAAGTCCGAGAGTTGATCCCATTTAGTGACGGATAAATTCAAACTAAGCAAAGATTTGAAATTACGCCTTTACCCTTCTGTATGTTTTATTGTATGGCTTTAAATAACTGCTGTATGATTATTTCTGCAATTGTTTGAAATATAAATTGCACACAAAACCCTTGCACACAACAGTCCCTCTATACCCGGGGGCAAGAGTGAATACCTATAGGGAGTGGGTGGCAGATACGATTGGTTAGTTGGCACACGGGGCTACTACCGTTGTCGGAAAACCACCAACTCAAGGTGATAACTCTCTTCTTTTGATCTAAGGGTGTCGACACGGAGTTCCGTGCATGACCCGAGGATTGAGAGTTGAGAGGTCCCTATAATGGGGGCACCTTGGGGACCTTTGGCCTTGGTGAGAACAGTTAGAACCACCTAAACCAAGCACGTTTCTGCAGGAAAACCCTACCTCGTGATTAAATAAGCGTGGCTCTGCTCGTGGATGTATGAATTGTGTGTGCATACGTTTGCTGCATTTGTATTGATGCATTAGCATAGGGTAATCATACAACAGACAAAAAAATGAAAAAACCCTAAAAATCATAAAAAGCGAAAAGATAAAAAACCTTTATCTCGGACAGTCTTCAGTTAAGCTAGCCTGGTTTCAGGTTCTTTGTAAGCTAAGTAGCCACGTTGACCGACAGAAGAGATAAAGGGTCATAAAAAATATAAAAACAATTAAAAGCCATAAAAATATCTTTTTATAATAAGAAGATTCTTGGCAAAGTCGTATCATTCATACCATATCATCCAATAAGTGGTAAAACTAAGAAAGAAAATAATTACAGCATGCTCATCATTTTAATTAAACCCTAAAAAATGGGTCTTAGAGACGTTTTTTGGAAAAATTACTGGGCCAAATCGCCTTCGGCATTTGGAACTTGGTTCGTCACCCTTTTCTCTTCGTTTTGACATGTTGTGCGTCCAAATTGGACAACCCAGTCAAAAGTTATGCCACTTTCAATATCTGATGTCATAAAAAAAAATATTTTTGTAGTGCATGCATAAAAACATTCATTCTAGGATGCATTAGATATCCTTAGACAATAGCAAAAGAGACCCAAGTGCTTTTATCGCCTTCCTAGAAGAGATAAGTGCGCTAAGGTATGTTGACAACCTTTAAAAAAAAAGGGAGTTAGCACACTAAGGTGGGTATGGTACCCTTAAAGCATAAGCTTTTGAGAAGATACCAAAGCTATTGTCTAAGGCATATCTATCCCACACTGATCATTCATAATAAAAAAAACAATAATAATAAAAATCTTTAAATCATTTAGAAAGTGGCTGGTCTTCTACCTATTCCCGCTCACGCTCAAAAAGCCAAGAAGATGGAGCAATTAGAGGGGCAGAACCGTATGCTCACCGCTGAGCTTAATGTCATAAAGGAACAAATGACGCAATCACTAGTGGAAAAATAGCTTTCTATGACGGGTTTTTATCACGGTTGTAATCCACCCGTCATAGTATGTGGCGCGGTGGCAATTTTGTAATAAAATCATAAACTTTCTATGTCGGGTAAGTTTTAACCGACATAGTAAGTGGAAAGGTCACTTTCTATGTCGGGTAACATTTACCCGACGTAGAAAGTTAACTTTCTATGTCGGGTAAATCTTAACCGACGTAGAAAGTTAACTTTCTATGTCGGGTAAATCTTAACCGACGTAGAAAGTCTCTTTGATGACGGGTGTTTGGGCAACCGACATAGTATCTTCTGTTTTACCTCCCACGCTTCATTTCATTTCTTCACTTCCTCCCCATAGCAGAGCTCCCCTGTACGTTTCTCCCTTTCTCCCTAAGCTCCATTTCCTTTCATCAGTTCACCCGTTCGCTTGTATACGTTTCTCCGCACCCACATTTGCTCGTCACGCCACCTGCCAACGCTTCGTGCCGCCTGCTGCTACTGGTGCCCGTCGCCTGAGATACCCACCCAGCTCTGCACGTCACGCCACTTGCCACCTCTGTAGGTCTTCAAGAGGTAAGTTTTCGTGCTTGCTTTAGCCATTTTAGGTTTACAGTTTTGAATGTAGGTTTACAGTATTGAATGTAGTAAGTAATAATGCTCTCAAGAGAGGGAAACATCACGGGTGCCTTTAGCTAATTTAGAGATGTATTGTAAGTAGTTTAGTCATTTGAATGTGTTGTTGTAGGCATTCTTTCGTGATTTTGATTTTGAACATTAGATTTGTATTATAATGTAGTTATTTTGAGAGTGGAGTTGGATTTCGTGTAGGCATTATAAGGTAGTTATTTCGTGTTTATGTAGCTAATTTGATTTTGAAAATTAGATTTGTAACAATGGATCGGAGTTGGATCAATTATAGACGAACAACAAATGAATATGAGAGTGGAGTAGAACAATTCCTTGAATTTGCTAAGATGAATGTTCCGGATAATGATGGAAGATTCTATTGCCCTTGTGTTAACTGCTTGAATGAGCGAAGATTACCGACTGAAGTTATTCGGGAACATGTTCTTTGTGATGGTTTCCTAAAGAGTTACATAAAGTGGACATGGCATGGTGAATTATTAAACATGCCAAGTGTAGAAGACAAAGAAGAAGTTGATCTAGAGATGGAGGATCAGCTGGAGGAAATGATTTGTGAGCTTGGACAAGATGCCTTCCAACACACACATGTGTACGAGAAGTTGTCCAATGATGCAAAAGAGCCTTTGTATACAAATTGTACTAAGTTCACACGATTGTCGGCGGTACTAAAATTGTTCAATGTGAAGGCAAAGAATGGGTGGACTCGATAAAAGTTTCACGAGAATTGCTTGAGTTGTTGAGTGACATGCTCCCCGAAGGTAACACATTGCCAACCCGCAATTATGATGCTAAGAAGATATTGTGTCCAATGGGTATGGAGTACCAAAAAATTCATGCATGTCCGAATGATTGTGTGTTGTACAGGAAAGAATTTGAGAACTGTCACGAATGTCCACAATGCGGGGAATCACGATACAAGAAGAAGGATGGTGATTCTGACAATGATGTAATGAAGGGTACCCCGGCAAAAGTGTTATGGTATCTTCCCATTGTTCCAAGGTTGAAACGATTATTCACTAATGGAAATGATGCAAAGCTCACTAGATGGCATGCGAGATAGTCGTATTAAAGATGGTCGGTTGAGGCATCCGCAGAGATGGATTGCAATGGAAAAAAATTGATTCCATCTTCCGGAATTTTGGTAATGATCCAAGAAACATTAGGTTTGGACTTGCTACGAGATGGAATGAATCCATATGGAAATTTAAGCGAGTAAACATAGTTCATGGCCTGTGGTGTTAGTTATTTACAACTTACCTCCAGTGGTTGTGTATGAAACGTAAGTACTTGATGCTATCTTTGATGATCTCGGGTCCCAGACAACCTGGAAATGACATTGATGTTTTTTTAAGCCCATTGGTTGAAGAGTTGAAGATGTTGTGGGAGGAAGGTGTTGATGTGTTTGATGGGTACACAGGTGACTTATTCAAGTTGCGTGCAATGTTATTTTGTACAATTAATGACTTTCCAGCATATGGTAATTTGAGTGGCTACAGCACAAAGGGACATAAAGCTTGCCCGATATGTGAAGAAGACACATGTCACTATCAACTACAACATGGAAGGAAAACAGTGTACCTTGGACACCGAAGATTTCTTCCTTCAAACCATTCATATCGTAAATTAAAAAAATCATTTAACGGGTGTCAAGAAAATGATGCAGCCCCAACACCTTTAAGTGGGGAAGAAGTATATCAACGAGTAAGTGCAATTTCGTGTGAGTTTGGAAAGACGCAAAAGAAAGCCACAGGTATATGGAAGAAAATGTCAATCCTTTTTGTTCTTCCATATTGGAGGGTTCTTGATGTGAGGCATTGTATAGATGTCATGCATGTAGAGAAAAATGTGTGTGACAGTATCATCGGAACGCTCCTTAACATTCAAGGAAAAACAAAAGATGGTGTCAATGCTCGTTTGGACATGGTTGAAATGGGTATAAGAGAACAATTAGCTCCTCAACCTCATGGTAACCGAACATACTTGCCTCCAGCATGTCACACACTGTCTAAAAAAGAGAAAAGAAGTTTTTGTGAGTTTTTACGAGGTGTGAAGGTTCCATTTGGTTACTCTTCCAATGTGAAGAGACTTGTATCTATGAAAGATCTAAAATTGCTTGGGTTAAAATCTCATGATTGTCATGTATTGATGCAACAACTTCTACCTGTGGCTATTCGAGGTATCTTACCAGACAATGTTAGATATTCCTTAACAAGATTATGCTTTTTTTTTAATGCCATATGTAGTAAAGTTATGGACCCGGATGTTTTGGATCAGTTAGAGAATGAGGCTGCAGTCATATTATGTCAATTTGAGATGTACTTTCCTCCATCATTCTTTGATATTATGGTTCACTTGATTGTTCATCTAGCCAGGGAAGTTAGAATCTGTGGTCCAGTTTTCTTACGATGGATGTACCCTTTTGAGCGATACATGAAAATATTAAAAGGGTATGTGAAGAACCAATATCGTCCTGAAGCATCAATTGTTCAAAGATATATTGCAGAGGAAGCTATTGAGTTTTGCACAAACTACTTATCAGAAGTTGAACCTATAGGGTTACCTAAGACTCGTTACCATGGAATAGGTCTTGGTAGAGGAACTCGAGGTGCAAAAGTTGTGACAATGTGTCGAGATGAAGTACTTCAAGCGCATTTGTACATATTGAATAACAGTGAAGAAGTCATCCCCTACTTAAGTGCTCATAAAGAGATTGTGAAGCGAAATAATCCACGTATGCCTAAAAAGTGGGTGATCACTGAACACAACAAGAGCTTTTTGAAGTGGTTTAAACAACAAGTTGAAGGTGACAATACAGCTTCTGATACACTGAACTGGCTAGCATGTGAGCCAAACTTTGATGTGATATGTTGGGGTGGGTATGATATAAATAACTATTCATTTTATACAAAGGGAGAAGATGAAATAAGCACAATGCAAAATAGTGGAGTCATGGTGGTGGCTGAATCAATGCATTTCTCGAGTTCAAAGGATAAATATCCAGATAAGGGCGTCAATGGGCTACTTTGGTGTAATTGAAGAGATTTGGGTAATAGATTACACGATATTCAGAGTACCTATTTTTAAATGCAAGTGGGTTGATTTTAATACTGGCATCTTCACCGATGATCTTGGATTTACCTTGGTTAACCTTGAAAATACTCGTTATACCGAAGAACCATTTATCATGGCATCTCGAGGCAAAACAAGTGTTTTATGTCACTGATCCCGCTAACAAAGGATGGTCGGTGGTTCTACAAGGAAAACCCATGTATACTTCGATGAGAATGATGAATTAGTACTTGATATACCCGAGACACCATGTTTCTCTTCAAATATGCCAAACTTGAGTGTTAATGTAGAAATAGATGATGTGCATGCCATCCGTTATGACCATATGGAAGGATTCGGGAGAATGCTCCAACTTGATAATGTATGAAATTTTTTTAATGTATTATTTTTTAATGTATGCACTTTTTTGTTTATCTTCGATCTAATTGTCTAAACTAATAACTATTATTTTTTTCTTTGAACACGGATATGGCGGATTCATCCGGTACCCCTCCTCCTACACAGGTCCCCCCTCCTACACAAGGTGGTGATCGAGTCGGCCGTCTACCAGGAAAAAGGGTAGGCGTGCTACACGGTTGAGGGAGCTGAATATCGGTCGCGGCTACGATCGGAAGTTGCCTATCCAGTTTGACATGCAAGCTGGTAGAGCCATCGGAGAGCACAAAGCTAGATTCACTAGCTATGTGGCCTTGCTTGGGAGAAGCAAGGTTAGTATTCTTATTGAGGATTGGGACCATGTTCCGGAGACACCGAAGAACCGGATTTGGCGAGTATCCTGGTACCTACTCTTACTTGAGCATTTAACATGTATATATATTTAACTTTTTTGGGAACTTCATGTTATTTTTATTGTGTAGGTCACATATGATGTCCCTAACACCACTTTGTTGAGGACAAAGTGGATCTCATATGCTTGGGGAACGCTGGAGAGGTTTTAAGAGTGATCTGACCGGTCGATACATATATGGGGCATTGAGCGACAAGAACCCATGTGACCGGTATCGGTTTTTGGATGAGGAGACATGGCGGGCATTTCGGACTCGGCGATTAGACCCTAGGTTTCGAGGTTAGCACATTTGTCATTTGTTTGCAGTAATTTTTTTTAAATAGAGGTTTTAAATTTGGTATTTAACATGGAATGCAACGAGGCCAAGAGGCGGCGAGGCACAGGATATTCGGAGGAAGAATATCCACCCCCACAGAGTTGTCTCGTGGGGGTTATGAGAAATTGGAGGAGAAGATGATGAAGGAGACTTCTTCAAGTCAACCTTCGGATGACTCAGTTGTGAGTTCTGTCACCCGCCCTTCACGCCATGATAAATGGAAGAGAGCTCGCGAGAACCCATCGGGGAATTACTTATCCGAGCAAACCCATGTTGTTGCTCAGCGTATTGTAAGTAGCATATCCTAAACTAATTATATATGTTATACTACAATAGGCATTTGTATTTGCTAAAAAATCATTCGTTTGTGTTGTAGGATGAGTTGGTTGAGCAGAGCACTCGGGGATCATTCCACCCACATGGCCGTCGGGATATATTGGCAGTGGCCATTGGTACCCCAGAGCATCCTGGACGTGTTCGTGGTGCTGGACGAGGGTGGGCATCGAGACAGTACTTTGGTGCCCCACCCGTGGCAACTCCTTCTTTGAGGCAGCTGAATGAGGAAGAGTTTGAGTCCCTCAAACAACAAATTAGGAAGGAGATTCGAGATGAGGTGTACTCGACTTGAAGGCGGAGTTATTGAGCTCAATGCGAGCAGAGTTGGCATCTTTGTCATCTCAACCTTCCGTCCCCGCACGAGCGGCATCCCCGATTCATGTCGGCACAAAGGAGAGTTGTGATGCTCCTGATAGAGGGGCGAGAGGTTGCTCCTACCGACACTGCTGGCTGTCGAGTTGTATGTTGCGGGTCCTCCCGAGCATTTGGTGGCATACGGTACGTATTATATCTTTGACATGTATTTGGTACGGTGTTACGAATTATATAGTCTAAAATATTTTATCCTTTGTTTATCTTAGGGAAAATGTATGCATTGGGGTCAACCATCCACCACCGGAGTATTGGAGATGATATGATCGAGTGGTGGTTGTGGATGTCCAGGATGCTTCGTTGCCCCAATCCCTATTCCCACTCGAAGAGGTTCAAACAGTGGGACGGGCACCTGGCCATTTTATCTTATGGCCAGTTTCATTAACAAGACCCATCCCAACACATGCACGGGTTGATTTATGCATTGAACGATAGTACTTATTATTTTTTGATAGGTTGATGTATATTAATGTTATTGATTTTTGGTACTTGTGTAGGAAGAGGCTGAAAAAGCAAAGGAAGTTGTGCATGAATCACCACCACCACCATCTGCTTTACGACGACTTGGTGCATCGGCGACGACTATCGGGACCACTCCCATACGGTTAGATATGCCACCCGAAGTCGTATGCAGGACCAAGACGATCCCTTTTTTCTTACTCCAAAGGGATATTTTTGATATTCTCACTCGGTACTGATATGCTATGTGTATCGAGTCATGCAGCTTTGGGAATTGTAAGTATATTTACATATTTTTTATATTCTCACTGGTACATTATTTTATAACTTTATTTATTTTCAATGTTGAAGGTATTTACATCGTTTGTGTGATGAGAGGAAGATCCGCTATCTCTATGGATTTGTTGACCCTGTTGCCATTCGGTCCAGTTGGGAATAAAGCTGAAGAGGTGCAAACGTACTTAATAGAGGCATTTCAAAATGGGGGCAAAGAAGTCTACTTAGCACCTTACTTGCATCGGTAAGTATACATCTTGTAAATTAATGCACAATTATGTAAAACTGAAATTTTACTAATATTATTGCAACGTGCGGGGGTCATTGGCGGCTCATAATAATTGTTCCTCGCCAATTTCTTGTGATTCTCTTGTGTTCATTACACAAGAAACCAAATGATTTGGATATTAGAAAGCACATAGACGCGTAAGTTTGGTTGTTTTTAATTGTTGTATCATATGTGCACTACTTACACCAAAATTATTTGTCCTTTTGTAGAGCTTTGGAAGCTCACCTAAGGTTGCAAGGTCTTCCATCACATGCTAGGAAGAAGTTGACGTATATTGCACCAAAGGTGACCAAACACCTCTTACTTGTTGTTCAATTTGTCATTTAAAGTTAATCTCACATGTATTTAACTTGTAGTGTCCACGCCAACGGGAAGCCATGAGTGCGGGTTTTATGTGATGAAGCACATGCACACCATTGTAGCCAAAAATATGCTTGACACGTGGCATAAGGTAAATATACTATAATTAAGTCAAATATGCCAATTATGTAAATGATTTCTAAATCTGAAATGTTTCAATATGTAGGAATTTACGAGACTCATCTCCCATGAAGATTGAAGTCATAGACGATATCGGAGAGCAGTGGGCTTCTTTCCTTTTAAGCATTCAATCTTCATAGGAAATTTGACTTACAACAATTTAGATAGAATTGATTTAAGTTAGGAACTGGATCTGTCTGTACTTGGAATTGATTTAAGTTAGGAATTGATTTAAGTTAGGAATTGATTTAAGTAAATGAACTGTCTGGAACTGCATACTGTCCGTACATATATTCATTGCAATCTGTTTCATATGTACATATATATCTGTCGCATAGTCGAATCTGTCTATGCTTGGATATCCGTAGCAAATTTATATATGAACTGTGCATATCACGTACATCTTGGATCTGTGGTTATTTGCACTGGAACTGTGATGAATAGGCAGTGTCTACTCGAAGAAAGGTAGAATCTGTAAATAAAATGCTTGTTATTTAAAAAAAATAACACTTTCTACGTCGGTTATGTCATTACCCGACGTAGAAAGTACTTTCTACGTCGGGTAACGACATAACCGACGTAGAAAGTGTAACATTTTATATCGGTTATAAGTATAACCGACATTGAAAACACATACAATCACGGTTACTATTAACCGATATAGAAACTGGGGTTATAGAAAGTTAGAAAGTAAGACTTTCTATGTCGGTTATAATTGTAACCGACATAGAAAGTCAGACTTTCTATGTCGGTTATAAGTGTTAACCGACATAGAAAGTGTTATGACGAGTCAAAATCGGTTATGATCGACCAGATTAGCTTTATGACCGATCATAACCAGTTATGACCGATCAGAAAAGCTCATACAAAATAATACTTTCTACGTCGGTTCCCTGGATAACCGACGTAGAAAGTATTTCTATGACCGATCAGAACCACTTATGATCGATCAGAATAGCACACAGAAAGTAGGGCTTTCTACGTCGGTTCCTAATAACCGACGTAGAAAGTAAGACTTTCTACGTCGGGTATTAGGAACCGACGTAGAAAGCCTTACTTTCTATGACCCCCGTATCTATGTCGCCACTTTAACCGACGTCGAAAGCCCATTTTAACCGATGTAAAAAGCCTTTTCTGCAGTAGTGAATTGACAAAGTTAATGTACCAACAATGCTTCCACAATACGGTCTCTGAGCAACGACTTTCTGCCCTAGAAGGGAAATTAAGGGCATTAGAGAGATACAAATTTGATGTAAAGGAGGTAACCGATGTTGAAAATACTCGATTCCCTCCCAAGTTTAAGAAATCCCACGCATCATTCAAGAAGCCCTTTGGCAAGAAAAAGGAGGGAAGTGTAAATGCCATGAACTTTACTACTCTTTCTTCCTCTTCGCCATCAGCTGGACAGTCACGCAGACAAGAGAAGAAATTCACTCCTATCCCAATCTCTTATGGGAGTCTGCTGCCAAGACTTTTAGAGGCCAAGCTCTTAACACGTATCTCCCCAAAGAAGAAAGATCCACCTTACCCCGGTTGGTACAAACTCAACGAAAAATGTGATTACCACTCAGGTGCTCCTGGGCATTCCGTGGAGAATTGCGTCAACCTGAAATATAGGGTTGAAGAATTATTGAATGCCGGGTGGATTACTTTCGATGCTCCCGACCCAAACGTAAACATCAAGCCTCTATCACAACCAGAATAGTGAGCTTGGGTAGGGAAGGCCATCTAACTAGGGCTCCCCATTTTGTGCATCTTTTGGTTAAAAAAAAAATAGATAATAAAAAAATATATATCAAAAAGCTTCCGATGTATCTCTCATGATCCCCGCCCATGATCACGAGATTTTTTGATTAAAATGGGCTTTGTAAATATTTTCTTCTATCAATACAACGAGGCATTATTCATATTCTTTGTTATTCTTTTCTCTCTCATTCCAAAATAATTGAATAAAATCTAAACCCAAATATAGACCATATAAACAGTCATGTCTGTGATTGAAAACTCTCTGAGGGATCTGAAAGCCGAAGGAGAATGGATTGAGTCAGACAGTGAGGAGGGGACCATTTCCCCGGACATGCAAAGGAGCTCAATTAATACAGCCCCATAAGAAAAAACTGAGGCCATTAATTTGGGACAAGGAGATAATGAGAAAGAAGTAAACATTAGCACCCAAATTGATAATATCAGGGAAGAGGCAATAACACCTTTGCGCTTATTCATGCCTTGTCCTTTTCCCTTATACATCGGATAAAGTTGTACTATGGATATGCACAAAAGAATTTCCCTTCAATGAAGATATCTCCAATATAGCCAGCATTGGGGGCAGGATGATAAGCAAAAAAAAAAATATTTATTCATCCAAGGAGCTACAAGATAATGCTCCTAAAAACAAAGAAAAAATAATCCAAGGGGAAGATCAAGTAGACCTTGGATTAACGATGCAAGGACAGTTTCTTCAACGCTCCACCGAAAAATCAAATTCGTGGTAGGCTACAAGTTGATCATAATTCAAGCTAAAGATCACATTTGAATCAGCAAACCGTCCACCATACCTTGAATGGATGCGGCTGAAGAAGACATTTGAAAATATGAAAAGACTTCCTAGCAGTATAAAAAGTGGCCCATATAATGAAGAGATATGAGTACAGCCCAGACAAGGGCTTGGAAAAGAATGCTCAAAGAATAAGAGAGCCACTAGATTTTAAGGATAACCCTTTAAAGAACAACCCTACAAAAGGACAAGTCGTACGATGAAAAGGGAAGTCTCCCCTCCGTGCCTTAAAAAGTTGATCTTCCAAAAAAGAGGGATATTAGCATCAAGGATAGCATTAGTCATTAGATGTCCTTCTTCTGATTCTAAGGGATGTAAACCCAATGACTATTAGAGATCACTCCTCGGGGTATGCCCGGCCCCCGAGCATCTTTAGGGCACGCATTTCCCTTTGAATTACAAAAGAATGCTATTCTTACTATGTGCTTCTCTTCTTGCTAAACATTTCTATACCCCATTAAATAACCAATGTTTAGACAAACGTTTTGTTCCAAAATGCGTCAAAATAATCAAAATGTCATAGACAAAATGAAGCCAAAGTTAACATGATTGATTAGCTAGAGACACGAACAAGAAAATCGTGTTTCGACAATGTTTGAGAAAAGAAATTATTATTAAAAGAAGCCCGTCAAGGTCAAAGGCCAAGACAAAAAGATAAAAGGGCATAATCCTAGGCAGACTAGGAATGTTAATCAGTCATAAAGTAATCAGCTGAAGACGCTACCTCATTAAAACAAAACGTTTGTTTAAACTAGCCTAAACACCAACCAACCTTGGCTAGCCATTCTTACAGAAACTTCTATTACAAAAAATTCCTCTAAAACACAAGCCTTTGTTATAAATCCTTTTCTGTCTCTTCTCTTGACCATTTCACTACAAAGCATTCAAGTAATTGACTGGGGAATGTGAAAATATAGTGATCAATAGGAGGATTGAAATCCCTAAGGAAAGGAAAAGGGGCATTGACATGACAATTGCTCTACATTCAAAATGATTACTCTTCGGTTATAGCAAAGATCCAAGACGGCAAATCAGTACAGCTAATCATGTTGATAAAAGCACATGATGACGGAAGCAAAATTAACAGAGGCTGAACCGGTTCAAAGCCGATATAACCAATTAAACCTTATGGAAGAAAAACGGCTGAATGTTATACGTCGTGAGCAAGCCTATCAAAGGAAAATCAAAAAGGCTTATGATAAAAAGGTCCACCCTCATACTTATCAAGAAGGAGATCTAGTTATAAAGAAATTGCTTCCAGCCTAGAAGGATAAAATTGGAAAATGGGCAGCAAATTACGAAGGACCCTTTGTGGTTAAAAGAGCTTTCTCAGGAGGGGCACTTATCCTCATCAATATGGATGGAAAAGAACTTCGACACCTAATCAACTCCGGTACGGTGAAGGAGTATTATGCTTGAAGACATTGCTCAAGACCCGTCAGGAATGAAAATCCGCAAAGGACATTCCTGGGCAAAAGATAGGGTCTACATTCCTCGCTAGGATACGTCCTAGGCAAAAAGTAGAGGCAAAAAAAAAAAAAAAAAAAAAAAGAGAGAGCAATGGCTTATTTTAGTCGAAAACCGAAAAGGCGGCTAAAATAACGTTCGTCCAGAAGCAAACAGTCTGCATAGTCTTCACTCTGAGCTCAAGCATCTCAACTGAAGCAATTAGGAGAACCAAGGGGCAGATATCATGGACATGACTGTATAAGCCTAAACAGTATGACCAACCCTGACCACCCACTCTTCTAAATACCTTTTGTAATCCTTCTGTAAAAGAAATAAATTTTTGCTCATTTATTAATAAAATTCCCTTTCATTTCCTTTCTCTTGACCAAATATTATGGAAATGCCTCTTTATTGATAAATCATAAATATGTGCAAAGACCTTTAATCAAAGATCAAACATGCATCTAAAAAAGGGAAGCACATAAAAAATAATAATAAGAAAATAACAAATGCCTGCTAGGATATTCTTAGGAAAAAACTAGGGTAGCCTGCTAGATCGGAAACCCCAAAAGAACGATCTAGGCAAAAGATAAGGCAAAAGCCCCTAAGATATTCTAGACAAAAATTAAGGCAGCCCGCTAGATCGAAAACCTGTAAAGGGCGGTCTAGACAAAAGATAGGGCTAAAACCAAAAGATGAGTAAAAAATGAGCCCATCATTATGGTCATAAAAGAGGAGCCCATAGGCATATTCATAAGAAGCCAACGGGAGAAGGCCAGTTACTTTCTAAATGCATAAAAAATAAATAAACAAATAGATTGCATTTAGGACATCTACACACAAAGTAGTTGCATAATACGACTATTGTCAAAATCAAGAAAAAATATTTTTTCAAATAAAAATAATAAACATGCACATAAGGGGTCTAGTCTCCATACTTGTGATTGAAAACAGGAGACGCCAGAATCCAGTCTCCATATAAAAATTCCCTCAAGAAAAAGAGAAGGCGAAATTAGAACCACTTCAGCAACATAAGGAGCTTCAAGGAAACTAGCTCCAACCATCAACCTTCTACACCAATAAAAGAAGGTGTATCAACTAGAAAAGCCAACGGAAAGGCTCGATCATCCTCAAAAGGATCCTTGCCTACTCCAGAGGCAAAACAAAAAGAATACATCGCGACTCAGCTTTATCACTACATGAGTCATCAAGCACACTCATATAAGAGTCTCCGCTTCCCAAAAGGAGAATAGGGACTACATAAGAGTCCATCTAAAGAAAATATGGAGTCAAATCCTATACATCACCTGGGGGCAACAAAAAGAAAAAAAAAAAAGAAAAGAAAAAACGTTTCATCCCCAACCAAGGCCATTACAGAAAAAGGCCAAATAAGTGTCTCCAAATAAAGCACATCTCCAAAGAAAGAAAAAAAAAAAAAAAAAAGAAGAAAATATCTTCACTTCACTTCTCAAAAAGCCAGGAGCCAAGACTCCGCCATAAAGATCAAATCAAAAGTTGGATCCCTAGGAAGCCAATAAACTCCCCAGGATCGCCAAGAAAATATCTTCACCTCACTCAATAAGAGCTCCACAAAGCCTGGAGTCAGGACTCCAAATCAAAAAAGGATCCCCAGGAAGCCAAGAAATTCCCCAGGGTCGCTAAAAAAAAATAGCATCCAATAAAGAGTCAAAAACTCCATTCCTCCCTTGGGGGGCAATCCAAAATAGATCTCTGGAATAAAATCAATTTTCCATATAGATCACCAAAAAGAAAATCTCCAGCAAGCCTACCAGATAAAGGCAAAATTACAAGTTCATATCCTCAGGGAATTACTTATAAACACTCAAATTCAGATATCCCCAGTGAAAAGCAAAGTCTTCACTTCCAACAGGCAAGCAAAAAGCTAATGCCCCCAAGAAATGGAAAATCAACCTATACAAGAGGTAATACAAAACAGAAAAAGTCTTCATCATTAGTGAAGCATCTGCCTAATCAAGAGGCACAATTAACAAAAATCAAATCCCCAAGTGGATCTCCGCCTACTCAAGAGGCACAATCAATAGAAGGGTCCAAAATCTTCCAGAGGAATCCTGCCTAAAAAGAGGCAACCAACAAAGAATCCCCAGTCAAGACTGGATGGCTAAAACAAAAAAGCCAAAATCAAAGAATCCCCGGTCAAGACCGGATGACTAAAAGAAAAAGCCAAAATCAAAGAATCCCCGGCAAAAGCCGGATGGCTAAAACAAGAAAAGCCAAAATACAGAAATCCCTGGTAAAACCAGATGACTAAAAAGAAAAGTCAAAAAGAAAAATCAATTACTCCCCAAGGGCGCATAATCAAAAACAGCAAGCCGCCAACTCATCTCCAAAAACAGATAACCATAGGATTGACTACAAAAAAGTTCATCCTAAAAACCTTGCAGAACGGGGTTCATACCGGGTGGGGGTACGTACTCACCTAAGCCTTGCAGAACGGGGCTTACCAAAAACTTCATACCGGGTGGGGGTACGTACTCACCTAAGCTTTGCAGAACGGGGCTTACCAAAAACTTCATACCGGGTGGGGGTACGTACTCACCTAAGCCTTGCAGAACGGGGCTTACCAAAAACTTCATACCGGGTGGGGGTACGTACTCACCTAAGCCTTGCAGAACGGGGCTTACCAAAAACTTCATACCGGGTGGGGGTACGTACTCACCTAAGCCTTGCGAACGGGGCTTACCAAAAACTTCATACGGGTGGGGGTACGTACTCACCTAAGCCTTGCGAACGGGGCTTACCAAAAAAACTTCATACCGGGTGGGGGTACGTACTCACCTAAGCCTTGCGAACGGGGCTTACCAAAAACTTCATACCGGTGGGGGTACGTACTCACCTAAGCCTTGCGTAACGGGGCTTACCAAAAAAACTTCATACCGGGTGGGGGTACGTACTCACCTAAGCCTTGCAGTAACGGGGCTTACCAAAAACTTCATACCGGGTGGGGGTACGTACTCACCTAAGCCTTGCGAACGGGGCTTACCAAAAACTTCATACCGGGTGGGGGTACGTACTCACCTAAGCCTTGCGGAACGAGGCTTATAAAAAAACCTTGCGAACGGGGTTCATACCGGGTGGGGGTACGTACTCACCTAAGCCTTGCAGAATGGGGCTTACCAAAAACTTCATACCGGGTGGGGGTACGTACTCACCTAAGCCTTGCAAAACGGGGCTTACTAAAAACTTCATACCGGGTGGGGGTACGTACTCACCTAAGCCTTGCGTAACGGGGCTTACCAAAAACTTCATACCGGGTGGGGGTACGTACTCACCTAAGCCTTGCGTAACGGGGCTTACTAGAAACTTCATACCGGTTGGGGGTACGTACTCACCTAAGCCTTGCAAAACGGGGCTTACTAAAAACTTCATACCGGGTGGGGGTACGTACTCACCTAAGCCTTGCGAACGGGGCTTACCAAAAACTTCATACCGGGTGGGGGTACGTACTCACCTAAGCCTTGCAGAACGGGGCTTACTAAAAACTTCATACCGGGTGGGGGTACGTACTCACCTAAGCCTTGCAGAACGGGGCTTACAAAAAAAACTTCATACCGGGTGGGGGTACGTACTCACCTAAGCCTTGCAGAACGAGGCTTATCAAAAAACCTTGCAGAACGGGGTTCATACCGGGTGAGGGTAGATACTCACCAAAGTCTTGCAGAACAAGACTCATTCAGAATCTGGCAAAAATGCAGATTTGTACCGAGTGGGGGTAGGTACCCACCAAAACCTTATAAAAATAAGGTTTGTACCAGATGAGGGTAGGTACTCATCAAAACTTAGCAAAAATGCATCAGGTGGAGTAAAAATACTCACCGAGAAGCATTGCAAAAAACGGGTGTAAAGACTTTACTTCTATTAGAGGATAGTTCGGTGTTGAGCACCTTGGAAGTAAGTACCCACAAGAGTTTTGCAAAATGCAAACTCATACCAGGTGAGGGTAGGTACTCACCAAAACCTTGAAGAACAAGGTTCATACCTAGTGGGGGTAGGTACCCACAAAAGTCTAGTCAAATACAGACTTATACCAGGTGAGGGTAAGTACTCACCAGAGTCTTAGAAAAAGAAGGCTCGAACCAGATAGGGGTTAGTACCTATCAAAATATTTATCATCCGGAGGATCAGCAAGGAGCAGTATCCGAAGGATAGCCAGGCAAAAGGGTTAACTCCTTCCCCTACCAACTAATTTTTTCGGCATATTAAAACCAACAAATTAGTTAGGCAGGTGAAGGGGGGGCAGCTGTAGACCCCTAATTTTGCCCGGCCTCTCAAAATAAAAGCTAGAGGAACTTCGCCCGAAGATGGAGTTCGTCCGGCTTCCCAAAAACTGAGGAAACCTCCCGCAACAACATGGAGTTCGCTCATATGCACGATAAAGACTAAAGAAGACCTCTCATAATAAAACATAGTTCACTCATCCACACAAAGGAGACTTCCCATACATAGATAAAGCTCGCCCAACATTTCAAATGAAGGCCAAGAAGACTTCCTACACGAAGATAAAGCTTCAACGGACATATATCGGCACCAATCCACGTCCGAAAACGGCAAGGAAAGCTTCCCGGGGTCCCAAAATACAAAAACTGGACAAAACAGGTCGAGACCACCATCCCAAGGTTGGGACGGCCGTCCCAACTGCAATTAAGCAGTTGGGACGCGCGTCCCGAATGTGGGACGGCCGTCCCAAACCCCAGGGGGTCCCAACGTGCACAAAATTGCGTTTGGGACAGCCGTCCCAACCCAGTATGGCCGTCCCAGATTGGCACAACACAGAAAACACGTTTGGGATGGCCGTCCCAACCCAGACGGCCGTCCCAAAGTTCCACGCAGCGAAAATGCTATAAATAGGAGCCTCATTTGTCTCATTCCTGACCCCAGACACTCCAGAGAACTCTGAGACTTGTCTTCTTCTCTCCCTCTCTCGAATGATCTTTATGATTCCCTATTATAGGTAACAATCAGTTAAGGAATTTCTATTCCGGCATTCGATTTCTTCTAGAAAAATTAGTCGAGTCGATATTGTAAGTCGAGAGGAGAGCAATTGTAGAGCGAAGGACTGCCGAAACGCATCCTCCTTGTAACGGAATCTTAATATAAAAGCTTGCTACGGAGGTTTTTCTCAATTCTCTTATTCTTTACTGCTTTATTTATTGCTTTTTGTATGCAATGTAGATAAATCATGTAGATAGCCATATTTAAATACTGTACTAATAAAATAAGGGTAAAAGCGTAATTTCTCATAATCTTCACTTAATGAATAAATCCGTCATAGGGAACCCGAAAGAGGCGTTGTGGGGGTGTTAACACCTTCCCCACACGTAACTAACTCCCTTACCCAACTCTGGTTATAATGGCCAAGTTGGTTTTTTCAATCAACGCTTTTTTTTCCTTTTCCAATGTTTCTGGTCAAAACATTGGTGGCGACTCCAAAAGAACCCCTTTTCGAAAACCTTGCTTTTATTAGAGGATAGTTCAGTGTTGAGCACCTCGGAAGCAATGAACACAATTTTAACAAAAAACGCGAGTCTCACCCATCTTTTCGCGACCGCTCGCATAAGCGTTCGAGACGTCCCCAGGACGTCGGAACGGACGGCGGCGACACTACAATAGGATGTTCACATGCACCTACATAAGACAAACACAATAGGATGACGATGGAAGTATAGACATATTGTAACGCAATATGATGTACACTTGAACCTGCATAAAAGAAACGCAAACAAAAACACAATAGGATGACAGTGGAAGTATAGAAACATTAATAAGTATTGGTGGAATAGGATCATACCTGCAATCGGATGTACATGTGGACCTGCATAAGCCAAATGAAATAAAAAAACACAAACACAAACACAATAGGGTTACAGTGAAAATATGGACACACTATTAAGAATTATTGGAATAGGATTGTACCTGCAATAAAATATACATGTGCACCTCTGTTCAATTGCTCAATAACATTAGCTGCATTATCATCGCGTCATAAATTTTTCATGCCACAACAACATATTCTCTATGTCTTGCAATTCAATTGTGCTTATTAGAAACAAACTTTGAGTAAAAGAAAATAAATGTGGTTGAGTGACCCAAAATACTTAACTCATAGTGGGTTGAGGAGATTGTAAAATTACTAGCTCGGCATAAATTGAGCGAACAACACAAACACACACACACAAACATAAACACAAACAATCACAAACATAAACACACACAAAATCATACAAACACAAACACAAGGTCAAACACAAATGCAAAAAAAAAACACAAACACAAGGTCAAACACAAACGCAAAAAAAAAAACACAAACACAAGGTCAAACACAAATGCAATAGGATCATACCTACAGTAGAATGTTCACATGCACATACAAAAGATAAACAAAAACACAATAGAATGATAGTGGTTGTATAAAGATATTAATAAGTACTGGTGAAATAAGATCATACCTACAATAGGATGTACACTTGTACCTGCATAAGACAAGGACAAAGATGAACATAATAAGTTTACAGTGGACGTGTAGAAACATTAGTAACTATTGGTAGAGTAGGAACATACCTGCAATTCGATGTACACGTGCACCTACATGAGTCAAACACAAACACACACACACACACACAAACATAAACACAAACAATCACAAACATAAACACACACAAAATCATACAAACACAAACACAAGGTCAAACATAAACGCAAAAAAAAAAAACACAAACAAATATAAAAACACAAACTCAAAAACAAACACAAAGGAAAACGCAAACAAAAAAGCAAACGCAAACACAATAGGATGACAATGAAAGTATAGACACAATAATAACTATTGGTGCAATAGGATCATACCTACAGTAGAATGTTCACATGTACCTACATAAGATAAACACAAACACAATAAAATGACAATGGATGTGTAAACATATTAATAAGTATTGGTGAAATAAGATCATACCTGCAATAGGATGTACACTTGTACCTGCATAAGACAAAGACAAAGATGAACATAATAAGTTTACAGTGGACGTGTAGAAACATTAGTAACTATTGGTAGAGTAGGAACATACCTGCAATGGGATGTACATGTGCACCTACATGAGTCAAACACAAACACACACACAAACATAAACACAAACAATCACAAACATAAACACAAACAATCACAAACATAAACACACACAAAATCATACAAACACAAACTCGAGGTCAAACACAAACGCAAAAAAAAAAAAACACAAACAAATATAAAAACACAAACACAAAAACAAACACAAAAGAAAACGCAAACAAAAAAGCAAACGCAAACGCAATAGGATGACAATGAAAGTATAGACACAATAATAAGTATTGGTGTAATAGGATCATACCTACAGTAGAATGTTCACATGTACCTACATAAGATAAACACAAACACAATAAAATGACAGTGGATGTATAAACATATTAATAATTACTGGTTAAATAAGATCATACCTGAAATAGGATGTACACTTGTACCTACATAAGTCAAAGACAAAGATGAACATAATAAGTTGACAGTGGACGTGTAGAAACATTAGTAGTTATTGGTGGAGTAGGCACATACCTGCAATGGGATGTACACGTGCTCCTACATCATGAGTCAAACACAAACACACACACACACAAACATAAACACAAACAATCACAAACATAAACACAAACAATCACAAACATAAACACACACAAAATCATACAAACACAAACACAAGGTCAAACACAAATGCAAAAAAAAACACAAATAAAACTAAAAACACAGACACAAACAAATACAAAAGAAAACGCAAACAAAAAAGCAAACGCAAACACAATAGGATGACAATGAAAGTATAGACACAATAATAAGTATTGGTAGAATAGGATCATACCTGCATTAGGATGTACACGTGCATTTGCATAAGACAAACACAAACACAATACGCCGAAAGTGGAAGTATAGAAACATTAATAAGTATTGGTGGAATTGAATCATACCTGCAATAGGATGTACACATGCACATAGATAAGACAAATAAAAAAAAATACAAACACAATAGGATGACAGTGGAAATGTAGACACATTGGTAAATATTGGTGGAATAGGATCATACCTGCAAAAGGATGTACATGTGCATCTGCATAAGACAAACATAATAAGAGGACAGTGAAAGTATATACACATTAATAAGTATTGGTGATATAGGACCATACCTACAACAGGATGTACACTTGCACCTGCATAAGACAAACACAAAGATGAACACAATAAGTTGAAAGTAGACATAAAGAAACATTAATAAGTATTTGTGGAATAGGATCATACCTATAATAGATTGTATACGTGCATTTGCATAAGTTAAGCACAAACAGAAATACAATAGGATGACAGTGGAAGTATATACACATTAATAAGTATTGGTGCAATAGGATCATACCTACAGTAGAATGTTCACATGCACCTACATAAGATAAACACAAACACAATAGAATGTTAGTGGATGTATAAACATATTAATAAGTACTAGTGAAATAAGATCATACCTACAATAGAATGTACAGTTGTACCTGCATAAGACAAAGACAAAGATGAACACAATAAGTTGAAAGTAGATATAAAGAAACATTAATAAGTATTTGTGGAATAGGATCATACCTATAATAGATTGTATACGTGCATTTTCATAAGTTAAGCACAAACAGAAATACAATAGGATGACAGTGGAAGTATATACACATTAATAAGTATTGGTGCAATAGGATCATACCTACAGTAGAATGTTCACATGCACCTACATAAGATAAACACAAACACAATAGAATGATAGTGGATGTATAAACATATTAATAAGTACTCGTGAAATAAGATCATACCTACAATAGAATGTACAGTTGTACCTGCATAAGACAAAGACAAAGATGAACATAATAAGTTGACAGTGGACGTGTAGAAACATTAGTAACTATTGGTGGAGTAGGAACATACTTGCAATGGGATGTACACGTGTTCCTACATGAGTCAAACACAAACAGAAATACAATAGGATGATAGTGGAAGTATATACACATTAATAGGTATTGGTGGAATAGGATCATACCTACAATAAGATGTTCACATGCACCTACATAAGACAAACACAATAGGATGACGATGAAAGTATAGACATATTGATAAGTATTGATGGAATAGGATCACACCTGCAATAAGATGTACACGTGCACCTGCATAAGACAAACACAAAGACACACATAATTGTCGCCGCCTCCCCGAAGAAAAGGGGCGTGCGGTCGGAGCGACGCGATGATTTTTCGACTCTTCTTTGATTTTCGCATTTTTTATGGGTGGTTACAACGTCCTTAGGTTGTCCGATAACCGGGCTAACCTAGAGACGAGGTTTTCGAAAAGTGTCTTTGAGTTGTCCGATAACCGGGTTAACCCAAGGACTTATTTGTTTTGGGTTCTATGGAGTCGCCACCGATATTTTTACCATAAACATCGGAAAAGGGGTTTTTAAAAGGTGTTGGTTTTCGAAAACCAACTTTGGTCATTAGAACCAGAGTTGGGTAAGGGAGTTAGTTACGTGTAAAGGGAGTATTAGTCCCTTTACGCCCCTTTCGGGTTCCCTATGATAGGCCGGCTATTTGTGAATAATTAAACTTGGAAAATTGCGCTTTTACCCTTTTTATTATGCGGAATTTAAATATATGACTACATGGCCCTAGCTTCTATTGCGTAATTTTAATAGCAGTAAAAAAATAGAGAGTGAGGATATGCACCTCCAAAGCAAGCTTTATATATTAAAAAGAGAGGGTGCGTTTTGGCAACCCTTCGCTCTACAACTCTCAGAAACTCCGGAAATGCCTCGGAGGGATTCTAAAGAAGATTTAGAACACTCTGTATATGCCTAGAGACACTCTGAAACTCCGGAAATGCCTCGGAGGGATTCTTAGAGAGAGAAATTCTAGAGAGAAGGGAGAGCTATTGCTGCTGGGTGTGTCCAAAGGGAGAAATGACGCCCTTATTTATAGTTTTTCGCGCCTGACAAGTCGAGACCACCGTCTCCTCTGACAGGGTCGAGACCGCCGTCTAGAAAGTCCAGACCGCCGTCTCAACTTGGCAGCGGGTCGAGACCGCCGTCTGGAAAATCCAGACCGCCGTCTCGACTTGGCAGGAATCGAGACCGCCGTCTGGAAAACCCAGGCCGCTGTCTCGAATTTGCGGGTGGCGAGACCGCCGTCTGAAAAATTGAGACGGCGGTCTCGTACTGGCGTTGAAATGAGACGGCGGTCTGGTATTCCCAGACGGCGGTCTCGTCCCTTCAGGGCGAGAAACTTTATTTTCGGGCCAAAAAACCTTCCTATCTTAGTACGGGGGCCTAATAGTCTCTCCTAATGGCTTGTTAGGCTTTGGCCGTCGTCAAATAGGACGCTTTCTGACTTTATTCTGAGGCCGGGCAAGATTTGGGGTCTACAGCTGCCCTCCCTTTACCCGACCAGTCGACTGCTGGCCTTTTTGTGCCAAGGTGATCGTCTGGAGGGTAAAGGGGTTGACCCTCTTGCCCGGTTTCCCTTCGGATATTCCGTCTTTGCGGCGGGTGATCCTCTGGGGAGATGTTGTGTTGTGCGCTTCCAGGATGCTCCTTTGTTGCGGTAGCTGACCCGTTCGGTTGATGAGTACGAACCCTCATCCGGTTTGACGAGTACGAACCCCCGCCCGGTAAGCCCCCTTTTGTAAGGCCTGATGAGTACACACCCCCATCTGGTGTTCGACGAGTATGAACCCCCGTCTGGTAAGCCCTCTTCTGTAAGGCCTGATGAGTACACACCCCCATCTGGTGTTAAGCCTCCGGATGCCCCATCTTGCGGTAGCTGATCCTTTGGTTGACGAGTACGAACCCTTGCCTGGTTTGGTGCCTCTGGATGCCCCTTCTTGCGGTAGCTGATCCTTTGGCGATGGTGGCGGCTTACTGATTCTGATCATGCGCCGGGTGTTGAGATGTGCTTTCTTTTGTTTTTGTTTGTCTTTTCTGGGAATTGTCGTCCGATCTGTGCCAGGGATTCTGTTGGTGTTCGTCAAGCTTGTTGATTCATGGGGATTCTTTGTTTTTGATCTTTTGTGGTGGTCATCCGACTTTGCTAGTTGTCGGGAATTTTTTGATAAGTGCCTCTTAGGTAGGCAGGAATCCTCTGGGGATTTGTTGATCTTGGTGACGCCTCTTGAGTAGGCGGATATCCATTGAGTTTTAGGTAATGCCTCTGAGTAGGCATATGTTCCGTTTGGAGGTGAAGACTTTTGGTTTTGATTTTTCTTTTGCCTCTGAATAGGCTAATGTTGCTTTTTTGCTTTCAAGGTTTTGCCTATGCGTTCCACTAGGGATATCCATGTTAGGCAAGTAGCTTTCTGAGGATATGCGTTTGAAGTTTTGCCTTTGCAGTAGGCTCTCTGGGTAAGTTTTTTGGTGATCTACTAGGGAGTTGGTTGACTCCTTGGGGATCTAATTTTGGTCGCCTTTTGGGGAATGGAGTTGTGACTCCTTGTTTGGTGTTGATGAGAGTTGGTTTCTTCAAGCTCTTATTTCTCTGGGGAAATGGAGTTTTTTTGTTTCCTGTGCCTCTAAGTAGGCGGATGCTTCATTGGTGGTGAAGACTTTATACTTGCTTGCCTCCGAATAGGTTGATGTCCCTTTCTGGGAAAATTGGCTCTTGCTCGCCAGATCTTGCCTACGCCTAGGCAAATGACTCTTCTAAGGATGTGAGTCTGGAATTTGCCTTTGTCGTAGGCTCACTGGGGATGATTTTTCTCTTTTTGGTGAACCACCGGGGAATTGATTGCCTTCCCGGGGATCTAATTTTGATTTGCCCCCTGAGGGAATGGAGTTCCTTAATTGATGTGGGTGCGAGCTGGCTTTTGTGGTGCTCTTATTTTGTTGAAGGAATGGAATTTCCAATTCCTTTTTTTATTCTTTCTTTTCTTGAGGTGACCCACTTAGGGAGCAAGGATTTTCATTTGATTTCGCCTTTTTCCGCGGTTTATCTCTTTTTTTCGCGATTTTGAAATTTGGCTTTTTCGGGATAATGCGTAAGCCTTTTTACTTTTTAGTCTCTTTTTATTACGCTGGCTTTTTCCTTCTTTTGGTTGGTCCACTAGGGATGACGTTTTCTTTCTTTGGTGATCCACCAGGGAATTGGTTGTCTTTCTGGGGATCTGATTTTTGTTTTTCTAGGGATGGAGTTTTGTCTCCTTAATTGATGTTGATGCGAGCTAAACTTGTGAAGCTCTTATTCCATTGGAGAGTGGGAATTTCTGATTCTTTTTTTGTTGATTTTTTTGGAGATCCACTTAAGGATTTTTATTCGGCCTTCTCTGTCATGGCCTTTTTGGATATCCGCTGGGGATGCAAGGGTTTTCTTCTTTTTTCCTTTTTTGTTGAGCCCTTGTTAGTATGGAGACTGGACTCTTTTGATTGTTGATGATGATGGGCTCTTGAAGCCTTTATTCTCCATTGGGGAGTGTGGAGGAGACTTTTGGGTGAGTGTGCTCGATGACTCATGTGGTGATGCAGCTGAGTCGTGAGGTAATCTTTTTGTTTTGCCTCTGGAGTAGGCGAGGATCCTTTTGGGGATGACTAAGCCTTTCCGTCGGCTTTTCTTTTATGATGTATTGATGATTGTGCCCTCTTTTATTGGGTGATGATTGGAGCTTTGGCTTCTGGAAGCTTCTGTTGACAACTCGCTCTTCTTTCTTGAGGGAGAGCACTGCGTGAAGACTTATTACTTTCTTGTGCCTTCTTTTCTGAGTAGAAGGATGGTAGCTAGAGCTCTTGATTTTCAGAAGCTCTTATTTTGATGAGTCGCTTGATTGACGACTTGCTCTGTTTTCTTGAGGGCATTATTTGGAGACTCAGTCCCAGTGATCCTGTTTTCAATCACAAACATGGAGCTATTCTCCTTATATGCATGAATGCTTTTTGTTTTTTATTTGAAGTGATTTTTTATTATATATATATATATATATATATTTTTTTTTTTTTTACCTTGACAAAGTCGTTTTGTGCGACTACTTGTGTGTGGATGCTTTAAATGCAATATTTTCTTTTTGATTGATGCATCTGGAAAAGTGACTGGCATTCTCCTGCTGGACTCTCATGATTATGATGAAGGACCCCTCTCTTTTATTCATTTTTTGGTTTAGCCCTATCTTTTGCCTAGACCGCCCTTTTGGGGTTTTTGGTCTAGCGGGCTGCCTTAATTTTTGCCTAAGATATCTTAGCGGGTTTTTTTCTTTTTTATGAATGCCCTAACTTTTGCCTAGACCGCCCTTTGCGGGTTTTCGATCTAGCGGGCTACCCTAACTTTTGCCTAAGAATCTCCTAGCAGGCATTATTCTTTTTATTGTCATGTTTTCTTTCTCTTTTCTTTTTTGAGAGATAGGAGCCTATCATATGCATGCAATGTTTGCGATATGCATCCTATAATACTATTTCAATTAATTTTTTTAAAAGGATTAACCCATGTATGTGCTTGAGCTTCTGACGTTATGTGCTTTCGTCGACAGGGATAGGCTGTACCCATTTTGCCGTCTCGATTTTATCGTGACCGAAGAATGATTGTGTTGATTTCAGAGCGACTTGCCATGTCAGTGCGCCCCTCCCCTCCCTTTCCTTGGGGATGTCAATCCTCCTATTGACTACTATCTCCACATTTCCCTACTAATTACTAGAATGATGTAGTAGTAAGGGTCAAGAGAAGAGAAAGAAGAGGATATTTAATTCAATGGCTTGTGTTTTAGATTTGTTTTATTTTGACAAAAAGGGTTTTTGTAAGCACGGCTAGCCAAGGTTGGTTAGAGTGTTTAGGCTAGTTTAGACAAACGTTTTGTTTATGGAGTGACGTCTTATTCTATGGCGCTTGCTATGACTGATTGACTTCCCTAGTCTGCCCTTTGGGTTTTCAGCTTAGGATATTGTGTTTTGTTTTGTCCTAACTTTTGTCTAGGTTTCTTTTTTTCTTTTCTTCTTTTTTTTTGGGTTTGGGAAACCTAGCGGACTTTATTTTGTAACCCTAGTTTTTGCCTAGGCTACCCTTTATGGTTGTTCGGGTTTCCTAGCGGGTTTACCCTAACTTTTGCGTAGCCCCCTTGGGTGGGTTTCCTACCGGGTACCTTGCATTTTCTTTTTGCACAACATTGGCGAAACACAACTTTACTTATGACGAGGTAAAACTTTATTTCGTGCTTCTAGTCAATCAGTTGGTGATGAATTTGACTTTTATTTTGGTCGATGGCGCATTTTGATTACTTTGACGCACTTTTGAAAACGTTTGCTTAAACATGGTTATTAATGAGGTTTAGACATTAATAGCAAGAAGAGAAGCAGATAGTAAGAATGACATTCTTTGTAATTAATAGGGAAATGTGTGCCCTACAATGCTCGGGGGTCGGGCTAGCCCCGAGGAGTAATCTCTAATAGTCATTGGATTTACAAACCCTAAGAATCCGAAGGAGAACACCTAATGACTAAAGTCGCTTTTGACGCTTGAACCCCTCTATATGGGAAAATCTGATTTGAGGTGCAGAGGGGAGACTTCCCTTTTCTCTATGTAGCTTGATCCTTTGTAGGGTCATGCCCTAGACCATGCTTTAAAGGATTGTCTTTAAAATCTGGTGGCTCCCTTATTCCTTGAGAGTTTCTAATGAGCCCTTGGTTTGGGTGACATATATATTTTATCATCATGTGGGTCACCTTCATATTGTTGGGGAAGTCTTTTCATATTGGCAAAAGATATTTCAAGGGTCTTCTTCCGCCGCCTCCATTCAAGGTAGGGCAGACGACTTGCTGATCTGAATGTTATCTTTAGCTCGAACCGTAAGGAGCTTGTCGCCTACCGTGAGTTTGTCTCTTTGGCAGAGAAATGCCTTAGCGTCGCGAATCCGAAGTCTACTTAGTTTCTTTTTTAGATCATGTTTTTCCTCGGTCTCTTTATTTCTCCCTTTATTCTTGGGAGCATTGTCTCGTAGCTCCTTGGGGGAGTAAATTTTTCCATTTCTTGTCTTGCCCCCAAATGACGGCTATGCTGGAGATATCTTCATTGATGGACGATGTTTCTGCGTATCTCAATGGTACATCTTTATTTGGTTCGAGACATAAATAAATGTAACGGCATCCTTGCCGCTTCTTCCTTATTGACTTGGATATCCAATGGTTGAGGCTTGTTATCCTCCTTGGGCGGATCAACCATTGGAGAGAAATTGATGACGAAAGGCTTACTCTCCATCTTATTCCGATTCATGAAAAGCACATCGACTAATCCTTTCTTTTTATTATCTTATTATTATTAAAGTGAGACTGAATGCAATGAATGCAATAAACGGTTGAAGAGACAAACAATTTTATTTATTTCATCTAGACGGTGTACATTCCTCAATGTAATGTTTCGAAGTACATTTTTTTTTAAAGCGGAGAAGCCTAAATGAACCCATAGGCGGATAAATATTTTTATTTATTTTCTTTTTGACTTCCCGTGTATGGCATGCGAATGCCTTATCCTCTTCACATGGTATTGAGGAATGTCCACTTTCTTCAACCGCCTACTTCTAGATGATGTTATGAGGATGAAGTTTGGTGCATGCATGTATGCAAGTGTTTGTTTTTTCCTAAACATTATCATGTTTTATTTTCTAACATGATGTATGATAGTGTTTGGGATTTTGTGTTTTTTTGTATGCGGATGAGGGCATGAAGAATACCAGCCGCTTTCTAGAATGCAAAAAGATTTTTATTGTTAAAAATGAATGATTTATGAGATGGATATTCCTTAAGACAATGGCTTAGGTATCCTCCTTAAAGCTTATGCTTTGTGGGGTATCATACCCACCTTGGTGTAATGGTTCTTTCCCCATCACAGACTTGACAAGTATAATGGGGGTCACCATCACACCTTAGTACATTCATTCCTTCCTTGTCGCGAAGGTCATAAATGTGCTCGGGGCCTCTTTCGCCATTGTCTTAGGGATATCTAGTGCTCCCTAGAATAAATGTATTTATGCATGCACCAGTACAAAAGGGCAGTATATGTTCAAAGTGGCATAACTTTTGACTGGGTTGTCCGATTTGGGCGCACAGCATGTCAAAACGAAGAGAAAAGAGTGAAGAACCAAGTTGCAAATGCCGAAGGCGATTTGGCCCAGTAATTTTCCCAAAAAACGTCTCTAAGACCCATTTTTTAGGGGTTTATTAAAATGATGCGTATGCATACTTTCCTTACGCACTTATTTTTCTCTCTTGGTTTTTCCACTTATGATGCGATATGAATGATACGACTTTGTCAATATTATAAATGTTTTGATTTTTGTTTATTTTTATTTGTTTTTTATTTTATTTTTATTTTTTAGCCTTTTATCTCTTCTGTCGGAACTGCGTGGCTACTTAGCTTGCAAAGAACCTGAAACCAGGCTAGCTAAAAGGCAGACTGTCCGAGATAAAATATGGCTTTATGCGAAAAATATTTAACGTCCCTTATCTCTTCTATCGGAGCTGCGTGGCTACTTAGCTTACAAAGAACCTGAAACCAGGCTAGCTAAAAGGCAGACTGTCCGAGATAAGGGTGTTTATTCGTGAAAATATTTTTGTGATTTTGTTCTGTTGTTTGTTTATGCTATGAAACAGTCAAATGCAACAAACATATGCACACACAATTCGATCATCCACGAACAAGCGAGAATTCGTTTTTATCACGAGGTAGGGTTTTCCTACAGAAAAGTGCATTGGTCAAGGTAGGTTCTAACTGTTCTCACCAGGCTAAGGCCCCCAAGGTGCCCCCATTATAGGGTCCCCACTCTCCAGCCGTCCGACCATGCTCAACACTAAGGCCAGAGTCGGTCTTGTTGCCAAAAGAGGAAGGTTATCACCTTGAGTGGTGGTTTCCGATCACACTGGTGGGCATAAGGCCCTAACTACAGCGAACCGTACCTGCCACCCACTCCCTATGGTTATCTCACTTGCGCCCGGGTATAGAGGGAACTGTAGTGTGCATGGGTTTGTGTGCAGTTTATATTTCAATCAATTGCGTAAGTATAAACAAGCAACAGTTATTTGAAAGCCAAACAATAAAGCATGTTATAATACAAGGCAGGGTAAAAGCGCTATTTTCTTGGTTTAATTATTTTTAAGCCAGCCCATCACTAAATGGGATCAACTCTCTAGGCTTCCCCAGTGGAGTCGCCATCTGTCGCCGCATCCCCGAAGAAAAGGAGCGTGCGGTCGGAGCGACGCGATGGTTTTTCGACTCTTCTTTGATTTTCGCGTTTTTTATGGGTGGTTACAACGTCCTTAGGTTGTCCGATAACCGGGCTAACCTAGAGACGAGGTTTTCGAAAAGTGTCTTTGAGTTGTCCGATAACCGGGCTAACCCAAGGACTTATTTGTTTTGGGTTCTATGGAGTCGCCACCGATAATTTTACCATAAACATCGGAAAAGGGGTTTTTAAAAGGCGTTGGTTTTCGAAAACCAACTTTGGTCATTAGAACCAGAGTTGGGTAAGGGAGTTAGTTGCGTGTAAAGGGAGTATTAGTCCCTTTACGACGCCCCTTTCGGGTTCCCTATGATAGGCCGACTATTTGTGAATAATTAAACTTGGAAAATTGCACTTTTACCCTTTTTATTATGCGGAATTTAAATATATGACTACATGGCCCTAGCTTCTATTGCGTAATTTTAATAGCAGTAAAAAAATAGAGAGTGAGGATATGCACCTCCAAAGCAAGCTTTATATATTAAAAAGAGAGGGTGCGTTTTGGCAACCCTTCGCTCTACAACTCTCAGAAACTCCGGAAACGCCTCGGAGGGATTCTAAAGAAGATTTAGAACACTCTGTATATGCCTAGAGACACTCAGAAACTCCGGAAATGCCTTGGAGGGATTCTTAGAGAGAGAAATTCTAGAGAGAAGGGAGAGCTCTTGCTGCTGGGTGTGTCCAAAGGGAGAAATGACGCCCCTATTTATAGTTTTTCGCGCCTGACATGTCGAGACCGCCGTCTCCTCTGACAGTGTCGAGACCGCCGTCTGGAAAGTCCAGACCGCCGTCTCGACTTGGCAGCGGGTCGAGACCGCCGTCTGGAAAATCCAGACCGCCGTCTCGACTTGGCAGGAATCGAGACCGCCGTCTGGAAAACCAAGACCGTCGTCTCGAATTTGCAGGTGGCGAGACCGCCGTCTGAAAAATCGAGACGGCGGTCTGGTATTCCCAGACGGCGGTCTCGTCCCTTCAGGGCGAGAAACTTTATTTTCGGGCCAAAAAACCTTCCTATCTTAGTACGGGGGCCTAATAGTCTCTCCTAATGGCTTGTTAGGCTTCGGCCGTCGTCAAATAGGATGCTTTCTGACTTTATTCTGAGGCCGGGCAAGATTTGGGGTCTACAATAATAAAAGGATAAGGGATGTATAGACATATTAATAAGTATTGGTGGAATAGGATCATACCAACAATATGATGTACACTTGAACCTGCATAAAAGAAACGCAAACAAAAACAATAGGATGACAGTGGAAGTATAGAAACATTAATAAGTATTGGTGGAATAGGATGATACCTGCAATCGGATGTACATGCTGTCAATTTTCCATCTCCTTGCCAAGTCATAGAATAAATCAAAATCATGATGATTTTTCTCTTTTCTTCAAAAGTAGTAATAGAAACAATCAACCCAGTATGTAAATGACAACATTTAATAATGTTGCATTTTAGTTTCTAATTTTGCATTAGTTAATGGTTATTATCTTTTACAGGTTTTGTATTATCTTGTTAGGGTCGAACCATTCACTACTCTTGCAATCAAACTACAAGGCGGAAAATTTGATCATGCAGATCGAATGTTTTCTGATATTTTTGCTACATGGAATGGAGTTCTTGAGGACATGAGTGATGTGAAGGAATTGGTATACATTTACTAACTTATAACAGAATGATTGATTTTCTTGAATGGTTGTACATTAAATTTCTTTGCAATTGCATGTTAAAGACTTCTAGTTTCCCTTAGCAACTTCAATGTTTTTAGTACTTATATTTTTACATGCTTTTAATAGGTTTCTTGAAACTTATATTTTAAGATTTTCTTTTTCCTCTTATAATGTTAAATTAGGTTCCTGAGCTATTTTACCTCCCGGAGGTCCTCACAAATGAAAATTCAATTGATTTTGGCACAACACAGTTGGGAGGAAAGCTCGGTATACTCATTGAGATTTTCTCCATTTTCTTTTTAAGAAGACAATTAGTTACATGTATGTGCATATTAAAGTTATTTCTGCTTGTGTATTACGATTGCCATGCCAGATACTGTAAAACTTCCTGCTTGGGCTGAGAGTCCAGTTGATTTTGTGCACAAGCATAGGATGGCTCTGGAGAGCGAGTATGTATCTGCTAATTTGCATGAGTGGATTGATCTCATATTTGGGTAGGCTTTCTTCCTACTTTCAGTTTCTCCCCAATCTTTTGGAGTCCAATCATACTTCAAGGCTTCTTTCTGTTTATTCATGAGTCTTAGTTTTCCTAGCATTTTCAATGTAGATATCTATAATATTCCTTTTTAAATTTCCATATGGTTATATTAAAAGGATTTAACCATGCAGGTATAAACAACAGGGCAAAGAGGCTATTGCAGCAAATAATGTTTTCTTTTACATTACCTATGAATGGGATTCAAGAGGAGCTGCCATAAACTGACAGATTTTATTAACAGAAAAACATATCTCGACTCAGGTGATTGTGAGATATTGAAGAGCACCCACTACAGAATATTTGACCCAGTATGAAGGGACAGTGGATATTGATAAAATATTTGACCCAGTATGTCTCTGTTCATCTTCATATTTTCAATTCATCTTGTTGTCTATGTAACATGAAATTCCAACTCCCTGAAACAAAATATGAAAATATCCTTAAATCAATTATCATATCAGAACTACCTTTGGTTGAAGGATTAAAGTACATGATAATTATAGTTTTGCTTGTCACTTGTATGTGTGATTGTTACATAATTGCTATTATACATGAACTTGACTCGCTTAAGCATGATATAAACAAGGCAATCCTTGTGACCAATACAAGTTGTAGAGAAACCGAGGAAAATAGAAAAGATTAGATGCGTAAAATATCCATTTCTCTTTTTGGGTAAAAGATGAGATGGAAAAATAATCCCTTGTGCCATTACTGTCTATATGTGAACTTCTTAATGAAAGAAAGAAAGAAAGATATATTGATACTAAAAGAAAAAGAACAATCAGTAATACATGTAATTCTCTGTTACAAAGATGAGATGGAAAAATAATCCCTTGTGCCATTACTGTCTATATGTGAACTTCTTAATGAAAGAAAGAAAGAAAGAAAGATATATTGATACTAAAAGAAAAAGAACAATCAGTAAGACATGTAATTCTCTGTTACAAACCCATTAGACAGAAAATTAGGAACTGTTTTTGTAACTAAATTACAACTCGACGTGAAAACATAAAAGGGTAATATACCTAACAAGAGAAATATCTCTATACCACTCCGACAAGCTCTCCGGATGGGTGAGATACATCATGTAGATCAACCACTCGTGAGCTTGGATACGAGAAAAGAAATCTTGTAGTATACAGATCGTTTAGTAAGAATATCCGGCATAAGATCATGACCTAGAATATGTTTGTTGAACAACAAGTTGTTTAGCAAGCACTCTCTCTTGAACAAAGAAAATATCATGTTCCTTATGTTTTGTCTTTGCATATAGGATGGGATTAAGAGAGAGATTAACTGCATTGAGATTATACCAATACACAATCGTAACACAATAAGGTATAGCAAATTCACTATGAAGTGTTTGAATCCAAAGAAGTTTGGTGGTGACTGAGGCAAGGCTCCAATATTCTACCTTTGTACTAGATAGCAACAACAGTTTTCTTATGAGACCTCCATGAAACTAAAGTAGGACCAAGAAAAATTGCAACTCTAGAGCTAGACCGACTCATCTAGGTCAACGACCCAGTCCGCATCACAAAAAGCTTTAATCATTATAGATTGATTAGCAATAGTTAGAATAACTTGTATACCACAATGAAGAGTACCTTTAGATATCTAAGTATTCATTTTATCGTGGTCCAATGGGATTCAAGAGGAGCTGCCATAAACCGATAGATTTTATTAACGTAAAAACATATCTCGACTCGGGTGATTGTGAGATATTGAAGAGCACCCACTACAGATTTGTAAAATGAAGGATCTAACAATAAATAAGAACCTTGTTTAGAAAGTTAAATCATAGGAGAAGAAACTGGCTTAGCCTCAAGCATGTTAGTCTTAGAAAGATCTTTAATCTATTTTGAGTCGCAAGGAGAGACCCATTGGATTGAGGACAAACTTCTATACCAAGAAAGTAATCGAGATTACTAAGCTGCTGTTTTAGAGAAAAGATCGAATCGATTTTGTGAATAAAACTCTGAAAAAAGGAGAGTTTCTTGTGGTAAACTTCTATATCAACAGAAGAATTACGAACTCGACCTTAGTTGTCTCGCTTTCGTTTTTGTTTGACGATGAAAATAGGAATGAATCTTCTTCCAAACTTCATAAGAATAGATACACACAAGAACATGAGCAAGAATTACTATTGTAACCAAGCTAACAACATGTGATCTTGTTGTTCCCAAACAAGATAATATGAATTCACGTGATCAAGAAGATCTTGATCCAAAAAAAAAGGGAAAGAATTTTCCGAGCTACAAGAAAATGATGCATAAAATGTTGAGGCCATAGCAAGAAATTATTGTCATTGAGTTTCTGTAAACTATGATGAGAAACTGTGACCAGAGTTTGTGTTGGACCAAGATGAAAGAACCACTATCACTGGAAGTAGTGTGGGTTTGCAAGGGTGTTGCCCGAGTGATTACAGGTGGTGGAGGGGAAGGTGGTAGAATGGTTTTTGAAGCCATAGATCATATTTCTCTTATACCATATTAAAAGAAAGAAAGATATATTGGTACTAAAAGAAAAAGTACACTTAGTAATAAATCTAGTTATCTATTAAAATCAGTAATATATGCTAAACAGAGAATTACAAAACATAAAAGAGAAATATCTCTAACATGGGTGATATAACGCAAATTTTATGACTTAAAAAATGGAAGATTTATGCACTATTAATTTTAATGTGGAGTACATTTTTGCAAAAATACTAAAGTCATATTAAAAGCATCAGACCTCAACAAATAATTTATCCATGTTTTTGTAACTCGTTACTCCTCCTCTGCATGATAAGTAAAGGTGCAACAACATGCCACACAAGATCAGATTGGTTATTTTGGACAAACACCATCCCCACTTCTTACTATTCCACACTTGAAGAAGAAACCGCTATCAGAAGTTCTGCATTTGCAGGTAACCTCGATTGAATTGATTTAACAGTAACACCTTTATTAATACAAGCATCTATGTTTGCTTCCCTGTCTTCTTACCCTTTGTTTTTTATGGATTTCTGTAATCATCAGGCTAACTGATAATTCATGGTTTGCCATTAGCCATGCATGTATAATGGCTGTTTTTCACAATTTTGGTTTGTAATACGAAGAGTAAAAACAACTACATTTCTTTTTCACTAAGTAACTCGCTATTCATGAACTCTTGCAAAAAGTACCAAACATTGCCAAAATTCACTCTCTACCCGATTTCTTATACATACTTACCCCGACTTTGATTTCCATAAAGTATTTTTGGATAAAATGGTCACTTGTTTTAATTGTCAAACATAAACACACACAAAATCATACAAATACAAACACAAGGTCAAACACAAACGCAAAAAAAACAAAAAACAAAAATAAAAACACAAACACAAAAACAAACACAAAAGAAAACGCAAACAAAAAAGCAAACGCAAACACAATAGGATGACAATGAAAGTATAGACACATTAATAAGTATTGCTAGAATAGGATCATACCTGCAATAGGATGTACACGTGCACCTGTATAAGACAAACACAAAGACAAACCTAATAAGAGGATAGGGGATGTATAGACATATTAATAAGTATTGGTGAAATAGGATCATACCAACAATATGATGTACACTTGAACCTACATAAAAGAAACGCAAACAAAAACACAATAGGATGACAGTGGAAGTATAGAAACATTAATAAGTATTGGTGGAATAGGATCATACCTGCATAAGACAAATAAAAAAAAAAACACAAACACAAACACAATAGGGTTACAGTGAAAATATGGACACACTATTAAGAATTAGTGGAATAGGATCGTACCTACAATAGGATATACATGTGCACCTCTATGTTCAATTGCTCAATAACATTAGCTGCATTTTCGTCGCATCACAGATTTTGTGTGCCATAACAACATATTCTTTCAGTCCTGCAATTCAGTTGTGCTTATTAAAAACAAACATTGAGTATAAGAAAATAAATGTGGTTGAGTGACCCAAAATACTTAACTCATAGTGGGTTGAGGAGGTTGTAAAATTTCTAGCTCAGTATAAATTGAGCGAACAACACAAACACACACACAAGCAATCACAAACATAAACACACACAACATCATACAAACACAAACACAAGGTCAAACACAAACGCAAAAAAAAAAAACACAAGCAAAATTAAAAACACAAACACAAGAAAACGCAAACAAAAAAGCAAACGCAAACACAATACGATGACAGTGAAAGTATAGACACATTAATAAGTATTGGTAGAATAGGATCATACCTGCACTAGGATGTACACGTGTATTTGCATAGACAAACACAAACACAAACACAATATGCCGATAGTGGAAATATAGAAACATTAATAAGTATTGGTGGAATTGGATCATACCTGCAATAGGATGTACACGTGTACATAGATAAGACAAATAAAAAAAATACAAACACAATAGGATGACAGTGAAAGTGCAGACACATTGGTAAATATTGGTGGAATAGGATCATACCTGCAAAAGGATGTGCATGTGCATATGCATAAGAAAAACATAATAAGATGACAGTGGAAGTATAGACACATTAATAAGTATTGGTGAAATAGGACCGTACCTACAAAAGGATGTACACTTGCACCTGCATAAGACAAACACAAAGATGAACATAATAAGTTGAAAGTAGACATAAAGAAACATTAATAAGTATTTGTGGAATAGGATCATACCTGTAATAGATTGTATACGTGCATTTGCATAAGTTAAGCACAAACAGAAATACAATAGGATGATAGTGGAAGTATATACACATTAATAAGTATTGGTGCAATAGGATCACACCTACAGTAGAATGTTCACATGCACCTACAAAAGATAAACAAAAACACAATAGAATGACAGTGGTTGTATAAACATATTAATAAGTACTGGTGAAATAAGATCATACATACAATAGGATGTACACTTGTACCTACATAAGACAAATACAAAGATGAACATAATAAGTTTACAGTGGACGTGTAGAAACATTAATAACTATTGGTAGAGTAGGAACATATCTGCAATGGGATGTACACGTTAACCTACATGAGTCAAACACAAACAGAAATACAATAGGATGACAGTGGAAGTATATACACATTAATAGGTATTGGTGGAATAGGATCATACCTACAATAGGATGTTCACATGCACCTACATAAGATAAACACAATAGGATGACGATGGAAGTATAGACATATTGAAACACAATATGATGTACACTTGAACCTGCATAAAAGAAACGCAAACAAAAACACAATAGGATGACAGTGGAAGTATAGAAACATTAATAAGTATTGGTGGAATAAGATCATACCTGCAATCGGATGTACATGTGGACCTCCATAAGCCAAATAAAATAAAAAAACACAAACACAAACACAATAGGGTTACAGTGAAAATATGGACACACTATTAAGAATTATTCGAATAGGATTGTACCTGCAATAAAATATACATGTGCACCTCTGTTCAATTGCTCAATAATATTAGCTGCATTATCATCGTGTCACGGATTTTTCGTGCCACAACAGCATATTCTCTCAGTCCTGCAATTCAATTGTGCTTATTAAAAACAAACATTGAGTAAAAGAAAATAAATGTGGTTGAGTGACCTAAAATACTTAACTCATAGTGGGTTGAGGAGATTGTAAAATTACTAGCTCGGCATAAATTGAGCGAACAACACAAACACACACAAACATAAACACAAACAATCACAAACATAAACACACAAAATCATACAAACACAAACACAAGGTCAAACACAAACGCAATAGGATCATACCTACAGTAGAATGTTCACATGCACCTACAAAAGATAAACAAAAACACAATAGAATGACAGTGGTTGTATAAACATATTAATAAGTACTGGTGAAATAAGATCATACCTATAATAGGATGTACACTTGTACCTGCATAAGACAAAGACAAAGATGAACATAATAAGTTTACGGTGGACGTGTAGAAACATTAGTAACTATTGGTAGAGTAGGAACATACCTGCAATGGGATGTACACGTACACCTACATGAGTCAAACACAAACACACACACACACATACATAAACACAAACAATCACAAACATAAACACACACAAAATCATACAAACACAAACACAAGGTCAAACACAAACGCAAAAAAAAAACACAAACAACGAAACAATCACAAAAGAAAACGCAAACAAAAAAGCAAACGCAAACACAATAGGATGACAATGAAAGTATAGACACAATAATAAGTATTGGTTCAATAGGATCATACCTACAGTAGAATGTTCACATGTACTACATAAGATAAACACAAACACAATAAAATGACAGTGGATGTATAAACATATTAATAAGTATTGGTGAAATAAGATCATACCTGCAATGCGATGTACACTTGTACCTGCAATAGGATGTACACTTGTACTTGCATAAGACAAAGACAAAGATGAACATCATAAGTTTACAGTGGACGTGTAGAAACATTAGTAACTATTGGTGGAGTAGGCACATACCTGCAATGGGATGTACACGTGCACCTACATCATGAGTCAAACACAAACACACAAACACAAACACAAACAAACACAAACATAAAACACACACAAAATCAAACACAAACGCAAAAAAAAAAACACAAACACAAGGTCAAACACAAACGCAAAAAAAAAAAAAAAACACAAACAAATATAAAAACACAAACATAAAAACAAACACAAAAGAAAACGCAAACAAAAAAGCAAACGCAAACACAATAGGATGACTATGAAAGTATAGACATAATAATAAGTATTGGTAGAATAGGATCATACCTGCATTAGGATGTACACGTGCATTTGCATAAGACAAACACAAACACAATACACCGATAGTGGAAGTATAGAAACATTAATAAGTATTGGTGGAATTAAATCATACCTGCAATAGGATGTACACATACACATAGATAAGACAAATAAAAAAAAAATACAAACACAATAGGATGACAGTGGAAATGTAGACACATTGGTAAATATTGGTGCAATAGGATCATACCTGCAAAAGGATGTACATGTGCATCTGCATAAGACAAACATAATAAGAGGACAGTGGAAGTATAAACACATTAATAAGTATTGGTGATATAGGACCATACCTACAACAGGATGTACACTTGCACCTGCATAAGACAAACACAAAGATGAACACAATAAGTTGAAAGTAGACATAAAGAAACATTAATAAGTATTTGTGGAATAGGATCATACCTGTAATAGATTGTATACGTGCATTTGCATAAGTTAAGCACAAATAGAAATACAATAGGATGACAGTGGAAGTATATACACATTAATAAGTATTGGTGCAATAGGATCATACCTACAATAGAATGTTCACATGCACCTACATAAGATAAACACAAATACAATAGAATGACAGTGGATGTATAAACATATTAATAAGTACTGGTGAAATAAGATCATACCTGTAATAGGATGTACACTTGTACCTGCATAAGACAAAGACAAAGATGAACATAATAAGTTTACAGTGGACGTGTAGAAACATTAGTAACTATTGGTAGAGTAGGAACATACCTGCAATGGGATGTACACGTGCACCTACATGATTCAAACACAAACATAAATACAATAGGATGACAGTGGAAGTATATACACGTTAATAGGTATTGGTGGAATAGGATCATACCTACAATAGGATGTTCACATGCACCTATATAAGACAAACACATTAGGATGACGATGGAAGTATAGACATATTGAAACGCAATATGATGTACACTTGAACTTGCATAAAAGAAACGCAAACAAAAGCACAATAAGATGACAGTGGAAGTATAGAAACATTAATAAGTATTGGTGGAATAGGATCATACCTGCAATCGGATGTACATGTGGACCTACATAAGCCAAATAAAATAAAAAAACACAAACACAAACCCAATAGGGTTATAGTGAAAATATGGACACACTATTAAGAATTATTGGAATAGGATTGTACCTGCAATAAAATATACATGTGCACCTCTGTTCAATTGCTCAATAACATTAGCTGCATTATCATCACGTCACATATTTTTCGTGCCACAACAGCATATTCTCTCAGTCCTGCAATTCAATTGTGCTTATTAAAAACAAACATTGAGTAAAAGAAAATAAATTTGGTTGAGTGACCCAAAATACTTAACTCATAGTGGGTTGAGGAGATTGTAAAATTAATAGCTCGGCATAAATTGAGCGAACAACACAAACACACACACAAACATAAACACAAACAATCAAAAACATAAACACACACAAAATCATACAAACACAAACGCAAAAAAAAACACAAACACAAGGTCAAACAGAAATGCAAAAAAAAAAACACAAACACAAGGTCAAACACAAACGCAATAGGATCATACCTACAGTAGAATGTTCACATGCACCTACAAAAGATAAAAAAAAAAACACAACAGAATGACAGTGGTTGTATAAACATATTAATAAGTACTGGTGAAATAAGATCATACCTACAATAAGATGTACACACGTACCTGCATTAGACAAGGACAAAGATGAACATAATAAGTTTACAGTGGACGTGTAGAAACATTAATAACTATTGGTAGAGTAGGAACATACCTGCAATGGGATGTACACGTGCACCTACATGAGTCAAACACAAACACACACACTCAAACATAAACACAAACAAACACAAACATAAACACAAACAAACACAAACATAAACACACACAAAATCATACAAACACAAACACAAGGTCAAGCAGAAACGCAAAAAAAAAACACAAACACAAGGTCAAACACAAACGCAAAAAAAAAAACACAAACAAATGTAAAAACACAAACACAAAAACAAACACAAAAGAAAACGCAAACAAAAAAGCAAACGCAAACACAATAGGATGACAATGAAAGTATAGACACAATAATAAGTATTGGTGCAATAGGATCATACCTACAGTAGAATGTTCACATGTACCTACATAAGAGAAACACAAAAACAATAAAAGAACAGTGGATGTATAAACATATTAATAAGTACTGGTGAAATAAGATCATACCTGCAATAGGATGTACAGTTGTACCTGCAATAGGATGTACACTTGTACCTGCATAAGACAAAGACCAAGATGAACATAATAAGTTTACAGTTGACGTGTAGAAACATTAGTAACTATTGGTAGATTAGGAACATTCCTGCAATGGGATGTACACGTGCACCTACATGAGTCAAACACAAACACACACACACAAACATAAACACAAACAATCACAAACATAAACACAAACAATCACAAACATAAACACAAACAATCACAAACATAAATACACACAAAATCATACAAACACAAACACAAAAAAAAAAAACAAACAAATAAAAAAACACAAATACAAAAACAATTACAAAAGAAAACGCAAACAAAAAAGCAAACGCAAACACAATAGGATGACAATGAAAGTATAGACACAATAACAAGTATTGGTGCAATAGGATCATACCTACAGTAGAATGTTCACATGTACCTACATAAGATAAACATCAACACAATAAAATGACAGTGAATGTATAAACATATTAATAATTACTGGTGAAATAAGATCATACTTGCCTTAGGATGTACACTTGTACCTGCATAAGACAAAGACAAAGATGAACATAATAAGTTGACAGTGGACGTGTAGAAACATTAGTAACTATTGGTGGAGTAGGCACATACCTACAATGGGATGTACACGTGCACCTACATCATGAGTCAAACACAAACACACACACACAAAGATAACACAAACAATCACAAACATAAACACACACAAAATCATACAAACTCAAACACAAGGTCAAACACAAACAGAAACGCAAAAAAAAAAAAAAAAACACAAACACAAGGTCAAACACAAACGCAAAAAAAAAAACACAAACAAAAGGTCAAACACAAACGCAATAGGATCATACCTACAGTAGAATGTTCACATGCACCTACAAAAGATAAACAAAAACACAATAGAATGACAGTGGTTGTATAAACATATTAATAAGTACTGGTGAAAAAAGATCATACCTACAATAGGATGTACACTTGTACCTGCATAAGACAAGGACAAAGATGAACATAATAAGTTTACAGTGGACGTGTAGAAACATTATTAACTATTGGTAGAGTAGGAACATACCTGCAATGGGATGTACACGTGCACCTACATGAGTCAAAAAGAAACACACACACACAAACATAAACACAAACAATCACAAACAAAAACACACACAAAATCATACAAACACAAACACAAGGTCAAACACAAACGCAAAAAAAAAAACATAAACACAAGGTCAAACACAAACGCAAAAAAAAAACACAAATAAATATAAAAACACAAACACAGAAACAAACACAAAAGAAAACGCAAACAAAAAAGCAAACGCAAACACAATAGGATGACAATGAAAGTATAGACACAATAATAAGTATTGGTGCAATAGGATCATACCTACAGTAGAATGTTCACATGTACCTACATAAGATAAACACCAACAATAAAATGACAGTGAATGTATAAACATATTATTAATTACTGGTGAAATAAGATCATATTTGCAATAGGATGTACACTTGTACCTGCATAAGACAAAGACAAAGATGAACATAATAAGTTGACAGTGGACGTGTAGAAACATTAGTAAATATTGGTGGAGTAGGCACATACCTGTAATGGGATGTACACGTGCACCTACATCATGAGTCAAACACAAACACACACACACACAAACATAAACACAAACAATCACAAACATAAACACACACAAAATTATACAAACACAAACACAAGGTTAAACACAAACGCAAAAAAAAAAAACACAAACACAAGGTCAAACACAAACGCAAAAAAAAAACACAAACAAAAGGTCAAACACAAACACAATAGGATCATACCTACAGTAGAATGTTCACATGCACCTACAAAAGATAAGCAAAAACACAATAGAATGACAGTGGTTGTATAAACATATTAATAAGTACTGGTGAAATAAGATCATACCTACAATAGGATGTACACTTGTACCTGCATAAGACAAGGAAAAAGATGAACATAATAAGTTTACAGTGGACGTGTAGAAACATTAGTAACTATTGGTAGAGTAGGAACATACCTGCAATGGGATGTACACGTGCACCTACATGAGTCAAACACAAACACACACACACACACACAAATATAAACACAAACAATCACAAACATAAACACACACACAAATCATACTGTCGCCGCCGTCAAAAAAGAGAGGCGGTCGGAGCGACGCGATGGTTTTTCGACCCTTCTTATTTTCGCGTTTTTTTATTGGTGGTTACAACGCCTTTAGGTTGTCCGATAACCGGGCTAACCTAGGGGTGAGGTTTTCGAAAGTATCCTTGAGTTGTCCGATAACCGGGCTAACCCAGGGACTTATTTAATTTGGGTTCTATGGAGTCGCCACCGATATTTTTACTAGAAACATCGGAAAAGGGGTTTTAAAAAAGGCGTTGGTTTTCAAAAACCAACTTTGGTCATTAGAACCAGAGTTGGGTAAGGGAGTTAGTTACGTGTAAAGGAAGTGTTAGTTCCTTTACGACGCCCCTTTCGGGTTCCCTATGATAGGCCGACTAATTTTGAATAAATAATTAAACTGGAAAATTGCGCTTTTACCCTTTTATTATGCGGAATTTAAGTTGATGACTACATGGCCCTAGCTTCTATTGCGTAATTTGAATGGCAGTAATGAAAATAGAGAGGGAGAATATGCACCTCCAAAGCAAGCTTTTATATTTCTTTAAAAAGAGGGTGCGTTTTGGCAACCCTTCACTCTTACAACTCTCAGAAACTCCGGAAATGCCTCGGAGGGATTCTAAAGAAAATTTAGAACGCTCAGTTTATGCCTACAGACACTCAGAAACTCCGAAAATGCCTCAGAGGGATTCTTAGAGAGAGAAAGTCTAGAGAGAAGGGAGAGCTAGGTTGATTCTGTGTGGAAATGAGGGGGGGAGGACCCCTATTTATAGGTTTTCGCGCCTGACAGTGGCGAGACCGCCGGTCTCGTCTGACAAGGTCGAGACCGCCGTCTGGAAAACCCAGACCGCCGTCTCGACCATAGCAGGGGTCGAGACCGTCGTCTGGAAAACCGAAACCGCCGTCTCGACTTTTGCAAAGGTCGAGACTGCCGTCTGGAGAACCTAGACCGCCGTCTCGACTTTTGCAATGGCGAGACCGCCGTCTGGACAAACGAGACGGCGGTCTCGTTCCTGAAGTTAGGCGAGACGGCGGTCTGGTATTTCCAGACGGCGGTCTCGTCCCTTCAGGCGCGAGAACTTTATTTTCGGGCCAAAAAACCTTCCTATCTTAGTACGGGGGCCTAATAGTCTCTCCTAGTGGCTTGTTAGGCTTTGGCCATCTTCAAATAGGAAGCTTTCTGACTTTATTCTGAGGCCGGGCAAGATTTGGGGTCTACACATACAAACACAAACACAAAGTGAAACACAAACGCAAAAAAAAAACACAAACGGAAAAAAAAAACACGAACAAATATAAAAACACAAACACAAAAACAAACACAAAAGAAAACGCAAACAAAAAGGCAAACGCAAACACAATAGGATGACAATGAAAGTATAGACACAATAATAAGTATTAGTGCAATAGGATCATACCTACAGTAGAATGTTCACATGTACCTATATAAGATAAACACAAACACAATAAAATGACAGTAGATGTATAAACATATTAATAAGTACTGGTGAAATAAGATCATACATGCAATAGGATGTACAGTTGTACCTGCAATAGGATGTACACTTGTACCTGCATAAGACAAAGACAAAGATGAATATAATAAGTTTATAGTGGACGTGTAGAAACATTAGTAACTATTGGTAGAGTAGGAACATACCTGCAATGGGATGTACACGTGCACCTACATGAGTCAAACACAAACACACACACACATAAACATAAACACAAAAAATCACAAACATAAACACAAACAATCACAAACATAAACACACACAAAATACAAACACAAACACAAGGTCAAACAGAAACACAAGGTCAAACACAAACGCAAAAAAAAAAAAAACACAAACAAATATAAAAACACAAACACAAAAATAAACACAAAAGAAAACGCAAACACAATAGGATGACAATAAAAGTATAGACACATTAATAAGTATTGGTGCAATAGGATCATACCTATAGTAGAATGTTCACATGTACCTACATAATATAAACACCAACACAAGAAAATGACAGTGAATGTATAAACATATTAATAATTACTGGTGAAATAAGATCATACTTGCAATAGGATGTACACTTGTACCTGCATAAGACAAAGACAAAGATGAACATAATAAGTTGAAAGTGGACGTGTAGAAACATTAGTAACTATTGGTGGAGTAGGCACATACCTGCAATGGGATGTACATGTGCACCTACATCATGAGTCAAACACAAACACACACACACACAAACATAAACACAAACAAACACAAACATAAACAAAAACAAACACAAACATAAACACACACAAAATCATACAAACACAAACACAAAGTCAAACACAAACGAAAAAAAAAAAACACAAACACAAGCTCAAACACAAACGCAAAAAAAAAAACACAAACAAAAATAAAAACACAGACACAAAAATAGACACAAAAGAAAACGCAAACAAAAAAGCAAACGCAAACACAATATGATGACTGTCGCCGCCTCCCAAAAAGGGGACGGTCGGAGCGACGCGATGGTTATTTCGACCCTCTTTTGTTTTCGCGTTTTTTATGGGTGGTTACAACGCCTTTAGGTTGTCCGATAACCGGGCTAACCTAGGGGCGAGGTTTTCGAAAAGTGTCCTTGGATTGTCCGATAACCGGGCTAACCCAAGGACTTATTCATTTTGGGTTCTATGGAGTCGCCACCGATGTTTTTACCGGAAACATCGGAAAAGGGGTTTTAAAAGGCGTTGGTTTTCGAAAACCAACTTTGGTCATTAGAACCAGAGTTGGGTAAGGGAGTTGGTTACGTGCAAAGGGAGTATTAGTCCCTTTACGACGCCCATTTCGGGTTCCCTATGACAGGCCGGCTTATTTTTATTGATAAACTAGAAAAAACACACTTTTGCCCTTTTATTCTGCGGAATTTGAAAGTATGACTACATGGCCCTACTATCTATTGCATAATTTAAGATAAAAGCGGTAAAGGTGGAAGGAGAGAATTTGAACCTCCGAAGCACGCCTTTTATATTAATTCTCCGAAAAAATAGGGTGCTTTATGGCAGCCCTTCACTCTACAAGACGTCGGAAAACCTATCGAACGCCGAAAATCACTCTTGAAAGCACTCATAAACTCCGGAAATGCGTCGGAGGGATTCTAGAGAGAAGTTTTTAGAGAGAAGGGAGAGCTATGCAGCTGTGGTGTGTGGAAATGAGGGGGGGAGAGCCCCTATTTATAGGTTTTCGCGCTGTCAGGTGGCGAGACCGCCGGTCTCGTCTGACAGGGTCGAGACCGCCGTCTCGTCCAACGAGACCGCCGTCTCGACCTGTCGAAATGGCGAGACCGCCGTATGGGTGAACGAGAACGCCGTCTCGTTCTTCGTAGGTGACGAGACCGCCGTCTCGTTAAGCGAGACGGCGGTCTCGCCTCCTACGCGAGGCGAAACGGCGGTCTGGGTCGTCCAGAAGGCGGTCTCGTCCCTTCGAGGCAAGAAAACTTATTTTTTGGTACAGAAACTCCCTCCTATCCTAGCATGGGGCCTAATAGTCTCTCCTAATGGCTTGTTAGGCTTGTCCATATTCAAAATAGGAGGTCTTCTGGTCTTTATTTGGAGGCCGGGCAAGATTTGGGGTCTACAGCTGCCCCCCCTTTACCCGTCCAGTCGACTGCTGGCCTTCTGTGTCAGGATGATCGACTGGGGGGTAAAGGAGTTGACCCTCTTGCCCGGTTGCCCTTCGGATGTCCCGTCTTGTGGCGGTTGATCTTCTGGGGAAAACTTTGGTGTTCGTGCACTTTCGAGATACTACTTCTGACGTAGCCGATCCCTTTGGTGAACACGTGGTAGAACCTCCGGATACTACTTCTGACGTAGCCGATCCTTCGGTTGATGGGTATAAACCCCCCATCAGGCTGGTAGTTGCAGTCCGTTGTGTGGGACCGGATGGGTATGAGCCCCCCATCAGGGTGGTACAGTCCGTTGTGTGGGACTGGATGGGTATGAACCCCCCATCAGGGTGGTACAGTCCGTTGTGCGGGACTGGATGGGTATGAACCCCCCATCAGGGTGGTACAGTCCGTTGTGCGGGACTGGATGGGTATGAACCCCCCATCAGGGTGGTAGTGCGACTTACTGATCCGGCTCGAGCGCAGATCCGGCGCAGCTCTCTGGAGAGTGCTGCTTGTGTTGAGTTGACTGCTTTTCGGATTTCTTGAATAGTTATGCGGGTCACGTCGGGGATTTTGTTGGTGATCAATCGGCCTTTTTTGTTTTTGTTCTTTTGGTAGTGATCATCCGATCCTGGCTGGTTGGTCGGATGGATCTTGGTTTTGTTTGACTCTTGTTTGGTGGTCGAAACTTTATTGGTTGGTGCGATGGCTTAATCCTGCCTTTTTCTCGCGGTTTTATCTCTTTTTTCTCGCGATCTTAGGATTTTTGGCTTTTTCCTGAGCGTACGTCTTTTCACTCTTAGTTTTCTTCTTTCTTCTTTTTTGTTACGCTGACTTTTGGAAAGGATGGCAAAAAGATGCATGAAATAAAATTTTATTTATTGGGAAAATTTTATTACAACCCTATTTTTGGAGCTACTATCCCTAGGGGCTATCCTCTGGGCCCGATCCCTGGGGAGGGTAATGCTGGTACATATGGTATCTGAAGTCCTCCTGCTCTTGGACTTCATCCTGGTACCTTTGCTGAAAAGTCGCCCAATCCTGGCGCATGCTTTGTTGGTACTTGTACATTTCCCCCAGTCGGGTGTCAAAGGCCTCCTGCCTTTGGGATAATTGCTCCACTGTTTGGGATAGCTGCTCATGTCTCTGGGACACCTGCTCTTGCCTCACAGTCATACTATTGAGCTGCTGGCATAGGTCGCTCATGTGGAGGTGCATGCCAGCGAAGTCGTCTGAATACCGGGGCGGCTGCTGCTGCTGCTGCTGCTGCTGCTGCTGTTGTTGCTGGGAGTCAGGAGGTGTAGGCATTTCCTGCATCACATCCTGGAGTTCTAGTGCGAAATCCAGGGTGGGGTGGAGAGCCAGCTGGCTCCCTCTGCGGATCAGCATTCCCATGCTGACCAAGATCGTCCCGCCAATGGATTCGGGTCGCAGGTTGTGGGCCAGCTCTTCCCGGCCAGGGCACCCAAACCTTTCTGCTAAGGGGGTGATGAGGGGAGCAACGAGGACGGCCCCCGCGGATCTGTTCCCGAAGTCCTTGAGGGCTCTCAGGAAGAAGTACCCAGGGTTGCAGCACCGCCTCTGGCTCATGCAGTATAGTATGAAGAGGTCGGGGAGGGATATCTTGCCTTGACTTTCTTTCCTCCCGTGTATAGTTCCATCCAGCAGCTTGTGGCAGATGCGGAGTGCTAGGGGAAGTGCAGATCCCCTCATCAGCGTGGGCAACGTGGTGGCTCCCGTGAGCTCGCGCCACATCTCAGCAGCAGTAAGGTGGGCGGGCCGTGAGCAGATGGCGTCACGGTACTCCTGGGTCATGGCCTCCTCGGGTCGGACGAACCCGATGGCCACGTTGAATTCTCTGAGGGTGGAAGTCTGGTACTGCCCACCCATAAAATATGTCACCATCTGAGTGGGCTGTAGGCCCGGGACCGTGGAGGGGCTCTCGGAGTAGGAGACGGAGGCTAAGAATTCCAGCACCGCCTGTGGGTATACATGTGTAGGTGGTGGGTGCAGTAGGAATCCCCACCCAATGCTGTCTAGATGGGCCCGGACGTCGTCCTCCCATCCGAACTCAGCCAGGATGTTAAAATCCAGCCTGAGCATAGGGTGCCATTGGTAGGTCCGGATGTTCTCAAGACGGGCCTGGTGCTGTGGCGCAAGCTGGGAAGGGTCCTGGGGTGGTGGTGTTGCGGAACTACTAGCACCAGCAGTGCTCCTTCTCTTTCTGGAAGCGCTTCTACCAAACATCTTGACTAGAGGAGGCTTGGGAGTGCAAGAGTTGAGGGAGAGGAGGTTCTGGGGCCAAAGTGAGTTGTGAGGAAGCCCAAAGTCGCGCCCCCTATATATAGGGAAAATTTCCAGATCGAGACCGCCGTCTGGGTGGACGAGACGGCGGTCTCGTTTCTCCTCCAAGACGAGACGGCGGTCTGGTGCACCGAGACGGCGGTCTCGTTTTTGCTGGCAACGAGACGGCGGTCTGGTTGGTCCAGACGGCGGTCTCGTCCTGTCGGGTAACCGAGACGGTGGTCTGGTGCACTGAGACGGCGGTCTCGTTTCGCGGAAGAGATAAATTTTATTTTTTTTTGTATTTTTATTTTTCGAAAGAAGTAATAGGACCTGGTCTGAAAAACATTCTATGCATGCAATGTTTTTATGTTTTGATGTCCTATAATGCCTATTTTGATTAAGTTTTCAGAAGGATTTAACCAACGTGTCTTGTTGTGCTGAAAGCCTTCTGATTTGCTGCGTTTTTCTCTTGGCTGTACCATGCCGGATTTTTTTTTGTGACCGAAGGGTAATTTCTTTCTTTCTTTTTTTTTTTCGTTTCTTTTGTAGAACACTTTTCGTCATGTAGTGACCCTTTTTCCTTGCTTTAGGGATATCAATCCTCTTGTTGACTATATGCCTCCATATTCCCAAATTAATTATTAGAATATTGTCGTGAGGGTCAAGAGAAAAGAAATGAAGGAGGTAAAAATCAATGGTTTGTGTTTTAGAGGGTTGATTTTTATTGATAAAAGGATTTGTAAGAATGACTGGCCAAGGTTAAGTCTGGGTGTTTAGGCTTTGTCTAAGCAAATGTTTTTTCTTCTCTTTGTATTTGCGCCTATTGGTTTTGTTTCCATTGCTTTTTAAATGGCTAGCTGATTTCCCTAGATCACCCTTTGGGTTTTCGAACTAGGATACTGTGCTTTGGCCCTTAACTTTTGTCTAGGTTCTCTCTCTTGTAAAAATTTGGAGGAATCCTAGCGGACCTTATTTGTAACCCTAACTTTTGCCTAGGCTACCCTTTATTGTCGTTCGGGTATCCTATCTTTTGTGTAGCCCCCTTAGTGGGTTTCCTACTGGGTAATTTGCCCTTTTCTTTGGCCTTTGGCTTCTCTGGGCTTTTTTCTTTTTTGTGGATTTATTTTTTTTGTTCACAGTATTGGTGAAGCATGACTTTCTTTATGGCTTTAGGTGAAGTCTCATTTTTATGTGCTTCTAATCAGCTAACTCGATGATGATAGCAATGATGAAGGTTTGATTATTTGGAAGCGCTCCTTATTCTTCTTTTTGTTTACTTAGACATGGTTATTTATGTGGTCTAGTCAGAAGTAGCAAGAAAAGAAGCAGATAGAAATAATCATTCTTTATTAATTAATAAGGGAATATGTGCCCTAAGATACCCGGGGGTCGGGCTCGCCCCGGGGGATAATCTCTAACAATCATGGGGTTTACATCCCTTAAGCAAAGAAAAAGGTTTCCTAATGACTAGAGTGGCTCTTGACGCTTGAACCCCCCCCCCCACTTTGGAAAATCTGCTTGAGTGTGCGGAGGGGGGACTTCCCTTTTGCTTTTCTTGCTCGGCCTTTGAAAGGGTTATATCCCAGGCCATACTTGTGAGGATTGTCTTTGAATTCTGGGGGTTCCCTCATTCCTTGGGAATCTGCCCCCAGTCCTTGGCCAGGATGGTAGCCATGCTTCAACATCATGCGGGCTATCTTTGTATTTCTGGGAAGTCGCTCTATGCTGGCAATTTCGAGCGCTTGAAAAGATGTTTCAAGGGCCTCTTCAGCCGCATCCACATAAGGTTGGGTGGACGGTCCACTGATCAGGATATCATCTTCTGCTTGGACCGTGACTAGTTTGTCACCCATTATGAATTTGACTTTTTGGTGGAGCGTTGAAGGTATTGCCTTAGCGTCATGAATCCAAGGCATGCCGAGGAGATAGCTATATGCTGGAGTAATGTCCATTACGTGGAAATCAACGTCGAAGATAGTGGGTCCCACTTGAATTGGCAAATTGATCTCTCCCACTACTTCCCGTTTTGATCCGTCGAAGGCTCGAACGATGGTGCTGCTTGGGCGCAGACGGGTCCCTTGGATAGTCAACTTTTCCAGTGTGCACTTGGGCATCACATTCAGGGACGACCCATTATCCACAAGAACTTTAGCAATGAGGTATTCCTTGCACTTGACTGAGATATGCAAGGGCTTGTTATGCTTTGACCCCTCTAGGGGGAGGTCTTCCTCCGTGAAGGTGAGGTGATCGTTTGCCGTGATGTGACCAACGATCCTTTCAACTTTTTCTTGGGATATCGTGTGAGGTACATGCGCCTCGCTCAAGACCTTCAGCAGGGCATTTCTATGCGGTTCCGAGCTCATGATTAAAGATAGCAGCGTGATCTTTGCAGGTGTGCGATTAAGCTGATCTATAATGGAATACTCACTTTGCCTTATGAACTGGAGTAATTCCTCTGTCTCCTCCTTGGATTCTTTATTTTCTTTTTCTTCTTCGGTCTTTTTATTTTTCTCTTTATTTTGGAGGACATCTTCTTGTGTGTCCTTGGGGGAGTAGATTCTTCCACTTCTAGTTGTGCCCCCAATACCGGCTATGTTTGTTATTTCCTCTTTTATTGGTGGAGATTCCCCATATCTCCATGGTACAGCTTTATTTGACTCGTAGGGGAAAGGGCGTGACATAAATAGTCGCACTGGCGTCCTTGCCCCCTCTTCTTTATTCTTGAGGACCAACGGCCGAGGTTTATTTCCCTCTTGCGATGATTCAACCGTTGGGGTGGGCTTTATTAGGAGTGGCTTTCTCTCCATTCTTCTGAGTTGGAAGACGTGTTAGTTAATCCTTCCTTTTTATTATCTTATTTATTAAGAGTGAAGGAGGGAAATTAAAATATGCAAATGAATGCTTATGCATGCAAGTAGGCAAGTGTGAAATAAGGAAAAAGATTTCATTAATTCTTTGAAAGGTGTACATTCTCCTATTCCATACTACGAAGCGTCCTTTGGCAAAAACGGAAAAGCCTAAAGAAACCCACAGGCGGGTCTTGTTTTCTTTGTAATTCTCTCTCGGCTTCCCGGACATGGTGAGCGAGCGTTTCGCTTTGCTTGTGGATCGCTTGGCTCATTTCTTCGCTGTACTGTTGAGCCTCCTTGATCTTTGCCTCTTGATGTATGACCAAGGCCTGTAGTTCATCAAGCTTTGCAACGGCTTGGTCCTTCTCTTGAAGTACTTGGTCATACTGAGCTAACCCGCTTTTCTCCTTAATGCGTAGCTCATAGAGACTTCTGCTCAGTTTTCTATTATTCTCTCGCTCTTGGCGGAGATCTATCTGAGCCTGGAGGAGTCCTTCTGACAACTCCTTGATCTTTTGAGCCTGCTGATCTGATTCCGCCTCAAGGTGTGCTGATCTGGCGGTTATCTCCTGCAGTTGGCTACCCGAGCTGGTTCTGGCCATTTTGGATGCTCGGATAGCTTGTTCGTTAGCGTCAGCACATTGGTCCTTGAGGCGCTCTATTTCATGATCCTTTTTCTTGCCTTGCCTTTGTAGACCGTCAATCGTGAGGATAGAGGCTTGTTCCTTTTCCTAAAGGGCCCGTATCTGGGCTCCCATTATTTCTACCCTCTGGGTCAAGGCATTGACTTGTGCCTGCAGCTCTTCGTTGTTGGCGATGGGCGCTGGTGTGGTGGATGGTCGGGCCATCTCTCTCCTTCTTCTCCATGCCTCATAGTCACTGGTGTAGACCCCTAATTTTGCCCGGCCTCTCAAAATAAAAGATAGAGGAACTTCGCCCGAAGATGGAGTTCATCTGGTTTCCCAAAAATTGAGGAAACCTCCCGCAACAACATGGAATTCGCTTATATGCACGATAAAGACTAAAGAAGACCTCTCATAATAAGACGGAATTCAATCATCCACACAAAGGAGACTTCCTACACGAAGATAAAGCTTCAACGGACACATATCGGCATCAGCGACGTCCAAAACGGACAAGGAAAGCTTCCGGAGTCCCGAAACGCGCGAACTGGCGGAACGGTCGAGACGGCCGTCCCAAAGTTGGGACGGCCGTCCCAACCTGTCCCGGCCAGTTGGGACGCGCGTCCCGAAGTTGGGACGGCCGTCCCGAGTCCCGGTTCAAGTGGGACGGCCGTCCGGGTCCCCGGGGGTCTCGGCTGTGTAATTTTGCCATTTGGGACGGCCGTCCGGTCAGACGGCCGTCCGGTCCAGACGGTGGTCCCGAAGTGCGCCTGCTGCGAAAACTATAAATAGGAGGCTCATTTGTCACTTTTTCACACCCCGAGACACTCCAGAGAGCTCCGAAACACTTTCTAAAACTCGAGCACTTGTCTATTTCTTTCTTTCTCTTGAATGATCTTTCAGATTGCCTTAAATAGGTAACAATCGGTTAAGGAATTATATTCAGGCATTCGATTCTTCTTTAAAATTTTTAGTGCGGTCGATCTTGTATTGGTGAGGAGAGTACGTGTAGAGAGAGGGGTTGCCAAACGCATCCTCACGGTTCGAGATTCTCAATATCAAGCTTGCTACGGAGGTTCTTTTCAATTCTCTTCTCTTTTATTGCTTTATTTATTATTTTACTTAACTTTATTTATGCCATGTAGAATAAAGTCATGTAGATAGCTATTTTGTCTCTTTTATTGTTTTATTTAGCTTTATTCATCATTTTATGCATGCAATATAAAATAAAATCATATAGATAGCCATTTAATATTATAGGGTAATCACGTAATTTCTCGTAGTCTTTACTTAAATGAATTAATGCTGTCATAGGGAACCCGAAAGGGGCGTTGTGGGGTGCTAACACCTTCCCCACACGTAACTAACTCCCTTACCTAACTTCTGGTTATAATGGCCAAGTCCGGTTTTTATCAAAATCAATGCCTTTTCATCCTTTTCCAATGTTTATGGTCAAAATATTGGTGGCGACTCCATAAGAACCCCTTTTTGAAAACCTTGCTTTTTCAATGTCGAAGCAATGAACATATTTTAAAACAAATACGCGAGTCTAAACCATCTTTCGCGACCGCTCGCATAAACGTTTCGAGACGTCCCGGGACGTCGGAAAGGGACGGCGGCGACGGATGGCGACTCCATCGGGGAAGCTAGAGAGTTGATCCCATTTAGTGACGAGATAAATTCAAACTAAGTAAAGATTTGAAATTACGCCTTTACCCTTACGTATGTTTTTTATTGTATGGCTTTAAATAAGCTGCTTGTATGATTATTTACGCAATTGTTTGAAATATAAATTGCACACAAAAACCCTTGCACACAACGGTCCCTCTATGCCAGGGGCAAGAGTGAATACCTATAGGGAGTGGGTGGCGGATACGATCGGTTAGTTGGCACACGGGGCTACTGCCGTTGTCGGAAAACCACCAACTCAAGGTGATAACTCTCTTCTTTTGGTCTAAGGGTGTCGTCACGGAGTTCGTGCATGACCCGAGGATCGAGAGATTGAGAGGTCCCTATAATGGGGGCACCTTGGGGACCTTTGGCCTGGTGAGAACAGTTAGAACCACCTAAACCAAGCACGTTTCTGCAGGAAAACCCTACCTCATGATTAAATAAGCGTGGCTCTGCTCGTGGATGTATGAATTGTGTGCGCATACGTTTGCTGCATTTATATTGATGCATTAGCATAGGGTAATCATACAACAGACTAAAAATGAAAAAACCCTAAAAATCATAAAAATATATAATCAAATTAAAAATACCTTTGTCATAAAATAAAAATTATTAGCAAAAGTCTTGCAATTCATATCACCTTTTCTTCATAATCATAAAAAGGGAAGAAGATAATACTCTCTTCATCAAAATCCATAAACATTCATATAGATAAGCTTTCTTTTCTAGAAAAACCCAGTATTATCATACATCATATTAGGAATGAAACATGATAATACTTAGAAAAATAAATACTTGCATACATACATTTACAAAAACCCATCCTCATATCATGCATTTTTCACTTCTGTTAGATAATGGAGGGATCTGGTAGTAGACAATTAAAGAAAGTGGAAATCCTTACATGCAGTGTAGAGAAGCTAAGGCGATTGTGTACTTACATGCCGCCGGAGGCCTGTGCTAATTTTGAGAAATCTTATGGAAGAATTCTTGACCTCCTAAAGATCAGCATCAATCCAATATTTGTTAGAGCATTGGTCCATTTACGGAATCCCAATCTACACTTGCTTTGAGTTTTCGCAGTTTGACACTGGTACCAACCTTAGAGGAATACGAACTCATGGTTAGATGGCCTCGGTCGGTTGGGGTTTATGTCGCTCGAGGAGAATATACGGCTGTGAGAAAGGTTGCTACTATCATACGACTACCTTCTCATCAATCGCCCTCCGGGGAAAGGGAATGTCAGAGGTTGGAAAATATCCAGTAATAGAAGACCACTTGACCTTTTTAGGCTGAAAAGAAAGATTGGTCTACATTTAACAAAACTCTAGCATTGGCAATGTTCGGAACCATATTATTCCCATTTCATGCAAATATTGTGGATCATGCTTGCGATGGATGCATTCTTTGCACGGGATGTGTATTCAAAAAGTCCTATACCTACAATCCTTGCGATACCACTGCTCTCGTAGAATTTTGCCGACGAAATAGGGAAAAACACTCGAGATGTTGTACTCCACTGCTATATGTATGGGGTGTTACTCACTTTTACGCCTCAAGCCACATGGGTGTATTTCACGACCCTTTAAGAAGCTTCTCAAAAATCCCTCTTCAACATCGTCAAGCCTTAGAGTGGAAAACCGAATTAGAAAAGCTGGAACATAGAGCATGTATCATGGGTTTGCCCTTGGTTCCGACCGGCTATATTCTCATACGATGCGGAGACTACACGAGTATACCACTTCTAGGTCTTAGAGGTTGTATAGCATACTCTCCTAAAATAGCTATGAGGCAACTTATGAGAACTCAGACTACGCCAACCCAAGAAGAACTCAGACAGCTGAGTCTATGCCATTATTCCCATAACTTTGAAGAAGTATCTGCTATCCGGAAAGCATGGGAAAGACCAGTCTACCTGGGGGATAAAGAACTTGGAAAGGCTCAGGTATCTACATCCCTTGAATATGAAGAATGGAGGAAAAATAGAGGGATACCCCTACCATCGATGCATTCACTAAAGCGTTAGTCGGCGAAGAGCTACAATTGCGGAGTCAATGCCTTAAACAAAAGGGTTGAAGTCATGGAAACTCAGCTAAGGGCCTTTGAAGAAAAAGATCAAGAATCAGCCCTTATAATAGATGGCCTAAAAAGACAATGTAAAAAGAAGGACCATGAGATAGAGCTTCTCAAGAATGATTATGCTGACTACCAAGAAGAAGCTAAACAAACACTGAAAATTCCGAGGCTCGAACAAGATAGTCTTTTCCAGGACATGAATGACGAAATAGCACGTTTTGAGAAAGCACTTACAGAACAGGCAAAAATGATCAAATTGATACATGATGACCTAACAGGAACTCGGTCAGAAGCACAAAAATGGCGGGAAACCGCTGAAAAATACAGGAAAAGCCTGGATGAGCTACATGATAAAGAAAGGAATGGATTAGCTCAGTATGGTCAACTACTCCGTGAAAATGACCAAATAAGAGAGAGATCTGACCAACAACATGCTTTGATCGTTCATCTAGAAGAAAAGATGAGAGAGGCTCATCGATATAGTGAAAATATGAGTCAAGCGATACATGAGCAAATCAAGATACTCGGAAACCATGTGAGAACAGCTGAAGATGAATTACGAAGAAAACCTAATTTACCTATAGCATTCTTCAAACTTTTCCGTTTTTGTCAGCACTTGCTCCAAAGCATTGTATAGAAGGATTTACACTTTCTAATAAAAGGACTTATTTTTCTCTCCTTAAATTGTCTATTGCATTCATAAGCTGCATACATTCGTATATCCCTCCTCATTTTAATAATAAAGATAATAAAAAGAAAGGATTAAGCGATGTGCTTTCCACAAATCGAGAAAAATGGAAAAGAAGCCTTTCGTCATCAAAATCTCTACGACAGGCGATAAACCGAAGATGATAATAAACAAGCACCGTTGGTTATTCCAATTGACAAAAGGGAGAAGGCAATAACACCTATACGTTTATTCGTGCCTCACCCTTTCCCTTATAAATCAAATAAAGTTGTACCCTGGAGATACTCAGAAGAATCGCCAGTCAATCAAGACATCTCCAACATAACCGGTATTGGGGGCATGACAAGAAGCGGAAGAATATACGCTCCCAAGGAATTACAAGATAATATTCCTAAAGATAAAATGAAAAATAAAGCCGAAGAAGAAAAGGAATCCAAGGAAGAGACAGATGAGTTACTCCAATACATTAGACAAAGCGAGTACTCCATCATCGATCAACTCAATCGCACTCCTGCAAAGATAACCTTGTTATCACTCATCATGAGTTCGGAACCGCATCGAAACGCACTGTTAAAAGTTTTGAATGAATCATTCGTTCCACATGCAATATCTCAAGACAAGTTTGAAGGAATTATTGGTAATATCACGGCCAATAATCACCTTACTTTCACTAACGAAGAATTCCCTTTGGAAGGGTCAAATCATAATAAGCCTTTGCATATCGCTGTTAAATGCAAGGAATATCTCATTTCCAAAGTTCTTGTGGATAATGGATCATCCTTAAATGTTATGCCTAAAAATACACTAGACAAGATAACAGTACAAGGAACCCACATGTGCCCGAGTAATACAATAGTTCGAGCCTTTGACGGATCAAGACGCGAAGTGGTAGGAGAAATTAGTCTACCAATCCAAATCGGACCTACTATTCTCAACATAGACTTCCACGTAATGGATATCACACCAGCATACAGTTGTCTCCTCGGTAGACCTTGGATTCATAGCGCTAAGGCAATACCTTCGACGCTCCACCAAAAAGTCAAGTTTGTGACAAATGATAAACTGGTCACAGTTCAAGCTGAAGAAGACTTTCTAATAAGCAAACCATCTATCCAACCATATGTGGATGCGGCTGAAGAGGCTCTTGAAACATCTTTTCAAGCACTCGAAATTGCCAATATCGAAAGACTCCCTAGTAGCATAAAGGTGGCCCAGATGATGAAAAGATATGGATATCGCCCAGGACAAGGGCTTGGAAAGAACGCTCAAGGAATAAGAGAGCCACCAGATTTCAAAGGTAATCCGTTAAAGTATGGATTAGGGTATGACCCTGCAAAAGATCAAACCATCCGAAGAACAGGGAAGTCTTACCCCTTGAAGATGATATTTTGAAAAGGAGGGATATTAGCGCAAAGGATAGCGTTAGTCGTTAGGTGTCCTTCTTTCGATTCTAAGGGATGTAAACCTAATGACTATTAGAGATCACTCCTCGGGGTATGCCCGTCCCTCGAGCATCTCTAGGGCACACATTTCTCCAAAATTACAAAAAGAATGTTATTCTTACTATCTGTTTCTCTTCTTGCTAAATATGTCTATACCCCATCTTTAATAAACAAGGTTTAGATAGATGTTAATGCGTCCGAATAATTAAAGCGCCGCAAAAGTAAAGTAAAAATGATTGATTAACTAGAAACACAAATGAAATCTATATTGACAAAGTCAAGTTTCGACAATGTTGTGAAAAAATAATAATGTGCATATAAAAGAAAAGCCCGTTGAGGTCAAAGGCTGAGACAAGAAAATAAAAGGGCAAAATACCCGGCAGGAAACCCACAAAGGGGGCTGCACAAAAGTTAGGGTAAACCGGCAGGAGACCAGAACAATAATAAAGGGTAGCACTGGGCAAAAGTTAGGGTTATCAAAAATCCGCTAGGTATTCCCTAAAAACAAATATAAACAGGGAAAACCTAGACAAAAGTTAGGACATAAGCACAACATCCTAGACTGAAAACCTGAAAGGGCGGCTTAGGGAAGTTAATCGATCGCAAAAAGGCGCCATAAACCAGTAAACAACGACGCTACATCATAAGAATGAAACGTTTATCTAAACTAGCCTAAACAACGACCAACCTTGGCCAGCCATTCTTACAGAGACCTCTATTATAAAAAAATATATCCCTCTAAAACACAAGCCCTTGTTGTGAATCCTTTTCTTTCTTTTCTCTTGACCATTTCATCATAAAGCATTCAAGTAATAAGGAGAATGTGGAAATATAGTGATCAATAGGAAGGTTGAAATTTCTAAGGAAAGGAAGAAGGGCATTGATATGGCAGTTACCCTATGAACAACAGATTGCTCTTCGGCAATAGCAAGAAAAATCCAAGACAGCAAATTATGTACAGCCAAGCTTGTTAATCAGAAGAAACATAATGACAGAAAGGAACAGCACCAAGATTACGTCCAAAAACAAAGCACATCAGTTAAAACTTTCGAAATATTAACTGAAATAGATCATAGGATGCATATCATGAAGCATTACATGCATTAAAGCATAAATGAAGGGAATCCTATCTTCAATCATATCAAAAAACATGAAAATTAAGTCAAAAAAATCAAAAATCCCCTCCAGCAGCTCGAGACGGCCGTCCCAAAGTCGAGACGGCCGTCCCAAGTGTACAGATTCGATTGGGACGCGCGTCCCAGGTGGGACGGCCGTCCCACTTCCCCGCTGATGGCCCCTGTGTATTTTTTTCGATCGAGACGGCCGTCCCAACCCAGACGGCCGTCCCAATGGTCCTGGCGCGCTCTATAAATGCGAGGCGCGGATTTGAGCTTCTGCATCCCATTCCAGGCTTTCTATCTTGCTTCTTCTTCATTCCTACACATTCCTAGCATTCTTAAGTGAATACTACCTACAATGGAGCACGGAGAATCTTCATCTAGGAGAAAACGCTCTAGAAACCACTGCTAGAGGAACTACTACGGTCGGTACTCAACTAGCGAGAATCACACCAACTACGTCTAGTAAATATCCAACAATTCTCCTGGTACCCCACACTGCAATTGGACTTCGAAATCCTAGCTACATTCGAGCTGGGATCAAGATGTCGAGAAGATACATCCACAACATAGGATGGGACTTTACGCTCCACGAGCTACCTACTCGGATCCATCGCATTGCCATGATGGAATTTCTTGCTTCGTCAACATGGTGGAAATGCCATCTTCCATTCTGGGGTGCCACCAACTCAAGCTGTCTCCTCTTGGATGGATGGAGCCTACTGGGACCACCGCTCCGGATGACTTTAATGTCATTATGGGTTTACGCCAGCGACGAGATACAAGAACTCCGAGTGCCGGTCCGCGTATTTGGAGAAGCCCGCTGCTCTCACCACCGCTACCATGTGGAAGGAGATCACTTGGGGCTGTCATTACGCCATCAAATCCGAAGGGTGCAGCTTTTTCTCCTCCACTCCGCGTATGTCATAAATTGTTAGCGGGGACCATACACAGCAGGAAGGAGAGCCAAGGAAAGGTAACTCGGCCGACCTTTTCATCGTTTCTTGTATGCACCGGGGGCATAGGTGCAACCCGGGGTATGCCTTTCTCAAAGCCGTCAAGGATTGCGGCACTCGTGGTCCGAGCGGGAGCGATCATAATAGCTCCCTTTCTCACCCCTCTAGGCGAGTATTGGGGATGTAGCGACGGAGAAGACATCCCAGCTAGTCTTCGGCCGAGGCCGATCAACGGCGGAGTGCTGGCTCATATGAACATCCTCGGCGAGGCAAGGTACGGGGTTTATCTTAAACCCAATCCTCTCTATCTCGATGGACATGCGGGATTTCGACACACCACGGGATATCCCCACCACTTCGAGAATCCCGGCAGCGGTCCTACGACCACGACTATGCAGGCTTATACGGACGCCTGGATGATGAGCATGCCTACATGGAAGGGCAATTCCGGTTCATGCGACAGCGGTTCGGTCAGTGACCATGAGGCAAGACAGGACGGACCGCCAAATAGAAAATATGGTCCGAGACCCGAGGCGAGGTTCCAACGCCGCTTGCTCGCCGCTTCCTTCGCCGGCACCATCCGCTCACTCCGAGTCCGAGGCGAGACGATTAGGAGGTTTTATGATGCTTTCTAGTAGTTCAAAAATGGTTGAATGTATTATCCAAAAAATATATATATAATAAATAAAAGTTGTTATTTCCATTTGCATCTTGAAAAGCCTACGTGTAAAATAAAAGGGCACACGTAATATAGCAAAAAGCCGGATTTCAAATAACTCGCGTTGATCGCGAAGGAAAAAGGCAAAATCAAAACTATCTCAGCGAGAATAAAGAAGCTTCAGAAAAAATAGCACCAATAAAAGAAGGAAGCCATCAAAAAAAAAAATGGCCAACGGAAAAGCTTGATCATCCCCAAGCGGATCCTTGCCTACTCCAGAAGCAAGACAAAAAGATTACCTCGCGACTCAGCTTCATCACTACATGAGTCATCAAGCACACTCATGCAAGAGTCTCCATTTCATTTCCCAAAAGAGAATAAGGACTACACAAGAGTCCATCGAAGAAAGCACGAAATTAAATCACCCAAATCATTGGGGGGCAACAAAAAGAAAGAAGAGAAAAGCCTTTCATCCTCCAACAAAGGCCATGACATGAAAAAACCGAAAGAAAATCCCCAAGAAGAGCACATCAAGAAAAATCTACAAAAGCGAGAAAAGAAGAAATTTCCATCCCCGGGAAGCCAATAAAATTCCCCGGGGATCATTACAAAGAGAAGAGAAAATATATATCTTTCCATCTAACGTGCATAAAAGGCGCACATACAAACCCATTCCCAGCAGAAATAAAAGCATAAGACAAAAGTCGGTTCAAGCAATAAGGAGTCAAAAACTCCATTTTCCCTCTAAGGGGCAATTCAAAAGAGATCTCGATCGGAGCAATCAAATTCTCAAAAGAAAAATTTCACTAGGTGAGCTTACAACGGAACTACTTGTTTGCTCAAAATAAGCAAAGAGCTAATATCCCGGAGAAATGGGAAATCAACCTATGCCGGAGGTAATGCAAGCCCAAAAGCATAAAAGTCTTCACCATTCTTGAAGCAATTGCCTAATCAAGAGGCACAATCAAAATCCCCAATAAATTCCTGCCTAAAAGGCAACCAACGAAGAATCCCCGGTAAAACCGGATGACTAAAATAGAAAAGTCAAAAAGAAAGAAAATCAATCATTCCTCATGGAATAGGCGCATGATCAGAGACAATAAGTCGCCAGAAACCGGATGAGGGTTCGTACTCATCAATCAAAAATTTCATACCAGGTGGGGGTACATACTCACCTAAGCCTTGCACAACGGAGCTTACCAAAAACTTCATACCGGGTGGGGGTACGTACTCACCTAAGCCTTGCAGAACGGGGCTTACCAAAAACTTCATACCGGGTGGGGGTACGTACTCACCTAAGCCTTGCAGAACGGGGCTTACCAAAAACTTCATACCGGGTGGGGGTACATACTCACCTAAGCCTTGCAGAACGGGGCTTACCAAAAACTTCATACCGGGTGGGGGTACATACTCACCTAAGCCTTGCAGAACGGGGCTTACCAAAAACTTCATACCGGGTGGGGGTAAGTACTCACCTAAGCCTTGCAGAACGGGGCTTACCAAAAACTTCATACCGGGTGGGGGTACATACTCACCTAAGCCTTGCAGAACGGGGCTTACCAAAAACTTCATACCGGGTGGGGGTACCTACTCACCTAAGCCTTGCAGAACGGGGCTTACCAAAAACTTCATACCGGGTGGGGGTACCTACTCACCTAAGCCTTGCAGAACGGGGCTTACCAAAAACTTCATACCGGGTGGGGGTACATACTCACCTAAGCCTTGCAGAACGGGGCTTACCAAAAACTTCATACCGGGTGGGGGTACGTACTCACCTAAGCCTTGCAGAACGGGGCTTACCAAAAACTTCATACCGGGTGGGGGTACGTACTCACCTAAGCCTTGCGAACGAGGCTTATCAAAAAAAAAAAAAAAAAAAAAAAAAACTTGCGAGACGGGGTTTATACCGGGATGAGGGTAGGTACTCATCAAAATTTAGTAAAAATGCATCGGGTGGAGTAAAAAATACTCACAGAAGCATTGCAAAAAGCGGGTGCAAAGACTTTACTTCTATTAGAGGATAGTTCGGTGGTGAGCACCTCGGAAGTAAGTACCCACAAGAGTTACGCAAAATGCAAACTCATACCAGGTGAGGGTAGGTACTCACCAAAACCTTGAAAAACAAGGTTCATACCTAGTGGGGGTAAATACCCACAAAAGTCTAGTCAAGTACGAGACTTATACCAGGTGAGGGTAAGTACTCACCGAGTCTTAGAAAAAGAAAACTCAAACCGAGATAGGGGTTAGTACCTATCAAGATATTTATCATCCGGAGGATCATCAAGGAACGATATCAGAAGGATAGCCGAGACAAAGGGCCAACTCCTTCCCCTACCAACTAATTATGTCGGCATATTAAAACCAACAAATTAGTTAGGCGAGGTGAAGGGAGGCAGCTGTAGACCCCTAATTTTGCCGGCCTCTCAAAATAAAAGATAGAGGAACTTCGCCAGAAGATGGAGTTCATCTGGTTTCCCAAAAATTGAGGAAACCTCCCGCAACAACATGGAATTCGCTTATATGCACGATAAAGACTAAAGAAGACCTCTCATAATAAGACGGAATTCAATCATCCACACAAAGGAGACTTCCTACACGAAGATAAAGCTTCAACGGACACATATCGGCATCAGCGACGTCCAAAGCAGGACAAGGAAAGCTTCCGGAGTCCCGAAACGCGCGAACTGGCAGAACGGTCGAGACGGCCGTCCCAAAGTTGGGACGGCCGTCCCAACCTGTCCCGGCCGGTTGGGACGCGCGTCCGAGGTTGGGACGGCCGTCCGAGTCCCGGTTCAAGTGGGACGGCCGTCCGGGTCCCCGGGGGTCTCGGCCTGTGTAATTTTGCCATTTGGGACGGCCGTCCCGGTCCAGACGGCCGTCCGAGTCCGGACGGTGGTCCCGAAGTGCGCCTGCTGCGAAAACTATAAATAGGAGGCTCATTTGTCACTTTTTCACACCCCAGACACTCCAGAGAGCTCTGAAACACTTTCTAAAACTCAGAGCACTTGTCTATTTCTTTCTTTCTCTTGAATGATCTTTCCGATTGCCTTAAATAGGTAACAATCGGTTAAGGAATTATATTCCGGCATTCGATTCTTCTTTAAAATTTTTAGTGGGGTCGATCTTGTATTGGTGAGGAGAGTCTGTGTAGAGAGAGGGGTTGCCAAAACGCATCCTCACAGTTCGAGATTCTCAATATCAAGCTTGCTACGGAGGTTCTTTTCAATTCTCTTCTCTTTTATTGCTTTATTTATTATTTTACTTAACTTTATTTATGCCATGTAGAATAAAGTCATGTAGATAGCTATTTTGTCTCTTTTATTGTTTTATTTAGCTTTATTCATCATTTTATGCATGCAATATAAAATAAAATCATGTAGATAGCCATTTAATATTATAGGGTAATCACGTAATTTCTCGTAGTCTTTACTTAAATGAATTAATCTGTCATAGGGAACCCGAAAGGGGCGTTGTGGGGTGCTAACACCTTCCCCACACGTAACTAACTCCCTTACCTAACTCTGGTTATAATGGCCAAGTCTGGTTTTTATCAAAATCAATGCCTTTTCATCCTTTTCCAATGTTTATGGTCAAAATATTGGTGGCGACTCCATAAGAACCCCTTTTCGAAAACCTTGCTTTTTCAATGTCGAAGCAATGAACATATTTTAAAACAAATACGCGAGTCTAAACCATCTTTCGCGACCGCTCGCATAAACGTTTCGAGACGTCCCCAGGACGTCGGAAAGGGACGGCGGCGACAACTGGTGACAGTCACCCGAGCTTTTCCTAGCTCTCTGTCTCCCATGTAGACTGGCTTCTCCCATGCTTTCCTCACAGTCAGTGAGTTGGCGATTGTGCATGGGTCTCCAAAGAAGCACAGTCCTCCGAGTTCCCCTTGGGAGATAGTAGTTTGAGTCCTCATGAGTTGCCTCATAGCTACTCTAGGTGAGTAGGCTATGCAACCCCTGAGTCCTATCAAGGGTACATTCGGATAGCTCCCGCATCTGACGAGAACTGGACCGGGTCGGAACCAAGGGCAGACCCAAGATATGTTGTTGGCGTCCTTTTGTTCCAACTCATCCCTCCATTCTACAGTCAGGCGTCGTTGGAGGGGGATTTTGGAGAAGCTTCTCAAGGGGTCGGGGAATATTCCCATATGACTGGAGGCGTAAAGGTGCGTGGTGCTCCACACATAAAGTAACGAAGAGCAGCAGCAGAGTGTTTTCCCTTGCTTCTGATGGCAGAAATGCACTGAGAGCAAGGTGTCGGCAAGAATAGCAGGTAGGGGACTCTTCGAGTTCACGTCCCAAGCAAAGAAAGCGTCCATGACGGCTTGATTGACCATGTCGAGGTGGAAGGGGAACAAGATCGTTCCGAAGATTAATAATGTCAGGGTTTTATTGAAGGCAACCCACTCTGCCCTTTCAGTCAGGTAAGACAGGTGGTCTTCTAACATCGATACTCTCCATCCCTGGGTGTTCCCTCTTCCTATCAGGGTACTTTGTCGGTACGGTAGTTGGATAAGGGCAGCGACTGGTGCTGCAGGAGTATACGCCTCGTGACGGATATGAACCCCGGCTGACTTGGGCCATTTCAACATTATTTCATACTCCTCTAGAGTAGGCACCATGTCGAACTGTGAAAATTCAAAGCACCGCAAACTGGAGTTCCAAAAGTGAATCAGTACCCTGAGGAAGACTTGATTGACACTGATTTTTAGGAGGTCCAGAATTCGTCCATAGGACTTTTCAAAATCAGCGCGGACCTCTAGTGGCATCGTTGCACTAAGCCGCTCTAGCTTTTCAGTATGGCTTCGAAGAATGTCCACCTTTCCCACTTGTCTACTTGTTCCCTCCATTTTCTAAAACCAAAATGTATGATTTGATGAAGATGATGTTTATTGTATGTGAGTGTTTATTTGGCTATTTATCATGTTTTTCTACATGACGTATGGTATTTGCGTATTTTTTTTTTGAAAGAATAAACTATCTATATGAATGTTTTTATGAGTATGATATTTTTGGACCAGGTCTTTATTTCATGAACTTTTGAAAAAAATGGATTGTTTATTATTTTTATTGTTTTTATTTGTTTATTTTTATTTTGTAGCCTTTTATCTCTTCTGTCGGACTGTGTGGCTACTTAGCTTGCAAAGAACCTGAAACCAGGCTAGCTAAAAGGCAGACTGTCCGAGATAAAATATGGCTTTATGCGAAAGAATAATTATCGTCCCTTATCTCTTCTGTCAGAACTGCGTGGCTACTTAGCTTGCAAAGAACCTGAAACCAGGCTAGCTAAAAGGCAGACTGTCCGAGATAAGGGTGTTTATTTGTGAATGTAGACCCCTAATTTGGCCCGGCCTCTCAAAATAAAAGCTAGAGGAACTTTGCCTGAAGATGGAGTTCGTCCGGCTTCCCAAAAACTGAGGAAACCTCCCGCAACAACATGGAGTTCGCTCATATGCATGATAAAGACTAAAGAAGACCTCTCATAACAAGACGGAGTTCACTCATCCACACAAAAGAGACTTCCTATACAAAGATAAAGCTCGCCCGGCATCTTAGTAAGGGCCAAGAAGACTTCCCATATGAAGACAAAGCTTCAACGGACACACATCGACGTCAATCTATGTCCGAAAAAGGAAAGGAAAGCTTCACGGGGTCCCAGAACGCGAAGACTGGACGAAACAGGCCGAGACCACCGTCCCAGAGTTGGGACGGTCGTCCCAACTGCCATTTTACAGTTGGGACGCGCGTCCCGAATGTGGGACGGCCGTCCCAAACCCAATTTAAGTGGGACGGCCGTCCGGCCCCCAGGTGGTCCCGCTACGTGTAAATTTGCCATTTGGGACGGGCTGTCCCGATCCGGACGGCCGTCCCAACCCGGACGGCCGTCCCAAAGTGCGCCAGCTGCGAAAACTATAAATAGGAGGCTCATTTGTCACTTTTTCACACCACGAGACACTCAGAGAGCTGCGAAACACCTTAAAAACTCGGAGCACTTGTCTACTTCTCTCCCTCTCTCGAATGATCTTTCCAGATTGCCTTAAATAGGTAACAATCGGTTAAGGAATTATATTCGGCATTTGATTCTTCTTTAAATTTTTAGTGGAGTCGATCTTGTATTGGTGAGGAGAGTCCGTATAGAGAGAGGGGTTGCCAAAACGCATCCTCACAGTTCGAGATTCTCAATATAAAGCTTGCTACGGAGGTTCTTTTCAATTCCCTTCTCTTTTATTGCTTTATTTATTGTTTTATTTTTATGTAGAATAAAATCATGTAGATAGTCATTTTAATATCTCTTTTATTGTTTTATTTAGCTTTATTTATATAAAATTATGTAAATATCCATTTCAATATTATGCAATAAAATAGGGTAATCGCGTAATTTCTCGAAGTCTTCTCTTTAAATGAATTGATCTGTCATAGGGAACTCGAAAGGGGCGTTGTGGGGTGCTAACACCTTCCCCACACGTAACTAACTCCCTTACCTAACTCTGGTTATAATGGCCAAGTTTGGTTTTCATTAAAATCAATGCCTTTTATCCTTTTCCAATGTTTATGGTCAAAACATTGGTGGCGACTCCATAAGAACCCCTTTTTGAAAACCTTGCTTTTATTAGGGGATAATTCAATTGTCGGACACCTCGGAAGCAATGAATACATTTTAAAACAAATACGCGAGTCTAAACCATCTTTTCGCGACCGCTCGCATAAACGTTTCCAGACGTCCTCCGACGTCGAAAGGGACGGCGGCGACAGATGGCGACTCCACTGGGGAAGCTAGAGAGTTGATCCCATTTAGTGACAGATAAATTCAAACTAAGTAAAGATTTGAAATTACGTTTTTACCCTTCTGTATGTTTTTATTGTATGGCTTTAAATAACTGTTGTATGATTATTTCTGCAATTGTTTGAAATATAAATTGCACACAACAACCCTTGCACACAACAGTCCCTCTATACCCGGGGGCAAGAGTGAATACCTATAGGGAGTGGGTGGCAGATACGACCGGCTTGTTGGCACACGGGGCTACATCCGTTGTCGGAAACCACCAACTCAAGGTGATAACTCTCTTCTTTTGGTCCAAGGATGTCGACACGGAATTCTGTGCATGACCCAAGGACTGAGAGATTGAGAGGTCCCTATAATGGGGGTACCTTGGGGACCTTTGGCCTTTGTGAGAACAGTTTAGAACCACCCAAACAAAGCACGTTTCTGCAGGAAAACCCTACCTCGTAATAGCGTGGCTTTGCTCGTGGATGTATGAATTGTGTGTGCATCCGTTTGTTGCATTTGTATTGATACATTAGCATAAGATAATCATACAACAAACAAAATAATGAAAAAACCCTAAAAATCATAAAAGTGATAAGATAAACCACCTTTATCTTGGATAGTCTTCAGTTAAGCTAGCCTGGTTTCAGGTTCTTTGTAAGCTAAGTAGCCATGTTGACCGACAGAAGAGATAAAGGGTCATAAAAAAAATATAAAAACAATTAAAGCAATAAAAATACCTTTTCAAAATTTTCTTGACAAAGTCGTATCATTCATATCATATCATTCAATAAGTGGTAAAATTAAGAGAGAAAACCAATGCATTAAGAAAAGTATGCATAAACATCATCATAATAAAATCTCTCATACATAAACACATTCATCCTAGGGCATATTTATTCCACGCTAATCATTTAAAATAAAAAGTTATAATAAGAATCATTAAAATCATTTAGAAGGTGGCTGGTCTTCCGCCCGTCCTCACTCGTGCTCAAAAGGCTAAGAAGATGGAACAACTAGAAGAACAAAACCGAAAGCTCACCGCTGAGCTTACCACACTGAAAGAACAAATGGCCCAAATGTTAGAAATGATGCATCAACAAAATCTTCATCAAGAGGGTCCTCAGAATGGACAAGCCTCTCACCAGGAAGAAGAAGAGGAACCTCAAAATGAGCACGATCAATCTAACACAAGAGCAGTACATATTCATGCTCCTGAAGTATCAAAACAACAAATCACTGCTCTTGAAGAAAGGCTGAGAGCCATGGAAGGTCATAACTTTGATATAAAAGAGGCGGGCTGATATGTGCCTCGTCAAAAATATCCAATTCCCTAACAAGTTCAGAACTCCGGATTTCCCAAAATACATGGGAACGACACTGCCCAAGAAGCCATCTTACAATGTACTGCAGTAAGATGGCTGCACATGCTTGATAATGAAAAACTCTGATCCACTTGCTTTCGGGAGAGCCTGGCTGAATCGGCTTTAAGCTGGTATATGCAACTAGAAGGAGGGCAAATCCAAACACTGGAAACATTTGGCGAGATGCATTTCTTCGTCGTTATAAATACAATATTGATCGACCCACTGAAAGAGCGGATCTACAATTATTAAGCAAGAAAAACGACGAATCCTTCAAAGCATATGCCCAAAGATGGAGGGAATTGGCAGCACAAGTGGAACCTCCTCTATCCGACAAGGAAACTACATCCATGTTCATCAATTCTCTGACTGGTCCCTATTACGACAAAATGATAGGGAATACATCAACACTCTTTGCGGACGTAGTCATCATAGGAGAAAGAGTAGAGCAAGGTTTGAAGAGTGGAAGAATTGTACAACAAACTTCCTCCAATTCCTCTACTCAAACTTTTAAAAAGAATTTTAGAAAGAAGAAGGAAGGAGACGTGAATGCAATTAATATTGCCACTCCTTCTGCCTCCTCACAACAAACCAAGCCACGCAGACAAGAGAGGAAATTCACTTCCATACCTACCTCCTACGGAAGTCTGTTTTTGAAATTATTGGACGCCAAGCTCCTCGTACGTGTTCCTCCCAAGAAAATGGACCCACCATACCCGGAATGGTATAAATCTAATGAAAGATGTGATTACCATTCAGGTTCTCCGGGACACTCCACTGAAAACTGTATGGCTTTAAAGCATAAAGTCCAAAATCTAATAGAGGTAGGACAGATTACCTTCGAGGCATCAACTCCAAAGGTGGATGACCAGCCCTTATCAAAGCCCGAATGAAAGACGGGATAAGGAAGACCAGCAATTTAGGGCTCATCATTTTTACCATTTCTAAAAATGTAATAAAAAATATATGAAAATATATCAAAAGCTTCCGATGTACTCCTCGTGATCCCTGTCCATGATCACGAGATTTTTGGTTAATAAGGGCTTTGTAAATATTTTGTTTCTATCAATACAATGAGGCATTTTTCATAATATTCATATGCTTTTCATTCTTTTCTCTCTCACTCCAAGATAATTAAATAAAATCTAGACCTAAATAAAGACCATATAAATAGTCATGTCTGTGATTGAAAACTCCCTGGAGGATCTGAAAGCTAAAGACGAATGGATTGAATCAGACAGTGAGGAGGGGACCATTTCCCCGGGCATGCAAAGACTGTTAGAAAAATAAGCTCAATTGATACAGCCCCATAAGGAAAAAACTAAGGCCTTCAATTTGGGACAAGGAGACAATAAGAAAGAAGTAAATGTCGAAACCCAAATTGATAATGTCAGGGAAGGGGCAATAACACCTTTGCGCTTATTCATGCCTCGTCCTTTCCCTTATACATCGGATAAAGTTGTACTATGGATATACACAAAAGAATTGTCCGTCAATGAAGATATCTCCAATATAGTCGGTATTGGGGGCACGACGGGAAGCAAAAGAATTTATTCCCCAAGGAGCTACAAGATAATGCTCCTAAAAACAAAGCAAAAATAAAGAAACCAAAGATGAGAAGGAAAAAAGAATCCAAGGGGAAGATTAAGTAGACCTTGGATTCACGATGCTAGGGCACCTCCTTCAACGCTCCACCGAAAAATCAAATTCGTGGTAGGCGACAAATTGATCATGGTTCAAGTTAAAGACTACATTCGAATCAGCGAACCGTCTACCATACCTTAAATGGATGCGGCTGAAGAAGACATTTGAAAATATGAAAAGACATCCTAGCAGTTTAAAAGTGGCCCATATAATAAAGAGATATGGATACAGCCCATGCAAGGGCTTGGAAAGGATGTTCAAGGAATAAGAGACATCCTAGATTTTAAGGATAATCCTTTAAAGAACAACCCTACAAAAGGACAAGTTGTACGATGAAAAGGGAAGTCTCCCCTCCGTACCTTAAAAAGACGATCTTCCAAAAAGGAGGGATATTAACATCAAGGGTAGCATTAGTCATTAGATGTCCTTCTTCTGATTCTAAGGGATGTAAACCCAATGACTATTAGAGATCACTCCTCGGGTGCGCCCGACCCCCGAGCATCATTAGGGCACGCATTTCCCTAAAATTATAAAAGAATGTTATTCTTACTATCTGCTTCTTTTCCTGCTAAACATGTCTATACCCCATTAAATAACCCTGTTTAGACAAACGTTTTGTTCCAAAATGCGTCAAAATAATCAAAACGCCATATGAAGCCAAAGTTAGCATGACTGATTAGCTAGAGACACGAATAAGAAAATCGTGTTTCGACAATGTTTGAGAAAAGAAATTATTATTAAAAGCCCGTCAAGGCCAAAGGCCAAGACAAAAAGATAAAAGGGCAAAATCCTAAGCAGACTAGGAATGTTAATCAGTCATAAAGTAATCAGCTGAAGACGCTACCTCATTAAAACAAAACATTTGTTTGAACTAGCCTAAACACTGACCAACCCTGGCTAGCCATTCTTACAAAAAACCTCTATTACAAAAAATGTCCCTCTAAAACACAAGCCTTTTCAATAAATCCCTTTCCTTCTATTCTCTTGACCCTTCACCACAAAGCATTCAAGTAGTTGACTGGGAAATGTGGAAATATAGTGATCAATAGGAGGATTGAAATCCCTAAGGAAAGGATGAGGGGCATTGACATGACAATTGCTCTACATTCAAAATAATTACTCTTCGGTTATAGCAAAGATCCGAGATGGCAAATCGGTACAGCTAATCATGTTGACAAAAGCACATGATAATGGAAGTAAACATAACAGAAGCTAAATGGGTTCAAAGCCGATATGACCAGCTAAACCTTATTGAAGAAAAACGGCTGAATATTATATGTCGTGAGCAAGCCTATCAAAGGAAAGTAAAAAGGCTTATGAAAAAAGGTCAACCCTCACATTTACCATAAGAAGGATTTAATGGTAAATAAGTTGCTCCCAGCCCAAAAGGATAAAATTGGAAAATGGGCAGTAAACTACGAAGGACCCCTTGTGGTCAAATGAGCTTTCTCGGAAAGGGCTCTTATCCTCGCCAATATGAATGGAAATGAACTTCGACACCTAATCAACTCCGATACGGTGAAAAAGTATTATGCTTGAAGACATTGCTCAAGACCCGTCAAGAATGAAAACCCGCAAAGGGCATCCCTGGGCAAAAGATAGGGTCTATATCCCTCGCTAGGATACGTCCTAGGCAAAAAGAAGAGGTAAAAAAGAAGAAGAAGTAAATAAAAAAAGAAACTAAGAGCAATGGTTACTTTAGTCGAAAACCGAAAAGGCGGCTAAAGTAACATTCTTCTAGAAGCAAGCAGTCTGCATGGTCTTCACTCTGAGCTCAGGCATCTCAACTGAAGCAATTAGGAGAACCAGGGGGCAGATATCATGGACATGACTGTTTAAGCCTATACAGTATAGCCAACCTTGACTACTGATGAGTCCCTAGTTGCCCCGGAGGCGGGAGAGGTCATTCCTAGGAGGATTACTAGAAGCATGACTAGAAGGGAGGCCTCCTCTTTACCTTCCATTTTGAATTTACTTAGTATCTTTACTTAGTATTTTCTTTTTCTAAGTTTTTCACTTATTTTCGCTTTCTTTTTGTAGGCTCACTTTTTGCACCTCCTTTTTGAAGAATACCACCTTTTTTTTTGGTGGAAAAGAAGCCTTGGATCCATAGGATACATGCATGGGCAGCCCAAAGGTGTAGGACACTCCTTTTTCATGTCCTACACCCCTTTTTGGAGAGGAAGAAGCTTAGGATGCGGGATTGGTTGGCTTGGGACAACCCAAAGGAAACACACCTCTTTTTTCATGTTCTCCACACCCTTAGAGGTATTTTTGGTGGGCTAGAACGAATTTAGCATATTTGGACCATGGGGACTCTAGCCTTTAGGTTTAGGTTAAGTTTATGTCTCCTTTTATAATTCCATCTAGGTCCCTCCCCTAAAAGCCTATAAATAGAGGCTTCCCCTCATGTAATTAGGTTGAACATTTATGAAAAGTTTGTGAGGTTTCTTAGAGTGTTCCATCTCTTTGAGTGTCTTATCTTGAACCTTGGTTCAAGTGGCGGCAACCACCACTTATCTAGGGTGGCTCATCCCCCTAGTGGCGTGCCAACACTCCACCACCACCATAATTCTTTTCTCTTCCTCTTTTCTTCTTTATTTCTTCCCTTCATTTATTTATGCAAGGGGCTGGTCCAATTTTCCAGCCCTTGTCTTTATTCGTTTCTAGTTTCATTCCATCTCTTTCTCCCTCCATAATCCTTGGAAATGAACCTTCACATCTAGATAGGCAACTATCTTAATGTCCAGTGGGAATTTTCCTTGGGTTTGCTTACTTTATTGCTTAAAATTCTGCACCTTATCTTCTTACAATTCTGCACCTTACTTTATTTTTACATCATTTGGTATTCGAGCTTAGGTTGTTTCTAGTAAGGTATTCTTATTGTTGCTTTGACATTATTCCTTGTGTAGTTTGTGTTTTGTGCTCTAAATTGTGGTTTTTTTATGGTCATTTGGTTTACGGTGCTGCACTCAAAAGTTTGGGCGTGAGGTTAGTCCAATACTACACTCACCTAAGTTTCTTTTTATGGCATGTATGATGTTTGATAAAATGCCTAGCCAAAAAAAAAAAAAATTCTGCACTTGATTAAATTACATATTCTTCTAAGTTTAGTGTCTTTCTAAATGTGCCTAGCCTTTGCTTGAGTTATATGTCTAGTATCTCTTGTTGAAGTTTTCTTTTATTGGCTTCCAACACTTGAAATTGCATGATGAATTAATTAGTTGAGTCCATGCATGATGAATTGATCTAGGATCCTAAACATAGGAACTAAGTGATCAAATTTTTGCTAGCAACTTTAAACAACTTTTGGCAAGTCTAGAATCAAGTTAGAACAAAAATATTTTTACAAAAAAAGTATCTTGATCAAAACCTTATTGCTTCAAACAAACAAAAAAAGGAAAAGAAAAAAAAATTCTGCACTTATAGGATTTGATTCTAGAAATTGTCATAATACTTAGTTGCATGATTAAAATTTGGCAAATTAGTTCTAACATTGTAGGAACCTTAATCTTCTTTATGTGTGTGCTTGGTTGAAAATTTTGATTGCATGTTTTAAGTGCTTCTCAAATTTCTTTCTAGCTTTTCTTGTTTTAGTCTTGTTCAAAGTTTTGTCTAAATTTCCCTCTTAGTAAACCTTCCTTGATTTTGTGCTTTTATTGCTTGTCTTAGGTTTCTTTAAGTTTTGTCTTTGAAGTTTTCTATTTTTTGGAACTCTTAAGTGTTTTGGTTGTCGTACATCTTTCCATTTGATTGCCATTTTTCAAGAGAAATTTTTAAGACTTTAAAGAGAATTTTGGAACATTTAGAAATTTTTCTACTTGAAGAGTGGAGTGATCCTACCAATAAATCTTGTGTGAGGAGCCAAACACTTGAGTGACTTGATTTACATTTTAACCTTTCATCTTTCGTGTTTTGTATTAGTTTAACTTGTTTTGCGAGACATGTCAAATTCCTCATCGAGAGAAGGCAAGCAATGTGGGGGCATCTAATGAAGGACAAATACAAGGTCTAGCGGAACAAACTACGGTGGAATTAATTAAAGAAATGGAATTGTCCGGAAGGAAAGTGAAAGACATTTGAGGGAGACAATCCAAAGACTAGAAGGTGAGAAGTCCCAAAGAGAGAGAAGACGTTCATATTCACTAAGTTCCCAAGAGGAAGAAGATAGGAGATACCATGGAAGGAGGCAATCTAGGCGCACCAACACTCCAAGAAGGAACAACATTAAGATACCCAAGTTCTACGGAGATAATGATCCGAAGTCTACCTAGGCTGGGAGGCTAAAGTGGACCAAATCTTTAATGTAAACCCGGTAGGGGACCAAGAACAAGTAGATTTAGTTGTAGTAGAATTTGAGGGATATGCCATGACTTGGTGGCATAAGGTTTGTAACGATAATTACCAAGGGCCACCGCGGCTTCTTGGATGGACATTAAACATTTAATGCGCGCTAGATTCGTTCCTTCCTACTATAGGAGGGAGCTCTTGTTGAAGCTCCAACGGCTTCAACGAGGGTAATATGTGTGTGAATGATTACTTCAAGACGCTAGAATCTTTGCTACTTAGGGCAGGTATGCATGATGAAACTAATGAGACTAAGGTAGCTAGGTTTGTTAGTGGTCTTAGAAGAGATATCCAGGACTTAGTAGAATTATACGAATACTCCTCAATTGAAAATGTTTTACATCTTGCCCTTAAAATTGAAGCTCAATTGAAAAGAAAAGATGGGGCTAAAAGGAGTTATTCGCATAATGACTACTACAATTCAAATTGGAAGGACAAGGGCAAGGAAAAGGACAAACCGAGAGAGAAACCCTTCCAAAGCTCTCCAAGAGGTGCCCCCTAAGGAAACCCTTCAAGGAACACCACTCCTAACACTTCCGCGCCTCAAAGGACTAGTTCCATAAAATGTTTCAAATGTCTTGGGTATGGGCATATTGCTTCAAGCTGCCCTACCAAAAGGACTATGATTTTGAGCGCAAACGGAGATGTCGAGTGAACATTCCTCCTCATCGAAGAGAATTCCTCTAAACACTCTTCCTCAAGCGATGAAGAGATCACACCTTGTGAAGGCGATTTGTTAATAGTAAGGCGGATGTTGGGTCAAGTCCGGAAGGATCTTGACAATACTCAAAGAAAATATTTTTCACACCAGTTGTCTTATTAATGACAAATTGTGTTCACTAATCATCGATGGGGAAGTTGTGTGAATGTTGCTAGCACAAGGGTAGTAGACAAGCTTGGTTTACCCACTACTCCTCATGCCAAGCCATACAAACTTTCTTGGCTTAGTGAGGAAGGCGAGATAAAGGTCAATAAACAAGTCCTCATTAGCTTTGTCATTGGGAACTATAAAGATGAGGTTCTTTGTGATGTTGTGCCAATGGAAGCATCCCATATGTTACTTGGTAGGCCGTGGCAATTTGATAAACAAACATTTCATGACGGCTATACAAACAAGTTTTCTTTTAACTTCCAAGGGCGCAAGATCACTTTGAAACCCCTTTCCCCTCAAGAAGTTAGTAAGGACCAAGAAAAAATGCAAAAAAAGAAAAGAAGAAAACGAAACAAAGAGAGAAAAAAAAGAGAAGGGGTCAACCTCCAAGGCGAAGGGCATCATGATCTCCCACAAGGGGATTAAGAAGGTACTTTTAGCTCATAAACCCCTACTCTTAGCATATCCTCCTCTAGGTTCTTCCCCTGCATTTCATGAACAATCTCCAAGTTTGTCCAAGAGTCTAGAGTTAGTATTGGATGAATTTCGGGATGTTTTTCAAGAACCTCCTAAGGGGCTTCCACCTCTAAGGGGATCGAACATCAAATAGACTTCTTACCTGGTTCATCCATTCCTAGCAGAGCAGGCTTATAGGGCAAACCCGGAAGAGTCTAGAGAGATTGAAAGGCAAGTTGAGGAATTAAAAGTTAAGGGTTGGGTCCAAGATAGCATGAGTCCTTGTGCAATGCCGGTAATTCTCGTCCCCAAAAGGATGGGAGTTGGCGGATGTGCACGGAGCTGTAGGGCAATCAATAATATAAGCTGTTAAGTATAGGCACCCAATTCCAAGGCTGGATGACTTGCTAGATGAGTTACATGGAGCTTAGTGTTTTCCAAAATTGATACGAAGAGCGGATATAATCAAATTAGAATCAAAGAAGGAGATGAATGGAAAACCGCTTTCAAGACCAAATTTGGACTATACGAATGGTTGGTCATGCCCTTTGGCCTAACCAATGCTCAGAGTACATTCATGCGGCTAATGCATCACGTGCTCCGGTCTTTTATAGGCAAGTTTGTAGTGGTATACTTTGATGACATCTTAGTCTATAGCTTGTGCGAGGAAGAGCATGTGTATCATCTAAGAAGTGTACTTGAAACCCTTAGGAAAGAGACCTTGTATGCAAATAGGGAGAAATGCATTTTTGGCATGGATCATGTAGTCTTCCTAGGGTTTGTAGTGAGTTCAAAGGGAGTCCAAGTGGATGAAGAAAAAGTGGCAGCAATTAGAGATTGGCCAACTCCCACAAATGTGAGTGAAGTGAGGAGTTTTCATGGGTTGGCTAGTTTCTATAGAAGATTTGTTAAAGATTTTAGTACAATTGCAGCCCCCTTGAATGAAATAGTGAAAAAGGTTGTGGGTTTTCAATGGGGCAAGGATCAAGAAAATGCTTTTCAAACACTTAAAGAAAAATTGATCAATGCACCACTCCTAGCCCTTCCAAACTTCACCAAGTCATTTGAGGTTGAGTGTGATGCTTCAAATATAGGCATTGGGGCAGTCTTGCTTCGGAAGGCCACCCCATAGCTTACTTCGGTGAGAAGGCTGAAAGGGAGTCATCTCAATTACTCCACCTATGACAAAGAGTTATATGCTCTTGTTAGGGCTTTACAAACTTGGCAACATTATCTTCTTCCAAAGGAGTTTGTGGTCCATAGTGATCATGAATCCCTTAAATTTTTGAAAGGTCAAAGTAAACTTAGCAAGAGACATGCTAGGTGGGTAGAGTTCATTGAGCAATTTCCTTATGTAATCAAACACAAGCAAGGGAGGAGTAACATAGTGGGTGATGCTCTATCAAGGAGACATACTTTGTTAAGCCTTTTAGAAACAAAATTTTTAAGCTTTGATCATATTCGGGAACTATATCCTAGAGATGATGACTTTTCCAAGATTTATAGTGAATGCCTAAAGGGGGTCATAAGGATTTTTACATTCACAAAGACTATCTTTTCAAAGGAAAAAGGATTTGTGTACCCCGGGGGTCCTTAAGGGCTTCACTTGTCAAGGAGTCTCATGAGGGTGGTTTAATGGGACATTTTGGGGTGTCTAAGACTTTAGAAATCCTTAGTGAACACTTTTACTGGCCACACATGAAGAGACATGTTGAAAAATTTTGTGAAAACTGCATTGCATGTAAGAAAGCCAAGTCTAGGGCCCAACCTCATGGACTTTACACCCCTTTGCCCATTCCTACTTCACCTTGGGTAGACATATCCATGGATTTTGTACTTGGGCTTCCAAGGACAAAGCGAGGAATGGATTCCATCTTCGTGGTAGTGGATCGATTTTCAAAAATGGCCCATTTTATCCCTGCCACAAGACGGACGATGCATGCCTAGTTGCAAATCTCTTCTTTAGAGAAGTTGTTAGATTGCATGGGATACCTAGGACAATTGTATCGATAGAGATACTAAGTTCTTGAGTCACTTACGGAGGACACTATGGGGAAAACTTGGAACTAAACTCCTTTTTTCAACCACTTGCCACCCACAAACGAGATGGTCAAACGAAGTAGTGAATAGAACTTTGTCTCAACTATTAAGATGCATGATTTCTAGGAACCCCAAAGAGTGGGAGAACATAATTCCCCATGTAGAGTTTGCATATAACCGGGTGGTTCATTCCACTACCTCCCACTCTCCTTTTGAGGTCGTTTATGGATTTAATCCCTTAACACCTTTAGACCTCCTTCCTCTACCTACCCATGAAGCTTGGACTAGCCAAGATGGTCTAGAAAAATCTAAGATCATTAAGGACCTGCATGCCGAGTTAAAGCCAACATCGAGAGGAAAGTAGGTCGGTATAGCAAGTATGCCAATAAGGGAAGAAAGGAAGTCATCTTCCAACCTGGAGATTGGGTATGGCTTCACTTGAGAAAGGAGCGGTTCTCGACTCAAAGGAAGTCCAAACTTAACCCCAGAGGTGACGGACCTTTCCAAATAGTTAGGAAAATAAACAATAATGCATATGAGTTAGATCTACCAGCCGAATATAACATTAGTAACTTTTTTAATGTTGGTGATCTTACTCCTTTTGATGCAGGTTTTGCAAATTCGTGGACGAATTCTCTCCGGGGAGGAGAGGATGATGAGTCCCTAGTTGCCCCGGAGGCGGGAGAGGTCATTCCTAGGAGGATTACTAGAAGCATGACTAGAAGGGAGGCCTCCTCTTTACCTTCCATTTTGAATTTACTTAGTATCTTTACTTAGTATTTTCTTTTTCTAAGTTTTTCACTTATTTTCGCTTTCTTTTTGTAGGCTCACTTTTTGCACCTCCTTTTTGAAGAATACCACCTTTTTTTTGGTGGAAAAGAAGCCTTGGATCCATAGGATACATGCATGGGCAGCCCAAAGGTGTAGGACACTCCTTTTTCATGTCCTACACCCCTTTTTGGAGAGGAAGAAGCTTAGGATGCGGGATTGGTTGGCTTGGGACAACCCAAAAGGAAACACACCTCTTTTTTCATGTTCTCCACACCCTTAGAGGTATTTTTGGTGGGCTAGAACGAATTTAACATATTTGGACCATGGGGACTCTAGCCTTTAGGTTTAGGTTAAGTTTATGTCTCCTTTTATAATTCCATCTAGGTCCCTCCCCTAAAAGCCTATAAATAGAGGCTTCCCCTCATGTAATTAGGTTGAACATTTATGAAAAGTTTGAGGTTTCTTAGAGTGTTCCATCTCTTTGAGTGTCTTATCTTGAACCTTGGTTCAAGTGGTGGCAACCACCACTTATCTAGGGTGGCTCATCCCCCTAGTGGCGTGCCAACACTCCACTACCACCATAATTCTTTTCTCTTCCTCTTTTCTTCTTTATTTCTTCCCTTCATTTATTTATGCAAGGGGCTGATCCAATTTTCCAGCCCTTGTCTTTATTCGTTTCTAGTTTCATTCCATCTCTTTCTCCCTCCATAATCCTTGGAAATGAACCTTCACATCTAGATAGGCAACTATCTTAATGTCCAGTGGGAATTTTCCTTGGGTTTGCTTACTTTATTGCTTAAAATTCTGCACCTTATCTTCTTACAATTCTGCACCTTACTTTATTTTTACATCAACTACCCATTCTTCTAAATACCTTTTGTAATCCTTCTGTAAAAGAAATAAACTTTGGCTCATTTATCAATAAAATTCCCTTTCATTTCCTTTCTCTTGACCAAATATTATGGAAATGCCTCTTTATTGATAAATCATAAATATGCGCAAAGACTTTTAATCAAAGATCAAACATACAACTAAAAAAGGGAAGCATAACAAAAAAAATAATAATAAAGGCCTGCTAGTATATTCTTAGGTAAAAACCAGGGTAGCCTGATAGATCGGAAATCTCAAAAAGAACGGTCTAGGCAAAAGATAAGGCAAAAGCCCCCTAAGATATTCTAGGCAAAAATTAAGGCAGCCCGCTAGATCGAAAACCCGCAAAGGGCGGTCTAGGCAAAAGATAGGGCCAAAACCAAAAAAATGAGTAAAAGATGAGCCCATCATTAAGGTCATAAAAAGAGGAGCCCATCGGCGTATTCATGAGAAGCCAACGGGAGAAAGCCAGTTACTTTCTAAATGTATCAAAAATGAATAAACAAATAGATTGCATTTAGGACATTCACACACAAAGTAGTTGCATAAATACGACTTTGTCAAAATCAATCAAAATAATTTTCTGCAAATAAATAAACATGCATATAAGGAGGCTAGTCTCCATACTTGTGATTAAAAACAGGAGGCGCCGGAATCCAGTCTCCATATAAAAATCAAAATCATGAAAGGCGACAATCAAAATCACTTCAACAAAATAAGGAGCTCCAAGAAAACTAGCTCCAACCATCAACCTTCTACACCAATAAAAGAAGGTACATCAAAAACGGAGAAAAGCCAACGGAAAGGCTTGATAAATCCCCAAGTGGATCCTTGCCTACTCCAAAGGCAACACAAAAATTATTTCATGACTCAGCATCACCACTTGAGTCATCAAACATAAATCATTTAAAGCCGCAATCAACATCCTTCCATCCAAGAAAAAGGAAGTCATCAATGTAGAAAAGCCAACGAAAAGGCTTAATTATCCCCAAACGGATCCTTGCCTACTCCAGAGGCAAAACAAAAAGATGACCTCACGACTCAGCTTCGTCGCCACATGAGTCAGCAAGCACACTCATACAAGAGTCTCCGCTTCATCTCCCCATGGAGAACAAGGACTACATAAGATTCCATCAAAGAAAAACGGAGTCAAAATCCCCCACATCACTGGGGGGCAACAAAAAGGAAAAGAAAGAAAATTTTTTATCCCCTGACAGAGGCCACCATAGAAAAAGGCCAAATAAACATCTCCAAATAGAGCATATCAAGAAAAATTCCACAAAAAGGAAAAGAAGAGAATATCTTCACTCAATAAAGAAGCTTCTCAAAAAATTCAGGAGCTCAGACCCCCATAATCAAAGTTGGATCCCCAAGAAGTGAAGGAAAATTCCCCAGGGATCACAAAAAATATATCTCTTCATTAAAAAAAAAGGGAGCCAATGTGCATAAAAAGAGCACATACGCAAAAAACTAAAATCACTAAAAGAAGAATTGCAAGAAAAGGGTAGAAACCATTTCCCCAGCAAAATAAGATTTTTAGGCAAAGCCAGCTCAATCAACAGCAGCCAATAAGGAGTCAAAACTCCATTTCTCCCTAGGGGGCAATTCAAAATATTCCCCAATGGATCATCAAACAAGAAAATCCCCAGCGAGCCTACCAAACGAAGGCAAAACTACGAGTTTATATCCTCAGGGAATCGTGTATAAATTCCCAAATACAAATATCCCCAGTGAAAAGCAAAGTCTTCACTTCCAACAGGCAAGCAGAAAGCCAATATCCCCAAGAAATGGGAAATCAACCTATACAAGAGGTAATCCAAAACCTAAGCATAAAGTCTTCACCACTATTGAAGCACCCGCCTAATCAAGAGGCACAATCAAAAAAATCAAATGAATCCCCAGCAGTTTCCCGCCTAATCAAGAGGCACAACAAAATCCCCAAATGGATCTTCGCCTAATCAAGAGGCAGAATCAACAAGAGAATTCACAATCCCCAGAGGATTCCGGCCTAAACAAAAAAGCCAAAATCAAAGAATCTCCGGCAAAAGTCGGATGGCTAAAGAAAAAAGCCAAAATCAAGAATCCCCGGCCAGGACCGGATGGCTAAAAAGAAAGCCAAAAAACGAAAATCCTCGGCAAAGCCGGATGACTAAAACAAAAAAAGTCAAAATCAATTACTCCCCAGAAGCGCATGATCAAAAACAGTAAGCCGCCGACAATAGAGCCTTAGCAAGATTCAGGTTCACATCCGGTGGGGTGAAAAAATACACTAGAACCTTAGCAAGATTCAGGTTCACATCCGGTGGGGTGAAAAAATACACTAGAGCCTTAGCAAGATTCAGGTTCACATCCGGTGGGGTGAAAAAAAAAATAATACACTAGAACCTTAGCAAGGTTCACATCCGGTGGGGTGAAAAAATACACTAGAACCTTAGCAAGATTCAGGTTCACATCCGATGGGGTGAAAAAATACACTAGAGCCTTAGCAAGATTCGAGGTTCACATCCGGTGGGGTGAAAAAATACACTAGAGCCTTAGCAAGATTCGAGGTTCACATCCGGTGGGGTGAAAAAATACACTAGAACCTTAGCAAGATTCAGGTTCACATCCGGTGGGGTGAAAAAATACACTAGAACCTTAGCAAGATTCAGGTTCACATCCGGTGGGGTGAAAAAATACACTAGAGCCTTAGCAAGATTCAGGTTCACATCCGGTGGGGTGAAAAAATACACTAGAACCTTAGCAAGATTCAGGTTCACATCCGGTGAAAAAAAAATACACTAGAACCTTAGCAAGATTCAGGTTCACATCCGGTGGGGGTGAAAAAAAAAAAAAATTCCACTATAACCACACCAAGATATAGGTTCGCACCCAGTGGGGGTGTAAAAACCACTAGAATCTGTCAAGATGCAGATTCGTACCAGGTGGAAGAATAAACCCACCAAAGCCTTATAAAATAAGGTTTATACCGGATAAGGGTAGGTACTCATCAAAACTTAGCAGAATGCATTAGGTGGAGTAAAAATACTCACCCGAAGCATTACTAAAAACGGGTGCAAAGACTTGCTTCTATTAGAGGATAGTTCGGTGTTGAACACCTCGGAAGTAAGTACCCACAAGAGTTCTGCAAAATGCGAACTCATACCAGGTGAGGGTAAGTGCTCACCAAAACCTTGTAAAACAAGGTTCATACCTAGTGGGGGTAGGTACTCACTAAAGTCTAGTAAAATACAGAATTATACATGGTGAGGATAAGTACTCACCAGAGTCTTAGAAAAAGAAGGCTCGAACCAGATAGGGGTTAGTACCTATCAAAATATTTATCATCCGGAGGATCAGCAAGGAGCAGTATCCGAAGGATAGCCGGGCAAAAGGGTTAACTCCTTCCCCTACCAACTAATTTTGTCGGCATATTAAAACCAACAAATTAGTTAGGCAGGTGAAGGGGGGGCAGCTGTAGACCCCTAATTTTGCCCGGCCTCTCAAAATAAAAGCTAGAGGAACTTTGCCTGAAGATGGAGTTCGTCCGGCTTCCCAAAAACTGAGGAAACCTCCCGCAACAACATGGAGTTCGCTCATATGCACGATAAAGACTAAAGAAGACCTCTCATAACAAGACGGAGTTCACTCATCCACACAAAAGAGACTTCCTATACAAAGATAAAGCTCGCCCGGCATCTTAGTAAGGGCCAAGAAGACTTCCCATATGAAGACAAAGCTTCAACGGACACACATCGACGTCAATCTATGTCCGAAAAAGGAAAGGAAAGCTTCTCGGGGTCCCAGAACGCGAAGACTGGACGAAACAGGCCGAGACCACCGTCCCAGAGTTGGGACGGCCGTCCCAACTGCCATTTTACAGTTGGGACGCGCGTCCCGAATGTGGGACGGCCGTCCCAAACCCAATTTAAGTGGGACGGCCGTCCCGGCCCCCCAGGTGGTCCCGCTCTGTGTAAATTTGCCATTTGGGACGGCTGTCCCAGTCCAGACGGCCGTCCCAACCCAGACGGCCGTCCCAAAGTGCGCCAGCTGCGAAAACTATAAATAGGAGGCTCATTTGTCACTTTTTCACACCACAGACACTCCAGAGAGCTCTGAAACACCTTAAAAACTCAGAGCACTTGTCTACTTCTCTCCCTCTCTCGAATGATCTTTCCGATTGCCTTAAATAGGTAACAATCGGTTAAGGAATTATATTTCGGCATTTGATTCTTCTTTAAATTTTTAGTGGAGTCGATCTTGTATTGGTGAGGAGAGTCTGTATAGAGAGAGGGGTTGCCAAAACGCATCCTCATAGTTCGAGATTCTCAATATAAAGCTTGCTACGGAGGTTCTTTTCAATTCCCTTCTCTTTTATTGCTTTATTTATTGTTTTATTTTTATGTAGAATAAAATCATGTAGATAGTCATTTTAATATCTCTTTTATTGTTTTATTTAGCTTTATTTATATAAAATTATGTAAATAGCCATTTCAATATTATGCAATAAAATAGGGTAATCGCGTAATTTCTCGAAGTCTTCTCTTTAAATGAATTGATCTGTCATAGGGAACCCGAAAGGGGCGTTGTGGGGTGCTAACACCTTCCCCACACGTAACTAACTCCCTTACCTAACTCTGGTTATAATGGCCAAGTTTGGTTTTAATTAAAATCAATGCCTTTTATCCTTTTCCAATGTTTATGGTCAAAACATTGGTGGCGACTTGTCGCTGCCGTCAAAACGAGGCGGTCGGAGCGACGCGATGGTTTTATCGACCCTCTTGATTTTCGCGTTTTTTATTGGTGGGTACAACGTCTTCAGGTTGTCCGAATAGCAGGGCTAACCTAGAGACGAGGTTTTCGAAAAGTGTCCTTGAGTTGTCAGATAACAGGGCTAATCCAAGGACTTATTTATTTTGGGTTCTATGGAGTCGCCATAGATATTTTTACCATAAACATCGGAAAAGGGGTTTAAAAAGGCGTTGGTTTTCGAAAACCAACTTTGGTCATTAGAACCGAGTTGGGTAAGGGAGTTGGTTACGTGCAAAAGGAGTATTAGTCCCTTTGCGACGCCCCTTTCGGGTTCCCTATGATAGGCCGGCTTATTTTTATTGATAAACTAGAAAAACGCACTTTTGCCCTTTTTATTCTGCGGAATTTAAAAGTGTGACTACATGGCCCTACTTGTCTACTGCATAATTTAAGATAAAAACGGTAAAGGTGGAAAGAGAGAATTTGAACCTCAGAAGCACGCTTTTTATATTAATTCTTTGGAAAAATAGGGTGCTTTATGGCAGCCCTTCGCTCTACAAGACGTCGGAAACCTCTCGAACGCCGAAAATCACTCTTGAAAACACTCGAAACTCGGAAATGCGTCGGAGGGATTCTAGAGAGAAGTTTTAGAGAGAAGGGAGAGCTATGCGAGCTGTGGTGTGTGGAAATGAGGGGGAGAGCCCCTATTTATAGGTTTCAGCGCTGTCGGGTGGCGAGACCGCCGGTCTCGTCAGCGAGCGAAGCGAGGCCGCCGTCTCGCTACAAGCGAGACCGCCGTCTCGTTTGACGAAGCTAGCGAGACCGCCGTCTCGTACAACGAGACCGCCGTCTCGTTTTGCATAAGCAACGAGACACGGTGCAGGTGAGCGAGAACCCGGTCTCGTTTTCGTCGTCAACGAGACCCGGTGCAGGTGAACGAGACCCGGTCTCGTTTTCGTCGTCAACGAGACCCGTCTGGGTGAGCGAGACCCGGTCTCGTTTTCGTCGTCAACGAGACCCGGTGCAGGTGAGCGAGACCCGGTCTCGTTTTCGTTGGCAACGAGACCCGGTGCAGGTGAACGAGACCCGGTCTCGTTTTCGTTGGAGCATCTTTCGCTCAAGCGAGTACATGTGAGTACATCGGTCGCTTGAGCGAGACTCGACCGGAAGTCCCCTTTGGTGGCGGCATCCGTCGCTCAAGCGAGTACACCGGTCGCTTGAGCGAGATTCGACTGGAAGTCCCCTTTGATTGCGGCACCTGTCGCTCAAGCGGCGGACGTACTCGCTTGAGCGAGACTTGACCGGGAGTCCCCTTCCACGCGAGAAACTTTATTTTGGGCCAAAAAACCTTCCCATCTTGGTACGGGAGCCTAATAGTCTCTCCTAGTGGCTTGTTAGGCTTCGGGCGTCCTCGAATAGGGGATCTTCGACTTTATTTGGAGCCGGGCAAGATTTGGGGTCTACTGGTGCCCCCCTTTACCCATCCGGTCAGCTTGCGGCCTTCATTGTCGGGAAGATCGGCTGGAGGGTAAAGAGTTGACCCTCTTGCCTGGTTGCCTTTCGGATGTCTGTCTTGTGGCGGACGATCCTGCGGGAAATGTTGTGGTCGTGTGCCTCAGAGATACTACTTCGACGTAGCCGATCCTTTTGGTGAACTCGTGATAGAACCTCCGGATACTACTTCGACGTAGCCGATCCTTCGGTTGATGAGCATAAACCCCCATCGAGTTGGTAGTTGCGGTCCGTTGTGCGGGGCTCGGATGGGTACGAGCCCCCCATCGGGGTGGTAATGGCGGCTTACGGTTCGGGTGGCCCATGCGCCGGCAAGGCGCTTCTCGTGTGTTGGTTGATAGGTATAAACCCCCTATCTGGCTGGCGCGGTCCTCTGCGTAGGGCTGGTGGTGATGGCGGCTTCCTGCTCGGGTCGCTCATGCGCAGAGCTCTGCGGGGAATGATTTTTGTGTTCGTGCACTTCCGGGATACTACTTCGACGTAGCCGATCCTTTCGATGGACACGTGGTAGAACCTCCGGATACTACTCCTGACGTAGCCGATCCTTCGGTTGATGAGTATAAACCCCTCATCGAGGCTGGTAGTTGCGGTCCGTTGTGCGGGGCTCGGATGGGTACGAGCCCCCATCGGGGTGGTACGGTCCGTTGTGCGGGACCGGATGGGTATGAACCCCCATCGGGGTGGTACGGTCCGTTGTGCGGGGCCGGATGGGTATGAACCCCCATCGGGGTGGTAATGCGACTTGCGATACGGCTCGGGCGCGAGATCAAGCGCGGCTCTCGGAGAGTCTTGCTTGTGTTGATTTGACTGCTTTTCGGCTTTCTTGAATAGTCATCGGGCCATGCCGAGGATTTTGTTGGTGATCAATCGGCCTTTGCTTGATTGCGGGAGTCCTTTGTTTTTGTTCTTTTGGTAGTAATCATCCAATCCTTGCTTGGTTGGTTGGATGGATATTGGTTTTGTTTGGCTTTTGTTTGGTGGTCGAGACTTTATTGGTTGGAGGTAGTCTTTTATCCTGCCTTTTTCTCGCGGTTTTGGATTTTGGCTTTTTCTTGAGCGCATGCCTTTTTCCTTTTTTAAGCTTCTTTTGTTGCGCCGGTTTTTGTAACGGAGGCAAAAGGTCGACGAAATCATATTGGAATGAATGCAAGCATGAGGCTAAATGCTTTTCTATAGTATTTTTGTTTGTTTTACTCTTGACAAAGTCATTTTTGTGTGACTACTTGTGTGTGGATGCCCTAAATGTAGTTCCATTTGAGGACATTTAGAAAGTGACCAGGTGCTTTCCTTCTTTTGTTCTCTCGTGATTATTCTTTTTGCACTTCTTCAACCCTATCTTTTGCCTAGACCGCCCTTTGCGGGTTTTCGGTCTAGCGGGTTTTAATTCTTTCAGTGAGGCATTTTGATGAGCTTTTCCTTTTTATAAAAGCCTTATTTTTTGCCTAGACCGCCCTTTGCGGGTTTTCGGTCTAGCGAGGCTACCACTGTACTTTTTACTTGGGACGACCCTGGTTGGTGATGTGCGTCTTTTGTTATTATGCTTTCTCAAATTGCTTGTTTTATGCATGCTCATATTTCGTTAATACGGAGGCATTTACGCAAGTAGGTAAGGAGAAGAAAAGACAAGTTTATTGATATAACGATATGGTTTATTTTTACATGGAGGTTTACAAGAGAATTTGTAAGCATGGTTGGCGGGGTTGGCTAAAGCTGTATGAGGGTACCACAATCATATACTGTGATTTTTGCTTCCCCATTCTTCCTGGTCACTTCGGTTGAGATGCACTGGGCCGGAGTGAAGACTATGCGAAGTTTGCTTGCTTGTTGCGAAGTATTTCCTTAGTCGCCTTTGCGGTTTTCGGCTAAGGTAATCATTGCTCTCCCCTCTTTTTTTTTTTTTTTTTTTTTTTTTTTTTTTGTGTGCCTCTACTTTTTGCCTAGGACGTATCCTAGCGAGGTATATAGGCCCTATCTTTTGCCCGGGACGCTCTTTGCGAGTTTTCATCTGACGGGTCACGAGCAATGCTCCTTAAGCGTAATATTTTTTTACGCGTACGAGTTGATAGGATATCGGAGCTCTTCTCCGTCCATATTGGTGAGGATAAGGGCTCCCCCGAGAAGGCTCGCTTGACCACAAAGGGTCCTTCATAGTTGGCTGCCCATTTCCGATTTTGTCTTTATGTCTTTGGGAGCGGTTTCTTTACTACTAGATCTCCTTCTTGGAAAGTGCGGGGATTGACCTTCTTGTCGTAGGCCTTCTTGATTTTTCGTTGATAAGCTTGTCCTCGACATATGGCGTCCGAGTCGTTTTTCTTCTATTAGGTTCAATTGATCATACCGGTTCTGGACCCATTCGAGCTTCGTCAATTTGGCTTCCATGACGACTCGTAGGGAGGGTATTTCGACCTCTGCTGGTAGTACGGCCTCCATTCCATAAACGAGGGAAAAGGGAGTAGCCCCGTGGAGGTCCGTGCTTGATGTTACTGTAGCCGTGTAGGGCAAAGGGAAGCATCTCATGCCGGTCCTTATAGGTGACCACCATTTTACGGATAATTTTCTTGATATTTTTGTTGGTTGCCTCCATTGCACCAGTTCATCTTTGGTCGGTACGGAGAGGAATTGTGGTGCTGAATTTTGAAGTCTTGGCATAATTCCTCCATCATCTTATTGTTGAGATTGGTCCCATTGTCAGTAATGAGCCTATGAGGGATGCCGTACCGACATATAATGTTTTTCTTGATGAAGGTGGTCACCACTTTCGGGTTACGTGTGCGTATGATCTTGCCTCAACCCACTTGGTAAAATAGTCGATTGCTACTAATATGAAACGATGGCCGTTAGAAGCTTTGGGTTCGATGGGTCAGATGACATCCATGCCCCACATAGAAAACGGCCATGGTGTAGCCGGGTTGCGAGGGTGCGGGCGGCACATGAATGTTATCGGCGTAAACTTGGCACTTATAACATTTCTTAGCGTATTGGTGACAATCGGCTTCCATCGTGGACCAATAGTACCACATACTGAGGATTTTCTTTGTCATGACATGCCCTGGTGCGTGGGTTCCAAAAGTCCCCTTGTGGATTTCTTTTATCGGTGTTTGGGCTTCTTCTTGGTCCACACACCTTAAGAGAGTGGAATCGGGGCTCTTCTTGTAGAGGGTTCCTTCAATCAATGTGAACCCTATGGCCCTTTTGCGAATGGTTCGCTTATCATTGTCACTTGATTCCCTCGGAGTATTCTCCCTTCATGAGGTACCGCTTAATGTCATGGTACCGGGGTTTTGATCGCGCTCGTCATTTGCTGCCATACGAAAGCTTGCTTATCGTGCGGTTTGACTTGAATGATTGGCATCTCATGTTCCTGGTCCGGGGCAAACATGGATGATAGTGTGGCTAGGGCGTCGGCGATTTGATTATCCTCCCTAGGAATGTCTTGGAAGGTGACACTTTCCATTCTTGCGACCGGCTCGTGGATGTACTCTAGATATGGGATCAATTTGGCGTTTCGGGTTTCCCATTCACCCTTAAGTTGATAGATAACGAGGGATGAATCGCCGAATATTTTGAGCTTAGTGACCCCATGATCTAAAGGCTGCTTGGATTCCCAATGCACATGCTTCGTATTCGGCCATGTTATTGGTGCAATCAAAATTAAGCACTGGCTATTACGGGAATGTGTTTCTTTTCGGGGGATATTAAGATAGCGCCTATCCGGTGTCCAAGCATGTTGGAAGCCCCATCGAAGAACATGGTCCACATCTCTTCTTTGGTCTCTTCGTGTTCGATGTGCATAATGTGCTCATCGGGAAGTCATCTTGTAGGGATTGGTATTCATCTGTGGACCCATGAGCTAAATAATCCGCTAGGGGACTTCCTTTAATAGCTTTACGGGTGACATGGATAATGTCGAATTACGAGAGGAGAACTTGCCACCTAGCTATTCTTAGGTCAAGATAGGCTTCTCGAAGAGGTACTTGATTGGGTCCATTTTAGAGACCAACCATGTTGTATGTCGAGCCATGTCTTGTGCGAGACAGTTGAGTGACCCACACCAATGCGCAACATGTTTTCTCGAATGGTGTATAGCGGGTTTCATAGTGCGAGAATTTTCTTTGAGATAATAAATGGCTCGTTCCTTCTTTCGGTTTCATCATGTTGGCCGAGCACGCATCCCATTGATTCTTCGAGTGCTGATAAATATAGGATCAGAGGTCTCCCTTCAACGGGTGGTACCAATGCTGGTGGATTGGTTAAACAAGCTTTGATTTTATCAAACGCCTGTTGGCATTCTTCGTTCCACACGGTTGGTTGGTTTTTGCGCAACGGCTTAAAGATGGGGATACATTTATCACGTTAGCTGCGCGATGAAGCGGGCAATGTAGTTTATCCGGCCTAGAAACCCTCGACCTCCTTTTACGTGCTTGGTGGGGGCATTTTCAAAATTGCCTTCGTTTTGTCGGGGTCCACCTCGATTCCTTTTTCACTAACAATGAACCCTAGGAGTTTTCCTGGCCGTACTCAGAAAGTGCATTTTGTAGGGTTTAGCTTAAGTTGATATTTCGAAGTCGGTCAAAAAGTTTCGGAGATATTGAATGTGGTCCATTTCATTTACGGACTTGGCTATCATGTCGTCCACATATACTTCTATTTCCTTGTGGATCATGTCGTGGAATAATGTAACCATAGCCCTTTGATAGGTTGCCCCGCATTCTTGAGTCCAGAAAGGCATTACGCGATAACAAAAAGTCCCCCATGGTGTAATGAAGGAGGTTTTTCTCTATCCTCCATGGCCGGTTTGATTTGGTTGTACCCTGCGTACCCATCCATGAAGGAATACAACGTGTTAGTAGCGGTATGGTCCACTAGCGTGTCTATATGTGGTAGGGGAAAGTCGTCCTTTGGACTTGCTCGATTAAGGTCCCTATAATCCACGCGAGACCACGACCTTCCGGTTTTTTGATGACGGGTACTATGTTGGCCAACCATTACAGGTACTTGGAAACTACCAGGAAATTAGCATCCAAGCTGCCTCTGCACTTCCTCTTTTATCATTAAAGACCGGTCAGGTTTAATTCTCCTGAGCTTTTGCTTTACGAGTCGGAATCCCTCTTTTAGTGGCAATCTGTGCTCCACTATGCTCGTGTCGAGCCCTGGCATGTCATGGTATGACCAGGCGAATACATCCATATATTCTTTTAGGAGTAGTATTAATCCTTCTTTCGTGCTATTTTCCATTTGGGTGCCTATGTTCACCTTTTTATCCTCGTCCTCTTTCCCCAAATTTACGGTTTCTATCTCTTCTTGATGTGGTTGTATGACGCGTGTTTCTTTTTCCAGCATCCTTTGCATGTCGGAGAAACGGTCTCCTGCTCCTTTGTCGGACTCGGTCCATTCGCCTTTCGTTTCGGAGTCCATGGGGATTCATCAATCACGAGACATGATGCGTTTTAGGTTCGTTTTAGTCATAGATTTTATTATTCAATTTATTTACGAAAGAATAATAAATGTAAGAGAGAAAAGAATGAATGGAATGAATGTTGACGAAAAATGCCTCGTATATTAAAGAAAATGATGTTATTTACAAGCCCTTTTGGTCAAAATTCCTGCGGCCACGGGCGGGGACCGCGGGAGATATAGAAAGCTAAAAAGAAACCCTAAGGCCGGTCCTCCTAGTCCTCCCTCTTTACTACTACGGCTTTGATAGAGGTTTGTCATCGGTGCTAGAAGCGAGAGGTGTCAAAAGTAATCCACCGGCGTCGATTAACTCTTGAACCCGATACTTGAGGGTCAAGCGGTTCTCAGTAGAATGGCCGGGTGCGCCGAATGGTAAGCACATTTTTCGTTCGGCTTATACCATTCGGGGTAAGGAGGCTCTAATTGCTTCTTAGGAGGAGCGCGGGTCGGGAGCTTAGCCTCCGGCGGCTGAGGCGACGGCGGTCCATAAGAAGTGGTGATGGGAGTGAACTTCCTTTCCTTCTTACGGGGCTGCTTGGGCGTTTGTGGGGTAGAAGAAGGAGTGGCAAAGTTGATTGCGTGTACGAGACTCGTCCTTCTTCTTGCCGGCGGGCTTCTGAAGGAGACACCGGCTTGGGAAGGCGTGCGATCTTCCCGCTCCTTAATCCTTGCTCCACCCTCTCGCCCACGGTGACTATGTCCGAGAAGAGGTTGGAGGTGCTGGCTATTGCCTTGTCGTAGTACGCTCCGGTCGGTGAGTCGATGAACATAGCCACTTGTCTCCTTGTCCGTCAAAGGAGGCTCTATCCGGGCTGCCATTTCCCTCCACCTTTGGGCATACGCTTTAAAGGGCTCGTCACTCCTTTTGCTCGAGCTACGAGATCGACCTATCGGGGGTTAGATCAATGTTGTAACGGTAGCGACGGAGAAAAGCGTCGCCGGTTGCTTCCGGTTCTGGACCTGTCCTCTCTCCAGCTGCATGTACCGGTTGAGAGGCTGTATCTGCCGAGACTCTCCTGAAAGCAATGGATCGGGAGTTTCTCGTTGTCGGCATGGGCGGCCATCTTACGGCAATACATCGTAAGATGGTTCTTGGGGCGAGTCGGCCGGCGTACTTAGGGAAGTCCGGGACCTTGAATTTGGGAGGAAGCGGATGTCTTTCACGAGGCACATATCGGCCACCTCCTTGACGTCGAAGTTATGTCCTTCGGCCGCCTTCGACCTCTCCTCCGGGCGGAGAGTTGTTGTTTGGATACTTACAGGGTAAGGATGCGTGCGGTCTTGGCATCCTTCCGCCGAAGAAGTATTCTTCTTCTTCTTCCTCTTCGTGATGGGAAGGGGCATTTTCGGCTTGGCCCTCGGCGCCCTTGCTCGACCTTGGCGTATAACCTCCATTAGTTGAGCTACTGCTCTCGGAGGGTATTAACTTCTGCGGTGAGCTTCGGTTTTGCTCCTCTAGATTTTCCATTGCCTTAGCCTTTTGTGCGCGAGTACGGGTAGGAAAAGGACCGGCCACTTTCTAGAATGTCAGAAAAAGTTTTATTAATGCATGTTGAGTGCTTAAACTAACATGGGATATGCTTATGCATGAGAGTTTTTATTTAAATGATGCTTGAATGCGCTCCCATTTTTATTTTCTCTCCTTGGTTTTTCTTTACTCATGATATGATGTAGTATGGATGCTTTGACTTTGTCAAGAGTTGTTTCGTTTATTTTTGGATTTTTATTTTTTATTTTGAATTTTTATTTTATAGCCTTTTATCTCTTTTGTCGGAGCTGCGTGGCTACTTAGCTTACAAAGAACCTGAAACCAGGCTAGCTAAAAAGCGGACTGTCAGAGATAAAAATATGGCTTTATGAAAGAATATTTATCGTCCCTTATCTCTTACGTCGGAGCTAGCGTGGCTACTTAGCTTGCAAAGAACACGAAACCAGGCTAGCTAAAAGGCGGTATGTCAGAGATAAGGGTGTTTATTTGAAAAATATTTTTTGGTTTTTTTTTTGTTTTGTTGTTTGTTTATGCCATGCAACATACAAATGCAACAAACATATGCACACACAATTCGATCATCCCAGAGCCGGCGAGATTCCATTTTTATCACGAGGTAGGGTTTTCCTGAGAAAAGTGCATTGGTTTAGGGTAGGTTCTAGCTGTTCTCACCAGGCTAAGGCCCCCAAGGTGCCCCCATTATAGGGTCCCCACTCTCCAGTCAGTCAGACCATGCTCGACACTAAGGTCGAGTCGGTCTTGTTGCCAAAAGAGGAAGGTTATCACCTTGAGTGGTGGTTTTCGATCACGCTTGGTGGGCACACGGCCCTAAGCTGCGGCGAGCCGTACTGCCACCCACTCCCTATGGTTATCTCACTTGCCCCGGGTATAGGAGGAGCTGTAGTGTGCAAGGGTTTGTGTGCAATTTATATTTCAATCAATTGCGTAAGTATAAACAAACAACGGTTTATTGAAAGCCAATCAATAAAGCATGTTATAAATACAAGTTAAGGGCAAAAAGTGTTATTTTCTTGGTTTATTTATTGTTTAAGCCGACCTATCACTAAATGGGACTAACTCTCTAGGCTTCCCCGGTGGAGTCGCCATACGTCGCCGCCGTCAAAACGAGGCGGTCGGAGCGGCAGCGATGGTTTTATCGACCCTCTTGATTTTCGCGTTTTTATTGGTGGGTACAACGTCTTCGGGTTGTCAGATAGCTAGGGCTAACCTAGAGACGAGGTTTTCGAAAAGTGTCCTTGAGTTGTCCAGATAGCAGGGCTAACCCAAGGACTTATTTATTTTGGGTTCTATGGAGTCGCCACCGATATTTTTACCATAAACATCGGAAAAGGGGTTTAAAAAGGCGTTGGTTTTCGAAAACCAACTTTGGTCATTAGAACCAGAGTTGGGTAAGGGAGTTGGTTACGTGCAAAAGGAGTATTAGTCCCTTTGCGACGCCCCTTTCGGGTTCCCTATGATAGGCCGGCTTATTTTTATTGATAAACTAGAAAAACGCACTTTTGCCCTTTTTATTCTGCGGAATTTAAAAGTGTGACTACATGGCCCTACTGTCTACTGCATAATTTAAGATAAAAACGGTAAAGGTGGAAAGAGAGAATTTGAACCTCCGAAGCACGCTTTTTATATTAATTCTCTGGAAAAATAGGTTGCTTTATGGCGGCCCTTCGCTCTACAAGACGTCGGAAACCTCTCGAACGCGAAAATCACTCTTGAAAACACTCGAAACTCGGAAATGCGTCGGAGGGATTCTAGAGAGAAGTTTTAGAGAGAAGGGAGAGCTATGCGAGCTGTGGTGTGTGGAAATGAGGGGGAGAGCCCCTATTTATAGGTTTCAGCGGCTGTCGGGTGGCGAGACCGCCGGTCTCGTCCGACGAAGCGAGACCGCCGTCTCGCACAACGAGACCGCCGTCTCGTTTGACGAAGCTAGCGAGACCGCCGTCTCGTACAAGCGAGACCGCCGTCTCGTTTTGCATAAGCAACGAGACACCGGTGCAGGTGAGCGAGAACCGGTCTCGTTTTCGTCGTCAACGAGACCCGGTGCAGGTGAGCGAGACCCGGTCTCGTTTTCGTCGTCAACGAGACCCGGTGCAGGTGAGCGAGACCCGGTCTCGTTTTCGTCAGTCAACGAGACCCGGTGCAGGTGAACGAGACCCGGTCTCGTTTTCGTTGGCAACGAGACCCGATGCAGGTGAACGAGACCCGGTCTCGTTTTCGTTGGAGCATCTTTCGCTCAGCGAGTACATGTGAGTACATCGGTCGCTTGAGCGAGACTCGACCCGGAAGTCCCCTTTGGTGGCGGCATCCAGTCGCTCAAGCGAGTACACCAGTCGCTTGAGCGAGATTCGACCTGGAAGTCCCCTTTGATTGCGGCACCTGTCGCTCAAGCGGCGGACGTACTCGCTTGAGCGAGACTTGACCCGGGAGTCCCCTTCCACGCGAGAAACTTTATTTTGGGCCAAAAAACCTTCCTATCTTGGTACGGGAGCCTAATAGTCTCTCCTAGTGGCTTGTTAGGCTTCGGGCGTCCTCGAATAGGGGATCTTCTGACTTTATTTGGAGCCCGGGCAAGATTTGGGGTCTACACGACTCCATAAGAACCCCTTTTTGAAAACCTTGCTTTTATTAGAGGATAATTCAATTGTCGGACACCTCGGAAGCAATGAATACATTTTAAAACAAATACGCGAGTCTAAACCATCTTTTCGCGACCGCTCGCATAAACGTTTCCAGACGTCCTCCGACGTCGAAAGGGACGGCGGCGACAGTGAAAAATATTTTTGGTTTTTGTTTTGTTGTTTGTTTATGCTATGCAACATACAAATGCAACAATCAAGTGTACACACAATTCGATCATCCCCGAACAGGCGAGATTTCGTTTTTATCACGAGGTAGGGTTTTCCTGCAGAAAGGTGCATTGGTTTGGGTAGGTTCTAGCTGTTCTCACCAGACTAAGGCCCCTAAGGTGCCCCCATTATAGGGTTCCCACTCTCCAGCCGTCCGACCATGCTTAGCACTAAGGTCATAGTCAGTCTTATTGCCAAAAGAGGAAGGTTATCACCTTGAGTGGTGGTTTCCGATCACACTGGTGGGCACAAGGCCCTAACTGCAACGAACCGTACCTGCCACCCACTCCCTATGGTTTTCTCACTTGCCCCCGAGTATAGGGGGAACTGTTGTGTGCAAGGGATTGTGTGCAGTTTTATATTTCAAGCAATTTGCAAGTATAAACAATCAACAATTTATTAAAGCCAAACAATAAAACATGTTATAAATACAAGTTAAGGGCAAAAGTGTTATTTTCTTGGTTTATTTATTGTTTAAGCCGGTCCATCACTAAATGGGATTAACTCTCTAGGCTTCCCCAGTGAAGTCGCCATCTGTCGCCGCCTCCCAAAAAGGGGACGGTCGGAGCGACGCAATGGTTATTTCGACCCTCTTTTGTTTTCGCGTTTTTTATGGGTGGTTACAACGCCTTTAGGTTGTCCGATAACCGGGCTAACCTAGGGGCGAGGTTTTCGAAAAGTGTCCTTGGATTGTCCGATAACCGGGCTAACCCAAGGACTTATTCATTTTGGGTTCTATGGAGTCGCCACCGATGTTTTTACCGGAAACATCGGAAAAGGGGTTTTAAAAGGCGTTGGTTTTCGAAAACCAACTTTGGTCATTAGAACCAGAGTTGGGTAAGGGAGTTGGTTACGTGCAAAGGGAGTATTAGTCCCTTTACGACGCCCCTTTCGGGTTCCCTATGACAGGCCGACTTATTTTTATTGATAAACTAGAAAAAACACACTTTTGCCCTTTTATTCTGCGAAATTTAAAAGTATGACTACATGGCCCTACTATCTATTGCATAATTTAAAGATAAAAGCGGTAAAGGTGGAAGGAGAGAATTTGAACCTCCGAAGCACGCTTTTTATATTAATTCTCCGAAAAAATAGGGTGCTTTATGGCAGCCCTTCACTCTACAAGACGTCAGAAAACCTCTCGAACGCCGAAAATCACTCTTGAAAGCACTCAGAAACTCCGGAAATGCGTCAGAGGGATTCTAGAGAGAAGTTTTTAGAGAGAAGGGAGAGCTATGCAGCTGTGGTGTGTGGAAATGAGGGGGGGAGAGCCCCTATTTATAGGTTTTCGCGCTGTCAGGTGGCGAGAACGCCGGTCTCGTCTGACAGGGTCGAGATCGCCGTCTCGTCCAACGAGACTGCCGTCTCGACCTGTCGAAATGGCGAGACCGCCGTATGGGTGAACGAGAACGCCGTCTCGTTCTTCGTAGGTGACGAGACCGCCGTCTCGTTCTTCGTAGGTGACGAGACCGCCGTCTCGTTAAGCGAGACGGCGGTCTCGCCTCCTACGCGAGGCGAAACGGCGGTCTGGGTCGTCCTGAAGGCGGTCTCATCCCTTCGAGGCGAGAAAACTTATTTTTTGGTACAGAAACTCCCTCCTATCCTAGCATGGGGCCTAATAGTCTCTCCTAATGGCTTGTTAGGCTTGTCCATCTTCAAAATAGGAGGTCTTCTGGTCTTTATTTGGAGGCCGGGCAAGATTTGGGGTTTACAATGACAATGAAAGTATAGGCACAATAATAAGTATTGGTAGAATAGGATCATACCTGCATTAGGATGTACACGTGCATTTGCATAAGACAAACACAAACACAATACATCGATAGTGGAAGTATAGAAACATTAATAAGTATTGGTGGAATTGAATCATACCTGCAATAGGATGTACACATGCACATAGATAAGACAAATAAAAAAAATACACACACAATAGGATGACAGTGGAAATGTAGACACATTGGTAAATATTGGTGGAATAGGATCATACCTGCAAAAGGATGTACATGTGCATATGCATAAGACAAACATAATAAGAGGACACTGGAAGTATATACACATTAATAGGTATTGGTGATATAGGACCATACCTACAACAAGATGTACACTTGCACCTGCATAAGACAAACACAAAGATGAACACAATAAGTTGAAAGTAGACATAAAGAAACATTAATAAGTATTTGTGGAATAGGATCATACCTATAATAGATTGTATACGTGCATTTGCATAAGTTAAGCACAAACAAAAATACAATAGGATGACAGTGGAAGTATATACACATTAATAAGTATTGGTGCAATAGGATCATACCTACAGTAGAATGTTCACATGCACCTACATAAGATAAACACAAACACAATAGAATGACAGTGGATGTATAAACATATTAATAAGTACTGGTGAAATAAGATCATACCTACAATTGGATGTACACTTGTACCTGCATAAGACAAAGCAAAGATGAACATAATAAGTTTACAGTGGACGTGTAGAAACATTAGTAACTATTGGTAGAGTAGGAACATACCTGCAATGGGATGTACACGTGCACCTACATGAGTCAAACACAATAGAAATACAATAGGATGACAGTGGAAGTATATACACATTAATAGGTATTGGTGGAATAGGATCATACCTACAATAGGATGTTCACATGCACCTATATAAGACAAACACAATAGGCTGACGATGGAAGTATAGACATATTGAAACGCAATATGATGTACACTTGAACTTGCATAAAAGAAACGCAAACAAAAACACAATAGGATGACAGTGGAAGTATAGAAACATTAATAAGTATTGGTGGAATAGGATCATACCTGCAATTGGATGTACATGTGGACCTGCATAAGCCAAATCAAATAAAAAAACACAAACACAAACACAAACACAATAGCGTTACAGTGAAAATATGGACACATTATTAAGAATTATTGGAATAGGATTGTACCTGCAATAAAATATACATGTGCACCTCTGTTCAATTGCTCAATAACATTAGCTGCATTATCATCGCGTCACAGATTTTTCCTGGCACAACAGCATATTCTCTCAATCCTACAATTCAATTGTGCTTATTAAAATCAAACATTGAGTAAAAGAAAATAAATGTGGTTGAGTGACCCAAAATACTTAACTCATAATGGGTTGAGGAGATTGTAAAATTACTAGCTCGGCATAAATTGAGCGAACAACACAAACACACACACACACAAACATAAACACAAACAATCACAAACATAAACACACACAAAATCATACAAACACTGTCGCCGCCTCCCAAAAAAGGGGCGGTCGGAGCGACGCGATGTTTTTTTCGACCCTCTTGATTTTCACGTTTTTTATGGGTGGTTACAACGTCCTTAGGTTGTCTGATAACCGGGCTAGCCTAGAGACGAGGTTTTCGAAAAGTGTTCTTGGGTTGTCCGATAACCGGGCTAACCCGAGAACGGGTTTTGAAGGGTTCGTGGAGTCGCCACCGATGTTTTTACCGAAAACATCGGAAAAGGAGTTTAAAAAGGCGTTGGTTTTCGAAAACCAACTTTGGTCATTAGAACCAGAGTTGGGTAAGGGAGTTAGTTACGTGTAAAGGAAGTATTAGTTCCTTTACGACGCCCCTTTCGGGTTCCCTATGATAGACTGACTACTTTGAATAAATAATTAAACTGGAAAATTGCGCTTTTACCCTTTTATTATGCGATATTTAAAGATTATGACTACATTGCCCTTGCATCTATTGCATAATTTTAAATGGAAGCAATAAATTAAAAGAGAGAGAGATTGCACCTCCAAAGTAAGCTTTTTGTATTTTCTCTTTAAAGAGTGGGTGCTTTTTGGCAACCCTTCACTCTACAACTCTCAGAAACTCCGGAAATGCCTCAGAGGGATTCTAAAGAAGATTTAGAATGCTCAATTTATACCTAGAGACACTCAGAAACTCCGGAAATGCTTCGGAGGGGTTCTAGAGAGAGAGAATCTAGAGAGAAGGGAGAGCTACTGTGCTTGGTTGTGCTGAAATGAGGGGAGGGAGCCCCTATTTATAGGTTTTCGCGCCTGACAGTGGCGAGACCGCCGATCTCGTCTGACAAGGTCGAGACCGCCATCTGGACAATCCAGACCGCCGTCTCGACCATAGCAGGGGTCGAGACCGCCGCCTGGAAAACCCAGACCGCCGTCTCGACTTTTGCAAGGGTCGAGACCGCCGTCTCGACTTTTGCAATGGCGAGACTGCCGTCTGGAAAATCGAGACGGCGGTCTCGTCCCTGGAGTGAGGCGAGACGGCGGTCTGGTCTTTCCAGACGGCGGTCTCGTCCCTTCAGGCGCGAGAACTTTATTTTTCGGGCCGATAAACGATCCTATCTTAGTACGGGGGCCTAATAGTCTCTCCTAGTGGCTTGTTAGGCTTCGACCGTCTTCAAATAGGAAGTTTTCTGACTTTATTCTGAGGCCGGGCAAGATTTGGGGTCTACAGCTGCCCCCCCTTTACCCGACCAGTCGACTGCTGGTCTTTTGTGCCAAGGTGATCGACTGGAGGGTAAAGGAGTTGACCCTCTTGCCCGGTTTCCCTTCAGATACTCCGTCTTTGCGGCGGGTGATCCTCTGGGAGATGTTTGTGTTGTGCGCTTCCAGGATGCTCCTTTGTTGCGGTAGCTGACCCCTTCGGCTGATGAGTACGAACCCTCATCCGGTTTGACGAGTATGAACCCCCGCCTGGTAAGCCCCCTTCTGTAAGGCCTGATGAGTACACACCCCCATCTGGTGTTAAGCCTCTGGATGCTCCATCTTGCGGTAGCTGATCCTTTGGTTGACGAGTACGAACCCTCATCTGGTTATGTGCCTCTGGATGCCCCTTCTTGCGGTAGCTGATCCTTTGGCAATGGTGGCGGCTTACTGATTCTGACCATGCGCCGTCTCTCTGGGGAGTGATGTTGGTAGATGCTCTTGGACTTCTTGGATGGTCGTCCAGGCTGCGCCGGGGACTTTTGTTGGTTGTCCATCCAGCTTTGTTGGTTGCTGGGGATTCTTTGTTTCTGATTTTTTTGTGGTAATCATCCGACTCTTGCTGGCTGGTCGGGTTGTCTCTTCTGTGTTCGACTCTTGGTAGTCGATTTTTTATTGGTTGAGGTGATGGCTTAATCCTGCCTTTTTTCTCGCGGTTTTATCTCTTTTTTCTCGCGATTTTGGATTTTGGCTTTTTCCTTGAGCGTACGCCTTTTCTCTTTTTAAGTTATTTTTGTTACGCTTGACTTTTGTAAAAGACGGCAAAGAATGCATGGAATAAAGTTTTATTCATGGAAAATTTTATTACAACAGCTTTTTTATTTAGGTCAGTGCGGTCCCTAGGGGCTATCATCAGGGGAATCGGGGTAAGGGTACTGTTTGTACACGTGATATCGGAAGTCTACTTGCTCTTGGACTTCGTCACGGTAGTCCTCTTGGAATGTCGTCCATTCCTGCCGCATCCTCTGCTGCTCCTGGTAGATCTCGTCCTGGTGAGCTTGAAAGGCCTGCTGGCGAGCATCCTGGGCCTGCTGCCACTGGGTCTGCTGCTCTCGCCACACCACCATTTGGCTGAACTGCTGGCTTATGTCATTTAGGTGTTGGTGCATGCCAGCAAAGTCCTCTGTGTATGGAGGTGGATGTTGCTGCTGCTGTTGCTGTTGGGAGCCGGGGGATGTGTGTTGAACATTCAAGGACTTGATGTTGCAAATAATGATCATGAAGAATGTTGATTTTGATGATGATCCAAGAGCTTAAAGACTTAGAGTATTGAAGATTGAAGATTGATGATTTCTGTATTGTAATAACTCTGTTTTAGTTTGATTGAGTATGTAATTATAGAGTCTAAGATAGCCGGTACATAGTCTGTAACTTAGAAGCTTCAAAATGCTCAAATTTATCATGCAGGCTCGGCTTTAATCGATTATATAGGGAAATAATCGATTAAAACAGTGAGAAAACCATTTTCAGCATATACTCACTGTTTTAATCGATTAAAACATCAAAAGAATCGATTAAAAGGTCAAATAATCGATTATTTCACCAAATAATTGATTAATCCAGAGAGGTTTGGGTTCTGACGTATTTGGCTCTGTTTTAATCGATTATCACTCCAAATAATCGATTATTTCAGTCTGTTTTTCATTTTAAATTTCAAATTAACCCTATTTTCGAAAACCCAATTACCAAGAACCCTAGTTTCGAAATCCCCAATTCCTAAACCCTAATTTCCCTACTTAAACTCTGCTTTGGCACTCAGAAAATAAGAACAACTCTTTCCATACAAAAGTTAAGTGCTGTGAGTGCCAGAGAACTGTTTGTTGCAAGGAAATGGGGCTTTTGGAACCTGGTGTGAGGCTAGAAGCGATAAGAATCACTAAGTGGAGTTCTTAGTGGATTGTGTGTTGTGCCGTCTCTAGGGAAAGCTGTTCTTCATCTCTTGTGGATTTCAAGAGAGGTGTTGTCTTTACTTTATCTTTTTGATTTGTAATATGTTTTAACAATTTGTTCTTAGTGACAGCGTTAATCCTCTTTTGAGTGATTAGCAACTGGACGTAGGGTCTTTTGATCCGAACCAGTATAAACCTACTGTGTAATCTTCTCTACTCTTCTCTATTTACATTTACGCAGTTTATAATCGGTAAAATTTGGGGAAAATTTTGAAAACCTAATTTTTATTAAGAAACCAATTCACCCCCCCCTCTTGGTTTTTGTCCGACCACGCGAACATTCCGCTGCGCGATTCTAACAAGTGGTATTAGAGCTTGCTTTGATAGTCATTCAAATATTTTCGAAAATGGCCGGACAAAATCAAACTTTTGCCGAAGGTGCGTCTATCAATAGACCCCCACTTTTTGCGGGTCAAAATTATCCTTTTTGGAAGGTACGTATGCAAATATTTTTAGAGTCTGTTGATAGAGGCGTTTGGGACGCAATTTTAAACGGTCCATTTGTTCCTAAAATTACAGAGAACGGTGTTGACGTTCTTAAACCTATTTCTAGATGGACTGCAGACGAAAGTCGAAAAGCACAATTTGATGTTAGGGCTAGAAAGATTATTTCATCTGCTCTAACCCTTGATGAGTTCTACAGAATTTCTATTTGTAAAAGTGCACAGGAAATGTGGGAAATGCTTAGAGTAACCCACGAAGGAACTGACGACGTCAAAAGAGCGTGTAAAAATTCTCTAATTCAAGAGTAGGAAATGTTGCGGATGCAACCAGGCGAAACGATATTTGACATACAGAAACGTTTCACTCATATCGTGAACCATCTCACCGGACTAGGTAAAATTTTTGACGTTGATGAATTAAATGTTAAAATTTTGAAATCTCTGGATAGGAAATGGCAACCAAAGGTGACGGCCATCTCGGAGTCACAAAATCTTGCCACTATGTCTATGGCGGCGTTGTTTGGAAAGCTTAGGGAGCATGAACTTGACCTTGGAAGACTAAATGAGGAAGAGGGTCAATATCAAAAGAGGAACCTAGCTTTCAAGACCGAGATTTCAAAAAGCAAAAATAAGAAAGAAGAAGAAGAAGAATCCGAAATTGATGAAGAAGAGATGAGTCTTTTTATAAAGAAGTTCACCAAGATGATGAAAGCAAAAGGAAGACATCCTTTCAAAGGTAAGGGAAAGGTAAAAGAAAATTCTTCCGTTAATATAAAATGCTTTGGTTGTGGTGAAGCAGGGCATATGAAGACCGAATGCCCAAACAAGAAAAATGATGAACACAAGGGCAAAAAGCAATTCAAGAAGAAAGCATATATTGCTTGGGATGACAGTGACTCAAATTCGGAATCAAGCGACTCAGAAATTGAAGCAAACACTTGCTTGATGGCAAATAACAACATTTATTCGGATTTTGAGGTTAGTGATTCCAATTCATCCTCTAGTGAAGAAAATGATCATGATGAATTGCAAAATGCTTATAATGAGTTATTTACTGCATTTATGGATATGAAAAAAGAATATAAAGTTGTAAAGAAAAATCTAAGAAGATCCGAAAAGGAAAATGAGTCCTTAAAATTGAAAATTGCATGTTTAGAAGAAAAGGAGGTAGCCAATACGAAAATAGTATGCTTAGATGAAGATAAGGACTTAGCTTGTGCAAATTGTAAAGAGCATGAATATGATAGAGATATTCTTAATCATTTGCTTGACAAAGCCGAAAAAGAAATTGATGATCTTAAGAAGAATGAAATGGTATTTGCTCAAAATAATGTAAATCATAGAGTTTCTTTGAAAAAGAGTAAAACTAAAAAGAAAAGAGTATGGGTAGAAAAAGGAACTAGAGCATGTCATGTTAATAATGTATCTTGTTCTAAAACTACTTCAAATGCATGCTTCTATTGTATGAAACAAGGTCACACTTCAAATAGATGTAAAATTAAGCATTTTGGAGTTCCTAAAGGAAAATATGTTTGGGTTCCTATAGTTAAATGAATTGTTTGTCTCTTTTATTTATTCAAAGAAAATGGATCATTTTGTATGTTTTAAACAGAATGCTTAGGTAAAAAACATTTTATCTTTTCTATTGCATGAAGGTTCTTCACTTAAAGATTTTTGCAAAATGCCTCTAAAATTGTTTTAAACAACTAAAAACATAGTATTTTTACAAAAGCTTTCTTAAACATGTTTTTAACTGATGCAGTTTTGAAAGAACCAAATAAAATCACTTAGAATGTTCAAAGAAGTGTTTTTACAGCATTTTAATCGATACAACTGGTTTTTAATCGATTAAAACCATTTAGAACTCATTTTGACCGATCAGATTTTTATTATGAGCGGTCGAAACTTTTAAATCGATTAAAAACACGTTTCAATCGATTAAAATTACTTAAAGGGTCAGGATGATCGATCAGAATCAAATTATGACCGATCAGAAGCAAATGTAATCGATCAGATTTTAATTATGAGCGGTCAGAAATCTTTCAATCGATTAAAAACACGTTTCAATCGATTAAAATCACTTAAAGGGTCAGGATGACCGATCAGATTTTTATTATGACCGGTCAGAATCAGTTATGATCGATCAGAATTTAGTTATGACCGATCAGAAATATTTTAATCGATTAAAAACTCGTTTCAATCGATTAAAACAACTTAAAATTTTTTTTCTACACTGCGTTTTAATCGATTAAAAGATGTTTTAACAAATTAAAACTGCACTTTTAACAGATTAAAAGAATCTTTTAACAGATTAATTAAACCAGCAGTTTTGAAAATCTTCTATAGAAATCAGGTTGGCTTGAACTTTTTAAACACATATTGAATATAAGTTTTCACACATCCTTTAGCAATCAATCAAGCAACTGCGGTGCAAACACTTTGGAGATCAAGGATGTGCTACTTGTTGATGATATTATTGGATCAACTGATAGTTTGTTATGTGTAGAATTTGCTAAGATTATGCAGGGAGAGTTTGAAATGTCTATGATGGGAGAATTAACATTCTTCCTTGGACTTCAAATCAAGCAACTTAAAGATGGCACTTTCATCTCTCAAACTAAATACTGCAAAGAGATTCTCAAAAAGATTGGTATGGACACCTCAAAGGAAGCTAACACACCCATGGGAACTTCATGCTATTTAGACAAGGATGAATCAGGTTTGGAAGTAAATCAAACTATGTATAGAGGTATGATAGGATCACTATTATACTTAACTGCTAGTAGACCTGATATTATGCATTATGTCTGTGTGTGTGCTAGATTTCAGGCTTGTCCTAAAGAATCTCATCTAATTGCAGTAAAACATATTTTAAAATACTTAAAAGGAACTACTGGATTTGGCTTATGGTATCCGTCTGATGCTTGTATTAGTTTATTAGGATATTCTGATGCTGATTATGGTGGATGTAAAATTGATAGGAAAAGCACTAGTGGGACATGTCATTTGTTAGGTTCATCCTTAATATCATGGCATTCTAAGAAACAAGCATGTGTAGCTTTATCTACCACTGAAGTTGAATATATTGCAGCTGGTAGTTGTTGTGCTCAAATTCTGTGGATGAAACAACAATTAGAGGATTATAGCATATATTTAAATGACATTCCATTAATGTGTGATAATACGAGTGCAATCAACCTAACTAAGAATCCAGTAATGCACTCTAGGACTAAACATATTGAGATTAGACATCACTTTTTAAGAGATAATATCAGCAAAGGAAACTGTAAGATAGAGTATGTAGACACTAAACGTCAATTAGCAGATATATTTACTAAGCCTCTACCCAAGGATAGATTCTATGATCTTAGAAGAGACTTAGGGATATTAGAAATAACTTAAATTCTGCTTAATTTGACTGTTTTTGGATGATTGTTATGTTAAAATTCGTACTGTAGGATATTCATAGGTTATAATGCACATAAATCTCAAAAACTTGATATAGCCTCTGGAATAATCGATTACTGGAAGTAATAATCGATTATTTTTCCTCAAAACATCCAAAACAGGGTATTCTCCTCTGGAATAATCGATTATTTCGTGAAATAATCGATTAAATGCCTCTGATAATCGATTATTTGCTAGAAATAATCGATTAAAGCTGTCTGATATAGGAATAATCGATTATCTTGAAATATAATCGATTAAATACGACCAATTTTGCCTCCTAGCCGTTGCCAACGGATATTTTGCCATGGAATCTCTTCTATATGACCGTTGGAAGTGTTTTCTCTATAAAAAGAGACATCTAGGTCAATTATACTCACTTCTAACTCTTGTAATCAAGTTTTCTTGAAATCTATACTCTCTTTGCTTCATTATTTCCTCACTTGTCTCCAAAATCTCTTCAAGTTTATCTACTCTTTCAAATGGCCTCATCCTCTCGCCCTAAGATTCCTACAAGAAGAAGATCTGCACCTTCCTCTCATTCCCGTCCTAATTCTGTAGAAGGATGGATTTCTGATGCAGATAGCCAACAAGAGTTTCTAACCTACTGGAAAGAAAAAGCTATTATTTCTCCCAAATTTCTTATAGGTGAGCAATTCATTCGTAGGGGTTTCAATTTTCCTAATCTTCTTGAAATTGAAGGAGTTCTCCCGTTTATCCAAATGCAAGGTACATACTATCCTGACTTAGTTAGGGTATTCTATTCTAGATTCAAGTTTAGGGATCAAATTGCTACATCCCGTGTAAAAGGGGTTACCATAATTCTAGATGATGATATTTGGGAAAATGTTGCTCACTTCCCCATTAGAGAAGATGCTGTTAACGTTTATGGTGAGCTAGATGACTTTGACAGGTTCTTAGCTTATCGATCTTTTCTGCGGAATCCCTCTCGGAGGTTGGACGTATTCTTCATGCTTGAACCTTTAAAGAAGGAAGAACGCATGCTTCTACATTTACTTGTATGGATCTTATGTCCCGCGGCTACGAATCATGCCCAATGCTCATCCATTGATCTTCGAATTATTCATGCCATAATGAATAATGAACCTTTAGATTGGGGTGTTCTTGTCAAAATGACCATGCTTAAAGCAAAACGTCATCACACCTTCAAAATTCCATATGCACTTCTTGTATCCAGTATTCTTGAATATAAAGGAGTGAATGTTGAAGGTGAGCAAGCAGTTAGAACAAACAACTTAAACCGCATGTTGGACAGCACATTGACTCAACTTCAAATGGTGCGTGTCAATGACATCTATGTTCACAAAGATGACGTTCAAAATCAAAGTGATGCAAATGAAGACTCTGATGAAGATATGCCTCCAGCTGATAATTTTCCCTCTAACCAAATCCAAAGTGTTGGAACATCCTCATCTCATCAAGAATCAAGACAATCCATGGAAGATATGCTTTCCGACATGAATCAAAGAATGCAATCATTCTTCAATCTTTCTGGTGTACGGCATGATGAAATTATTCGTCGTATATCCGATGTAGATGATAGAGTGGGTAGATTAGAAAATAGATTTGATACTCACTTTAATGATGAGAATAGTGAAGAATTTTAGATTTTATTTATATCTTTGTATTATTATGAATGAATGATTATGAAATAAAATATGATGTTTCTTTCATGCTATGATTGAGGGGGAGCTTTCTCTAAATTATGAAAGTGATCCTAGCAAAGATCTCATTGATTTGATGAAGTCAAAGATAAAGTCAAGGGTCAACTCTGCAGCAGTCAAACAAGTCACTCAGACATTTGAGCTGAAGATTTAGAGTGTTTAACAGAAAGCTTAGGTAAAACCACTTTACCTTTTCCACTGCATAAAGCTTCTTCACTCATTTTGCAAAATGCCTCAAAAATAGTTTTAAACAAATCAAAAACAAAAAAGAACTTTCCTAACAAATTTATTAATTGATATAGCTTTGAAAGAAACAATTTAAAACACTTAGAATGTTTTAAGAAGTGTTTTTACAGTATTTTAATCGATACAAACTTCTTTTAATCGATTAAAACCCTTTATGACCGATTGGAATTCGAATATAACAGGTCAGAATGAGATATAATCGATCAGATTTTAAATATGAGCGATCAGATTGCTTTTAATCGATTAAAACACGTTTTAATCGATTAAAACCACTTTGGAAGTCAGGATGATCGATCATAATGAAATTATGACCGATCAGAGTTGGTTATGATCGATCAGAATTGAATTATGACCGATCAGACTAATTTCAATCGATTAAAACGAACTTTCAATCGATTAAAATGACTTGAAAATATATGTACAGATTTTCAATCGATTAAAACGACTTTATATCAGCTAAAATAACTTGGAAAGTTTTATAAGAAGGTTTTTAAACAAATCAATCGATTAATACGCGATTCAATCGATTGTTTTATACTTAGAAAAAGTTTGTAAAATGTTTTAACTGATATAAACGTGGTCGTATCAGCTAAAACGATTCTGTTAAAGAAGCAAGAACGCATTAATGGGTTGAAAGGACTTTTAACAGATTATAACGGCTATTTCAACAGATTAAAACAAACTTTCAACAGATTAATTAATGCAGCTTTTTCTGAAAACTCTTTAAAAACAGTTTTGATTGAATTTTTTAAACAATAGATTGAATATCAGTTTTACACAAACAAAGCAATCAATTCAAGCAACTGTTAGCATACTTTTTCCAAGAAAGATTCGCAACTGCTTTGTGAACTTCTTTTGAAATCTTTCTTGAGGCACTTTTGCATTACTTTGAAGAAGAAACTTACTGTGGATTAGTGTAATCCGGTTTGCGCTTTCTAAGTCTCTTCTTTTCAATTTCTATTCATTCTTTTGTACTGTTTGGTGCCTGGAATTTGGGCACTGGTTTCTCTGCAACTGGAATTTGGTTGTAGAGGTTTTCAAGAACTGGAATTTGGTTCTTGGTGAAAGGTTTGGTGCCTGGAATTTGGGTACTGGGTTCTCTGCGGCTGGAATTTGGTTGCAGAGGTTTCCAAGAACTGGAATTTGGTTCTTGGTGGAAAGGTTAAAGTCAGGAACTGGAAATTGGTTCTGGTGTTAGAGTAGGTGTAAGATTGTTGAGTCTGTAAAACATCTATTCTAGTGGAACCCAGCTGGAATTTGGCTGGAGACTGGACGTAGCCCTGGTATTGGGTGAACCGAGTATAAAATTACCGGTGAAATCTTTCCTAACCTTTCTCTCTTTAATTTCAGTTGCTGCGCTTGTATTGTTTAATTGCTTTGTGATTCGTGAATTGATTAGTAAACTTAATTTTCGGATTAGATAATCTGTTTATTGCGAAAAACTTTCAAAGATCAATTCACCCCCCCTCTTGATCTAAAACTACTTTTCTAACAATTGGTATCAGAGCGAGGTGCTTGAAAGTTAATCAAGTTACTTCGATCCATGGCTGAGAACAGATTACCGTTTTCTGAGGGGGCATCTATTAACAGACCTCCACTATTCTGTGGAGCAGATTATCCTTTCCGGAAAATTAGGATGAAAATCTTCATTGAATCCATTGACAGAAATGCTTGGGATGTTATTACTAATGGTCCTCTAATTACGGATAAAGGATGGTCAAGCTTGAATGATGAAGAGAAGAAGAAAGTTCAAAGTGACTCGCAATGCAAAAAATATTATTACTTCTGCTCTTAACATGGATGAATTTTTCGAGGGTGTCCCAGTGCAATTCTACCAAGGAGATGTGGGATGTTCTTGAGGTCACTCATGAAGGGACTGCAGATGTTAAAAGAGCCAGAAAGCACACTTTGATAAGAGAGTATGAGCTGTTCAAAATGCAGAATGGTGAAAGCATCGCAAATGTGCAGAAACGCTTCACGCACATCATCAACCACTTAATGGGTCTAGGTAAGACTTTTGATAAGGAAGAATTAAATATTAAAGTATTGAAATGCCTTGACAGGTCCTGGCAGCCAAAAGTCACTGCAATATCAGAATCAAAAGATCTGTCCACCATGACAACAGCCTCACTGTTTGGGAAACTCAAAGAACATGAAATGGAAATCACAAGATTCAACGAACAAGAAATCTCTGAGAAGAAGAACAGAAGCATTGCACTTAAAGTTGAAGAAATTCAAGAATCAGAGGAAGAAAATGAGAACCTTGGACTGCTAGTTAGGAAATTCAACAAATTTCTCAAGAAAAAGATCCAAGACAAAGAAAGGCATAAAAGGTATGAGAAAAAAACTGATTCTTCTAACTTTAAATGTTATGGTTGTGGCAAACAGGGCCATGTTAGAATGGAATGTCCAGAGAGAAATAAACAAAGTGAGAAGAAAGAGGAAAAATAAAAAAGAAGAGCCTACATAGCCTGGGATGACAATGATACTTCATCAACGGATAATTCTGACAATGAAGAAGCAAACCTCTGTTTAATGGCAAGTCAAAATCCACAATCCAGCCAGGTAAGTTCTAGCTCCTCTTCAAATTTAGTCAACTATGATGCATTACAAGAAGCATTTAATGAAATGCATGAAGAGGCTAATAAACTTCAAAAAGAAAATGATAGGCTAAAAGGATTAAATAACTGGCTAGTTAACAAAGTTGATTCTCTGGAAAAACAGATTCGTGAAAATGAAACTGATAATGACTTCTTGAAACTGATTCATGCTAACTCTGATTGTGAATGCAATAAACCATGCAAAAACTGTTCTGAATTGCAAAAGAAAATTGAATTCTTATCTCAAACTGTTTCAAAGTTCACTCAGGGGCAAGCTAATCTTGATATATTACTTGGAGCTCAAAAATTAATTTTTGACAAAACTGGAATAGGCTTTAAATCGAGATCTAGTAAAACAAATACAAATAGGAATTCATACTCTAAAATCAAATGTTTCTACTGTATGAAGAAAGGGCATTCAGTAAAATACTGCAGAATTAAAAAGTATGCTATTCCTAAAGGGAAAATGAAATGGGTTCCAAAGATTAATTCTTTCCAAATAACCTGATCAGGACCTAGTAATTATAAAGGGTACCAGAACAATTCTTAATTTGTTTTGCAGGAACAAGTCTGGAATCCCTTGAAGATCAGAGCTGCGAAATCAGGTTCCGAGTATTTAAACTAATTGTTTTAATTGATATATAACAATATTAATCGATTAAAATAACTTACAGAACATCTGTCAGTACCATTTTAATCGATTAAAATGTCGAAATAATCGATTGAACTGATCTCAGGATTTTGGTTTAATTGTTTTAATCGATTATAATATCTCGTATATCAACTAAAAAACTTAGGTATCAAAATTAATCGATTCATTCACGTTTTAATCGATTTAAATTCCGGTGTCATGTTATTGATTTCATTTTGTACTAAACTAATCGATTCCTTTATAAACCAATCGATTAATTCATTGTAACTTGTTTTCAAACCCGATAGGAAAAATGAAATTAATAGATAATTAGTTGATTAATCGATTAATTAGGTTCGAAAACAAGTTTTATAACATCTAATTAAAGGTTGATAGGCCAATTCGAATCAAAAACCCAGTTTCTTTGATAAACAAAATCTGCATAATACTTTCACCCATCGTCCTGTAAATTGTGCCTCTGTAGCGGTCAGATAATCATAAATGAGTCTCGAACATATCCGATTCAAGTTATCTGTTTTACCCAATTTTCTTTAAATAGCACATGCTGAACAAATCCTTGAATTAGAAACTAAGACTAGTGGAATAAATGTGGGAAAGTTATTGCCGATTGAAATACTGCAAACTTTACATGTGGGAAAGTTATCCATAGATGAAAAAGTTATTTTAACATAGTCATGATTCAAGCTGTAGATGTCCTTACATGGAATGCTGCGTGGTAATACATTGAAAATCAAAGAAATGATCAAAGAATAAAGCTGTAACTTTTCTTATAGACACTAGTTACAAACGAGGTCAAAGCTGTTAGGACTGAAAACATAGTTTATCAAAGATTTTTTCAGTGATAGTTGATTACGGTAATAAATTGTTGATTACTAGGAAGTTCAATGAACAAATGTTTACATTAGATTTCTTGATATTACCTAGCAATATTTCGAAATAATCTTGAGCATGCATTGGTTCAAAACTCTTGGTGAAATTCATTGAAGCTGTGCAACCCCGATAATTTGCTTTAATCATCAATGTCACGAGGTGACACCGCAAGGGAACCAATCTGGACGAGCAATTCAAAAATTGAATAACGTGGTACAGGGAATGTATGTTTTATGGTCGATGACAGGGATAAATTTTATATTGTTTTAGAATTCTGGATTGATTGTCATCACCTGTCCTCATTACTAATCATTGCCCACTCTACCAAAATAAGTTTTTTGTTAATCACTTGTGCATATGATACCACTTGGAAACAACAAAGTTAAAAATGACTCATTCCTCAAAAGATAATGATGACCGGTTCACTATAAGTGAGAATAACACCCATCATACTACATTAATAAAAATACGAGTTATTTGCTTGGATGATGATAACTGCAGGGTTCAAAATGGGTTGGCTATTTTGAAAGGAAATTCCTATCTCGAGTACATCATTAATCTGTGATTCATGCAATTTATGGTATCGTGCACTCGTGTGGAATCCGATAGTGAATGTACGTCCGTCGGTACATGATTACGCCTCGGATGTGTAATAGTTGATGTTCCTAAAGAAACATTTAATTCCATTGAGTGTCAACCATGGACTGTAATGCGATCAATAGTAACGATAAGCTGCTAAAAGATTTCTTTTCAGGAAAAGTTTACGTATGCGTTCGTCGATACTGGAGTGACAGCTGATTGTTGACTCAAATAGTTGATAGAGCAAAATTGGTTCCAGCAAAAAGGAAAGCCTATTATCTTTTGATATTGGTGGGAATCAAATGAATGATCACCAAGATGGTGGATAAGCGGTTCAATCGAGGAAATTGGGATGACTAGTTCCCCTCATCATCTTTATCTTCTGCTTATTTCTATCTTTATATTGTTTGCATGGATCTGTGATATTAGCTGGTGTTATACCAGGAACATTTGCCTTAACCTTTGGTTGAATATGGTTTAGGATCTAATCTAGATCAGGTCGGCGTAAATAGAATTTAAATAGATCCCTGAGAGCTTTAGCTAAATAAGATTTTATTCGATGGATCTATTAGCTAAGATTTAATCAATATAGTTGTTAGTATTGTTAAAACATCCTTCTAAATGATCAGTTTTACAAAATATGCATTAAACATTACTTCATTTTCAAAACTGATTGTTTTAATCAATACAACATCTTGTTAATCGATTAAATGAACTTATACAACATGTTTTAATCGATTCAAAATCGAAATAATCGATTATTTTTACTAAAGTTTCATGTTTTCAAAATCTTAAATGTTTTAATCGATTAAACTTTTCTTTCAATCAATTAAAATCATTTACCAAGAACATTTTAACCGATTATGCTCTGTTTTTAATCGATTTTTATTACGGGAAGAAAGATTAAAGGCTTTAGTTAATGGTCGTTTACGTAAACATGCTACTAAAGCGTGATTCCCTTATCTTTACACATGTTAATTGTATTCATTACAAACGTGTTAATGGAGATAAGTTTGAATCAACTTTAATTGATTCTTTTCATGAGTGAAATATTGTTTTACTTTGTATTTTTCAAAAACTTGAGCATATTTTCGAAACCTTACATTTTATTCTTCTCTCTTCTATTCCCTATTTTTGATGAAGTCAAAAGGGGGAGAAATAGTTGCATCACTTTAAGATAAATTTAAGAGCAACAGTTTAGGGGGAGAAAATAAGTTTTAGGGGGAGAAATAAAACTTTATTACATTCTTATATTTCTCACTTAACTACATTATCAAGTGACTTATTTTGCAGAGATTGTTTTTTCAAAATGGTGTTTGTCTTCATCAAATAGGGGGAGACTGAAAGTGATCCTAGCAAAGATCTCATTGATTTGATGAAGTCAAAGATAAAGTCAAGGGTCAACTCTACGCGAGTCAAACAAGTCACTCGGACATTTGAGTGAAGATTTAGAGTGTCTAACGGAAAGCTTAGGTAAAACCACTTTACCTTTTCCATTGCATAAAGCTTCTTCACTCATTTTGCAAAATGCCTCAAAAATAGTTTTAAACAAATCAAAAACAAAAGCATTTTGTCAAAGAACTTTCCTAACAAATTTATTAATTGATATAGCTTTGAAAGAAACAATTTAAAACACTTAGAATGTTTTAAGAAGTGTTTTTACAGATATTTTAATCGATACAAACTTCTTTTAATCGATTAAAACCCTTTATGACCGATTGGAATTCGAATATAACGAGTCAGAATGAGATATAATCGATCAGATTTTAAATATGAGCGATCAGATTGCTTTTAATCGATTAAAACATGTTTTAATCGATTAAAACCACTTTGGAAGTCAGGATGATCGATCAGAATGAAATTATGACCGATCAGAGTTGGTTATGATCGATCAGAATTGAATTATGACCGATCAGACTAATTTCAATTGATTAAAACGAACTTTCAATCGATTAAAATGACTTGAAAATATATGTGCAGATTTTCAATCGATTAAAGCGACTTTATATCAGCTAAAATAACTTGGAAAGTTTTATAAGAAGGTTTTTAAACAAATCAATCGATTAATACGCGATTCAATCGATTGTTTTATACTTAGAAAAAGTTTGTAAAATGTTTTAAGCGATATAAACGTGGTCGATATCGAGCTAAAACGATTACGTTAAAGAAGCAAGAACGCATTAATGGGTTGAAAGGACTTTTAACAGATTATAATGGCTATTTCAACAGATTAAAACAAACTTTCAACAATTAATTAATGCAGCTTTTTCTGAAAACTCTTTAAAAACAGTTTTGATTGAATTTTTTAAACAACAGATTGAATATCAGTTTTACACAAACAAAGCAATCAATTCAAGCAACTGTTAGCATACTTTTTCCAAGAAAGATTCGCAACTGCTTTGTGAACTTCTTTTGAAATCTTTCTTGAGGCACTTTTGCATTACTTTGAAGAAGAAACTTACTGTGGATTAGTGTAATCCGGTTTTGCGCTTTCTAAGTCTCTTCTTTTCAATTTCTATTCATTCTTTTGTACTTGTTTGGTGCCTGGAATTTGGGCACTTGGTTTCTCTGCGATCGGAATTTGGTTGTAGAGGTTTTCAAGAACTGGAATTTGGTTCTTGGTGAAAGGTTTGGTGCCTGGAATTTGGGTACTTGGGTTCTCTGCTGGCTGGAATTTGGTTGCGAGAGGTTTCCAAGAACTGGAATTTGGTTCTTGGTGGAAAGGTTAAAGTCGAGAGCTGGAAATTGGTTCGGTGTTAGAGTAGGTGTAAGATTGTTGAGTCTGTAAAACATCTATTCTAGTGGAACCCAGTGGAATTTGGCTGGAGACTGGACGTAGCCCTGGTATTGGGTGAACCAGTATAAAATTACCGGTGAAATCTTTCCTAACCTTTCTCTCTTTAATTTCAGTTGCTGCGCTTGTATTGTTTAATTGCTTTGTGATTCGTGAATTGATTAGTAAACTTAATTTTCAGATTAGATAATCTGTTTATTGCGAAAAACTTTCAAAGATCAATTCACCCCCCCTCTTGATCTAAAACTACTTTTCTAACAAATTATGCATATTTTGAGGGGGAGCTCTTATGATTGATGTTGCAGGGTTCTTTTTGATTATAATCAAAATAGGGGGAGAAAAATTTAAAGCCTATGATTCAATTTTAAATTTTATCTGGTATGTTTAATGTGTTTGTTAGTATGACAGATAAAACAGGTTATTACAAAGGCTTTAAAAAGATAATTTTGATCATCATCAAAAAGGGGGAGATTGTTGAACATTCAAGGACTTGATGTTGCAAATAATGATCATGAAGAATGTTGATTTTGATGATGATCCAAGAGCTTAAAGACTTAGAGTATTGAAGATTGAAGATTGATGATTTACGTATTGTAATAACTCTGTTTTAGTTTGATTGAGTCCGTAATTATAGAGTCTAAGATAGCCGTTACATAGTCCGTAACTTAGAAGCTTCAAAATGCTCAAATTTATCATGCAGGCTCGGCTTTAATCGATTATATAGGGAAATAATCGATTAAAGCAGTGAGAAAACCATTTTCAGAGCATATACTCACTTGTTTTAATCGATTAAAACATCAAAAGAATCGATTAAAAGGTCAAATAATCGATTATTTCACCAAATAATCGATTAATCCGAAGAGGTTTGGGTTACGACGTATTTGGCTCTGTTTTAATCGATTATCACTCCAAATAATCGATTATTTCGATCTGTTTTTCATTTTAAATTTCAAATTAACCCTATTTTCGAAAACCCAATTACCAAGAACCCTAGTTTCGAAATCCCCAATTCCTAAACCCTAATTTCCCTACTTAAACTCTGCTTTGGCACTCGAGAAAATAAGAACAACTCTTTCCATACAAAAGTTAAGTCTTTGTGAGTGCCGGAGAACTGTTTGTTGCAAGGAAAGGGGGCTTTTGGAACCTGGTGTGAGGCTAGAAGCGATAAGAATCACTAAGTGGAGTTCTTAGTGGATTGTGTCTTTGTCTAGTCTCTAGGGAAAAGTCTGTTCTTCATCTCTTGTGGATTTCAAGAGAGGTGTTGTCTTTACTTTATCTTTTTGATTTGTAATCTGTTTTAACAATTTGTTCTTAGTGACGGCGTTAATCCTCTTTTGAGTGATTAGCAACTAGACGTAGGGTCTTTTGATCCGAACCGGTATAAACCTACTTGTGTAATCTTCTCTACTCTTCTCTATTTACATTTACGCAGTTTATAATCGGTAAAATTTGGGGAAAATTTTGAAAACCTAATTTTTATTAAGAAACCAATTCACCCCCCCTCTTGGTTTTTGTCAGACCACGCGAACATTCGTTGCGCGATTCTAACAATGTGGGCATATCACGCATCGCCACGATCCCCGGAGATCCGGCTCGAAGTCCGGGGAGGGGTGCGGGGCGAAGTGGTTTCCCTACGTATTAGCATCCCCATGCGGCCGACATTGGCCCATTGATGGGCTCGGGTCGGAGGTTGCGGGCCGGCTCTTCCGGCCAGGGGACCCCATTCTCTGCGCCGGAGGGTGATGAGGGGAGCTACGAGGCGGCCCCGGTGGATCTACTCCCGAAGTCTTTAAGGGCCCTCGGGAGGAAGTATCCGGGGTTGCGGCGCCGCCTACGGTGCATGCAATAGAGGGCAAAGAGATCAAGGAGGGATATCTTACCACTGGCTTTCCTTCCTCCCATGGATTGTGCCCCCGACGGCTTGTGGCAAATGCGGAGTGCTTGGTTGCGGTGCGGAAGCCTCTCATTAAAGTAGGCAGTGTGGTTGCTCCTGTGAGATCATGCCACATATCTGCGGAGGTGAGGTGGGCAGGCCGAGAGCAGATGGCCTCTCGATTTTCCCGGGTCAGCGCTTCCTCGGGCCGGGTAAATCCAATGGCCACATTGAATTCTTCCAAGGTGGTGGTGTGGTATTGCCCACCCATGAAATAGTTCACCATTTTGGTGGGCTGCATGCCTGAGGCCATGGAGGGGATCTCAATGAGAGAGACGGAGGCCAAGAACTCTTGTACCGCTTGGGGGTACACATGTGTGGGTGGGGTTCGCAGCAGAAAGCCCCACCCAATGCTGTCTATGTGGGCTCTGACATCCTCTTCCCATCCAAACTCGGCCAGAACGCCGAAGTCCAGTGTCAGCATGGAGTGCCACTGGTAGTTCCTAATGTTGTCCACGCGGGCCTGGTGCTGTGGTGATAACTGGGAAGGGTCTGAGGGTGGCGGTGGTGTCGAGCTGCTAGCACCAGCGGTGCCCCTTCTCTTCATGGAGGCACTTCTGCTGAACATTTTGAGCAGGGAAGGCTTGGGATAGTAGAAATATGAGTTCTGGAGGCTCTGGAGGCTTAGGAGGCAAGGAGAATTGTGAGGAAACCCATCCAGGCGCGCCCCCTTATATAGGGAAATTTTTCAATTCGAGACCGTCGTCTGGAAAGTCGAGACGGCGGTCTCGTTTGGGTTGTTGTTCGAGACGGCGGTCTCGTTTGGGTTGTTGTTCGAGACGGCGGTCTGGAGATTCCAGACGGCGGTCTCGACTTTGCCTGAGTCGAGATGGCGGTCTGGAATGTCCAGACGGTGGTCTCGATTTGTAGGGGACTCGAGACGGCGGTCTGGAATGTCCAGACGGCGGTCTCGAATTTCTGGGTTTTTTTTTTTTTTTTTTTTTAATAAGGAATAGGACCTGGTTCAAAAACATTTTATGCATGCAAATGTTTTCATGTTTGATGCCCTATAATGCCTATTTTAATTAGTTTTTCGGAAGGATTTAACCAGCGTGTCTTGTTGCGCTGAAAGCCTTCTGATTCACCGCGTTTACTTTTGGCTGTACCCTGCCGCCGGACCTTTTGTGGCCGAAGAGTAATTTCTTTCTTTCTCTATTTTTCTCTTTCTCTTTTTCTTTTCTTTTGTAGAGCACTTTTGTCATGTAGTGTCCTTTTTTCCTTGCTTTAGGGATTTCAATCCTCTTGTTGACTATACGCCTCCATATTCCCAAATTAATTATTAGAATATTGTCGTGAGGGTCAAGAGAAAAGAAGTAAAGGGGTAAAAATCAATAGTTTGTGTTTTAGAGGGTTGATTTTTATTGATAAAAGGGTTTTGTAAGAATGGCTGGTTAGGGTTAAGCTTAGGTGTTTAGGCTTTGTCTAAGCAAACATCTTTCCCTTCTTTTGCGCTTATTACCTTCATTTCTATTGCTTTTAGATGGTTAGCTGATTTTCCTAGATCGCCCTTTGGGTTTTCGAACTAGGATACTGTGTTTTGGCCCTAACTTTTGTCTAGGCTCCCTCTTTTGTAAAATTTTGGAGAAATCCTAGCGGACCTTATTTGTAACCCTAACTTTTGCCTAGGCTACCCTTTATTGTTGTCCGGGTATCCTACCAGGTTGACCCTATCTTTTGCGTAGCCCCCTTAATGGGTTTCCTACCGGGTAATTTTGCCCTTTTCTTTGGCCTTTGGCTTCTCTGGGCTTTTTTTTCTTTTTTTGTGGATTTATATATTTTTTTGTTCACAGTATTGGCGAAGCATGACTTTCTTTATGGCTTAGGTGAAGTCTTATTTTTATGTGCTTCTAATAAACTAGTTTGATGGCAATAACAATGGTAAAGGTCGATTATTGGATGCGCTTCTTATTCTTCTTCTTTCTTTTTTAGGTTCACTTAGACAAGGTTATTTATGTGGTCTAGTCAGAAGTAGAAAGAAGAGAAGCAAATAGAAAGAATCATTCTTTATTAATTAATAAGGGAATATGTGCCCTACGATGCCCGGGGGTCGGGCTCGCCCCGGGGGATAATCTCTAACAATCATGGGGTTTACATCCCTTAAACGAAGAAAAAGATTTCCTAATGACTAGAGTGGCTCTTGACGCTTGCACCCCTCCACTTTGGAAAATTTGCTTGAGTGTGCGAAGGGGATACTTCCCTTTTCTCCTTTCTGTGCGGCCCTTAGTAGGGTCATATCCTAAGCCATACTTGCAAGGATTGTCTTTGAATTCTGGGGGTTCCCTCATGCCCTGGGAATCTGCCCCCAGTCCTTGGCCAGGATGGTAACCATGCTTCAACATCATGCGGGCTACCTTTTTGTTTCTAGGAAGTCGCTCTATCGCGGCAATTTCGAGCGCTTGAAAAGATGTTTCAAAGGCCTCTTCGGCCGCATCCACATAAGGTTGGGTGGATGGTCCAACGATCGAGGATATCGTCTTACGCTGGATCGTGACCGGTTTATCGTCCACTTATGAACTTGACTTTACGGTGGAGCGTCGAAGGTACTTGCCTTAGCGTCATGAATCCAAGGCTGCCAGAGAGACATGTATCTTTGGAGTAATGTCCATTACATGGAAATCGACGTTGAAGGTAGTGGGTCCAACCTGGATTGGCAAGCTGATCTCTCCCACTACTTCTCGTTTAGATCCGTCGAAGGCTCGAACGATGGTGCTGCTTGGGCGCAGACGGGTTCCTTGGATAGTCAACTTATCCGAGTGTGTACTTGGGCATCACGTTCGGGGACGACCCGTTATCCACAAGAACTTTGGCGATGAGGTATTCCTTCCATTTAAGCTGAGATATGCAAGGGCTTGTTATGTTTTGGCCCCTCGAGGGGAGTTCTTCCTCTCGTGAAGGTGAGGTGATCGTTTCGTTGTGATGTGGCCAGACGATCCTCTCGACCTTTTCTTGGGATATTGTGTGAGGTACATGCGCCTCGCTTAGGACCTTCAGCGGGGCATTCCGATGCGGTTCCGAGCTCATTATCAAAGATAGCAACGTGATCTTTGCAGGCGTACGGTTGAGCTGGTCAATAATGGAATACTCACTCTGCCTTATAAACTGGAGTAATTCCTCTGTCTCCTCCTTGGATTCTTTATTTTCTTTTTCTTCTTCGGTCTTTTTATTTTTTTCCTTTATTTTGGAGGACATTTTCCTGTGTGTCCTTAGGGGAGTAGATTCTTCCACTTCTAGTTGTACCCCCAATGCCGACTATGTTTGTTATTTCTTCTTTTATTGGTGAAGATTCTCCACATCTCCACGGTACAACTTTATTTGACTCGTAGGGGAAAGGACATGGCATAAATAGTCGCACTGGCATCCTTGCCCCCTCTTCTTTATTCTTGAGGACCAACGGTCGAGGTTTATTTCCCTCTTGCGATGATTCGACCGTTGGGGTGAGCTTTATTAGGAGTGGCTTTCTCTCCATTCTTCTGAGTTGGAAGACGTGTTAGTTAATCCTTCCTTTTTATTATCTTATTTTTTAAGCGTGAAGGAGGGGAAATTTAATATGCAAATGAATGCTTATGTATGCAAGTAGACAACTGTTGAATAAGAAAAAGATTTCATTAATTCATTGGAAGGTGTACATTCTCCTATTCCATACTACGAAGCGTCTTTTGGCAAAAACGGAAAAGCCTAAAGAAACCCACAGGCGGGTCTTGATTCTTATGTAGTTCTCTTTCGGCTTCCCGGACATGATGAGCGAGCTCTTCGCTTTGCTTGTGGACTGCCTGGCTCATATCTTCACTGTACTTTTGAGCCTCTTTGATCTTCGCTTCTTGATGAACGACCAAGGCTTGTAGTTCATCGAGCTTTGCAACGGCTCGGTCTTTCTCTTGAAGTACTTGGTCGTTCTGAGCTAGCCCGTCTTTTTCCTTAAGGCGTAGCTCATAGAGACTTCTGCTGAGTTTCCTGTTGGCCTCCCGCTCTTGGCGGATGTCTAACCGAGCCTTAAGGAGCCCTTCCGACAACTCCTTGATCATTTGGGCCTGCTTAGCTGATTCGGCCTCAAGGTGTGCTGTTTTGGCGGTTATCTCTTGTAGTTGGCTATCTGAGCTGGTTCTGGCAGTTTTGGATGCTCGGATAGCTTGTTCGTTAGCGTCAGCACATTGGTCCTTGAGGCGTTCTATTTCATGATCCTTTTTCTTGCCTTGCCTTTGTAGACCGTCGATCGTGAGGATAGATGCTTGCTCTTTTTCCTCAAGGGCCCGTATCTGGGCTCCCATGATTTCTACCCTTTGGGTCAAGGCATTGACTTGTGCCTGCAGCTCTTCGTTGTTAGCGATTGGCACAGGTGTGGTGGATGGCCGGGCCATCTCTCTTCTTCTCCTCCATGCCTCATAATCACTGGTGATAGTCACCCGAGCTTTTCCTAGCTCTCTGTCTCCCATGTAGGCCGGCCTCTCCCATGCTTTTCTTACGGTTAGTGAGTTGGCGATTGTGCACGGGTCTCCAAAGAAGCACAGCCCTCTGAGTTCCCCTGGGAGATAGTAGTTTGAGTCCTCATGAGTTGCCTCATAGCTACTCTAGGTGAGTAGGCTATGCAACCCCTGAGTCCTATCAAGGGTATGTTCGGATAGTCCCCACATCTGACGAGAACTGGGCCGGGTCGGAACCAAGGGCAGACCCAAGATATGCTGTTGGCGTCCTTTTGTTCTAACTCATCCCTCCATTCTATAGTCAGGCGTCGTTGGAGGGGGATTTTGGAGAAGCTTCTCAAGGGGTCGGGGAATATCCCCATGTGACTGGAGGCGTAAAGATGCGTGATACTCCACACGTATAGTAATGAAGAGCAGCAGCGGAGTGTTCTCCCTTGCTTCTGATGGCACAAATCCACCGAGAGCAAGGTGTCGGCAAGAATAGCAGGCAAGGGACTCTTCGAGTTCACGTCCCAAGCGAAGAAAGCGTCCATGACGGCTTGATCTATTGTGTCGAGGTGGAAGGGGAACAGGATTGTTCCAAAAATTATGAGTGCCAGGGTTTTGTTGAAGGCAACCCACTCTGTCCTTTCAGCCAGGTAAGACAGGTAGTCTTCTAACATCGATACTTTCCACCCCTGGGTGTTCCCTCTTCCTATCAGGGTACTCTGTCAGAACGGTAGATGGATAAGGGCAGCGACTGATGCTGCAGGAGTATACGCCCTGTGGCGAATATGGACCCCGGCTGATTTAGGCCATTTCAACATAGCTTCATACTCCTCTAAGGTGGGCACCATGTCGAGCTGCGGAAATTCAAAGCACCGCAGGCTGGAGTTCCAAAGTGAATTAGTACCACTGAGGAAGACCTGATCGACATCGATCTTTAGGAGGTCCAAAATTCGCCCATTAGACTTTTCAAAATCAGCGCGGACCTCTGATGGAATTATTGCACTAAGCCGTTCCAGCTTCCCAGTATGGTTTCGGAGAATATCCACCTTCCCCACTTGTCTACTTGTCCCCTCCATTTTCTAAAATCAAAATGTATGATTTGATGAAGATGATGTTTATTGTATGTGAGTGTTTATTCTTCTATTTATCATGTTTTTCTACATGATGTATGGTATATTTATTTTTGTGTTTTTTTGAAAGAATAAACTATCTATATGAATGCTTTATGAGTGTAATTTTTGGACCAGGTCTTATTTATGAGCGTTGGAAAAATGGATTTTATTTATTTATTTATTTATTTATTTATTTATTTATTTTATAGCCTTTTATCTCTTCTGTCGGAACTACGTGGCTACTTAGCTTACAAAGAACACTGAAACCAGGCTAGCTAAAAAGCGGACGTCCGAGATAAAATATGGCTTTATGTGAAAGAATATTTAGCGTCCCTTATCTCTTCTGTCGGAGCTCGCGTGGCTACTTAGCTTACAAAGAACCTGAAACCAGGCTAGCTAAAAGGCAGACTGTCCGAGATAAGGGTGTTTATTCGTGAAATATTTTTGTGATTTTGTTCTGTTGTTTGTTTATGCTATGCGACATACAAATGCAACAATCATATGCACACACATTTTGATCATCCCCGAACAGGCGAGATTTCGTTTTTATCACGAGGTAGGGTTCTCCTGCAGAAAAGTGCATTGGTCAGGGTAGGTTCTAACTGTTCTCACCAGGCTAAGGCCCCCAAGGTGCCCCCATTATAGGGTCCCCACTCTCCGGTCCGTCCGACCATGCTCAACACTAAGGCCGGAGTCGGTCTTGTTGCCAAAAGAGGAAGGTTATCACCTTGAGTGGTGGTTTCCGATCACACTTGGTGGGCACAAGGCCCTAACTACAACGAACCGTACCGCCACCCACTCCCTATGGTTATCTCACTTGCCCCGGGTATAGGGGGAACTGTAGTGTGCAAGGGTTTGTGTGCAGTTTATATTTCAATCAATTGCGTAAGTATAAACAAGCAACAATTATTTGAAAGCCAAACAATAAAGCATGTTATAATACAAGGCAGGGTAAAAGCGCTATTTTCTTAGTTTAATTATTTTTAAGCCAGCCTATCACTAAATGGGATCAACTCTCTAGGCTTCCCCAGTGAAGTCGCCATCTGTCGCCGCCTCCCAAAAAAGGGGCGGTTGTAGACCCCTAATTTTGGCCGGCCTCTCAAAATAAAAGCTAGAGGAACTTCGCCCGAAGATGGAGTTCATCCGGCTTCCCAAAACCGAGGAAACCTCCCGCAACAAACACGGAGATCGCTTGTCTGCACGATAAAAGACAAAGGAGACTTCCTATACGAGAGATAAAGCTCGCTGACATCTCAAATGAAGGCCAAGAAGACTTCCTACACGAAGATAAAGCTTCAACGGACACACATCGGCATCAAACGACGTCCGAAAAAGGAAAGGAAAGCTTCTCGGGGGTCCCGAACGCAGAACGAGGCCAAAGCGGTTTGGGACAACGCAGTCCCAAGCTGGGACGGCTGTCCCAAACACACCTGGCCGTCCCAAACACAAAAAATGCATATGAGACGCACGTCTCACATTTGGGACGCGCGTCCCAAGCCCCTAAATTCAAATGGGACGGCGGTCCCAAATGCACCAGGCCGTCCCAAGCTGTCCCGGTGTAAAATGTGTAGTTGGGACGGCGTCCCAACCCGGACGGCCGTCCCGGATGTCCAGGCGAAAAATGGCTATAAATAGGAGCCTCATTTGTCTCATTCCACACACCGGACAACTACGAGACTTGTCTTCTTCTCTCCCTCTCTCGAATGATCTCTCGATTGCCTTTTTTAGGTAACAATCGGTTAAGGAATTTGTATTCGAGCATTCGATTTCTTCTAGAAAATTAGTCGAGTCGATTAGGGTAGACGAGAGGAGAACAATTGTAGAGCGAAGGACTGCCAAAACGCGTCCTCTTTGTACAAGAATCATAATATAAAGCTTGCTACGGAGGTTTTTCTCAATTCTCTTCTTCTTTATTGTTTTATTTATTGTTTTCTATATGCAATATAGATAAATCATGTAGATAACCATATCTAAATAAGCTGTATCAATAAAATAAGGGTAAATGCGTAATTTCTCATAATCTTCACTTAATGAATAAATCAGTCATAGGGAACCCGAAAGGGGCGTTCGGGGGTGCTAACACCTTCCCCACACGTAACTAACTCCCTTACCCAACTCCGGTTATAATGGCCAAGTTGGTTTTTAATAAAATCAACGCCTTTTTCCTTTTCCAATGTTTCCGGTCAAAACATTGGTGGCGACTCCAAAAGAACCGCTTTACGAAAACCTTGCTTCTATTAGAGGATAGTTCAGTGTTGAGCACCTCGGAAGCAATGAACACAATTTTAACAAAAAAAACGCGAGTCTCACCCATCTTTTCGCGACCGCTCGCATAAACGTTCGAGACGTCCCCAGGACGTTGGAACAGACGGTGGCGACAGATGGCGACTCCACTGGGGAATGTAGACCCCTAATTTTGCCCGGCCTCTCAAAATAAAAGCTAGAAGAACTTTCGCCCAAAGATGGAGTTCATCCGGCTTCCCAAAACCGAGGAAACCTCCCGCAACCAATACAGAGATCGCTCGTCTACACGATAACGGACAAAGGAGACTTCCTATACAGAGATAAAGCTCGCCCAACATGACAAATGAAGGCCAAAGAAGACTTCCTACACGAAGATAAAGCTTCAACGGACATATATCGGCACCAATCCACGTCCGAAAACGGCAAGGAAAGCTTCCGGGGTCCCAAAATACAAAGGCTTGGACAAAACAGGTCGAGACCACCATCCCAGGGGTTGGGACCGGTCGTCCCAACTGAAATTAAGCAGTTGGGACGCGCGTCCCGAATGTGGGACGGCCGTCCCAAACCCCAGGGGGTCCCAACGTGCACAAAACTGCATTTGGGACGGCCGTCCCAACCCAAACTGGCCGTCCCAGATTGGCACAACGCAGAAAACACGTTTGGGACGGCCGTCCCAACCCAGACGACCGTCCCAAAGTTCCAGGCGAAAATTTACTATAAATAGGAGCCTCATTTGTCTCATTCCTCACCCCAGACAACTCTGAGACTTGTCTTCTTCTCTCCCTCTCTCGAATGATCTCTCTGATTGCCTTTTTTAGGTAACAATCAGTTAAGGAATTTGTATTCCGGCCTTCGACTTCTTCTAGAAAATTAGTCGAGTCGATTAGGGTAGACGAGAGGAGAACAATTGTAGAGCGAAGGAGGCTAGCGAAACGCGTCCTCTTTGTAAAGACATCATTATATAAAGCTTGCTACGGAGGTTTTCTCAATCCTCTTCTTCTTTACTACTTTGCTTTCTATATGCAATGTAGATAAATCATGTAGATAGCCATATTTAAATTCTGCACAAATAAAATAAGGGTAAAAGCGTAATTTCTCATAATCTTCACTTAATGAATTAATCCGTCATAGGGAACCCGAAAGGGGCATTGTGGGGTGCTAACACCTTCCCCACACGTAACTAACTCCCTTACCCAACTCGGTTATAATGGCCAAGTTGGTTTTTTTAATAAAATCAACGCCTTTTTTCCTTTTCCAATGTTTTCGGTCAAAACATTGGTGGCGACTCCAAAAGAACCCCTTTTCGAAAACCTTGCTTCTATTAGAGGATAGTTCAGTGTTGAGCACCTCGTAAGTAATGAACACAATTTTAACAAAAACGCGAGTCTCACCCATCTTTTCGCGACCGCTCGCATAAACGTTCGAGACGTCCCGGGACGTCTGAGCGGACGGTGCGACAGATGGCGACTCCACCAGGGAAGTCCGAGAGTTGATCCCATTTAGTGACGGATAAATTCAAACTAAGCAAAGATTTGAAATTACGCCTTTACCCTTCTGTATGTTTTTATTGTATGGCTTTAAATAACTCGCTGTATGATTATTTTTGCAATTGTTTGAAATATAAATTGCACACAAAAACCCTTGCACACAACAATCCCTCTATACCGGGGGCAAGAGTGAATACCTATAGGGAGTGGGTGGCGAATACTGATCGGTTAGTTGGCACATGGGCTACTACCGTTGTCGGAAAACCACCAACTCAAGGTGATAACTCTCTTCTTTTGGTCTAAAGGTGTCGCCACGGAGTTCGTGCATGACCCGAGGATCGAAAGATTGAGAGGTCCCTATAATGGGGGCACCTTGGGGACCTTTGGCCTTGGTGAGAACGAGTTAGAACCTCCTAAACCAAGCACGTTTCATGCGGAAAATCCCACCTCGTGATTAAATAAGCGTGGCTCGCTCGTGGATGTATGAATTGTGTGTGCATTCGTTTCGCTGCATTTGTATTGATACATTAGCATAGGGTAATCATACAACAACAAAAAAATGAAAAACCCTAGAAATCACAAAAAGCGAAAAGATAAAAGACTTTTATCTCGGACAGTCTTCAATTAAGCTAGCCTGGTTTCAGGTTCTTTGTAAGCTAAGTAGCCACGTTGACCGACAGAAGAGATAAAGGGTCATAAAAAAAATATAAAAACATTAAGGTCATAAAAATACCTTTTTACAAAATTCTTGGCAAAGTCGTATCATTCATACCACATCATCCAATAAGTGGTAAAACCAAGAGAGAAAATAAATGCACTAAGAAAAGTCTGCATAAACATCATTATAATAAATCTCTCATACATAAACCCATTCATTCTAGGATACACCAATCATTTAAAAAACTATAATAAAATTGTTAAAATCATTTAGAAAGTGGCTGGTCTTCCGCCCGTCCTCACTCGTGCTCAGAAAGCCAAGAAGATGGAACATCTGGAAGAACAAAATAGAAAGCTTACTACTGAACTTAACACGCTGAAAGAGCAAATGACGCAAATGTTGGAAATGATGCGTCAGCAGAATATCCATAAAGAAGGTCCTCAAAGCGAACAGGCCTCTCACCAAGAAGAAGAGGAGGAACCCAAGGTCGAGCATGACCAATCCGGTGCAAGGGCGATACATATCCAGGATTTCGGAGTATCAAAACAACGACTTACTACCCTTGAGGAGAGATTAAGAGCCATGGAAGGGCATAATTTTGATGTCAAAAGAGGCGGCTGATATGTGCCTCGTCAAAAATATCCAATTCCCTAACAAATTCAAAGCTCTGGATTTCCCAAAATACATGGGACTAACCTGCCCCAAAAGCCATCTTACAATGTACTGCCGTAAGATGGCTGCATATGCTCGATAATGAAAAACTCGATCCATCGCTTTCAGGAGAGCTTGGCTCGAATCGGCTCTAAACCGGTATATGCGGATGGAAGGGAACCAAATCCAAACCTGGAGACATCAGCGAGATGCTTTCCTTCGTCGCTACAAATACAATATTGATCCGACCCACGAAAGAGCAGATCTACAACTATTAAGCAAGAAAGACGATGAATCCTTCAAAGCATATGCCCAAAGATGGAGGGAATTGGCGACACAAGTGGAACCTCCTCTATCCAACAAAGAGACTACATCCATGTTCATCAATTCTACGACGGGTCCCTATTATGACAAAATGATAGGGAACACATCAACACTCTTCGCGGATGTAGTCATTATAGGAGAAAGAGTAGAACAAGGCTCGAAGAGCGGAAGAATTGCACAGCGAGAACTCCTCCAACTCTTCTACTCAATTCATTAAAAGAGCTTCGGAAAAAGAAGGAGGGAACCGTAAATGCAATAAACTTGGCCAATCCTTCTTCTTCCTCTTGGCAAACCAAGTCGCGTAGGTCGAAAGGAAGTTCACCCCAATACCCACTTCCTATGCAAGCCTGCGTTAAAATTACTAGATGTTAAACTCCTCGTACGCGTCCCTCCCAAGAAGATGGAGCCACCTCTATCCGAGAATGGTATAAGCCAAATGAAAAATGCAATTATCATTCGGACGCTCCAGGACATTCTGTAGATAACTGCATGGCTTTAAAGCATAAGGTCCAAGATTTAATAGATGCGGGATGGATTACCTTTGACGCATCTACTCCAAAGGTGGACGAGCAGCCCTTATCAAAGCCCGAATGAAAGACGGGATAAGGAAGACCAGCAATTTAGGGCTCATCATTTTTACCATCTCTAAAAATGTAATAAAAAAAAATATGAAAATATATCAAAAGATTCCGATGTACTCCTCGTGATCCCTGCCCATGATCACGAGATTTTTGGTTAATAAGGGCTTTGTAAATATTTTGTTTCTATCAATAAAATGAGGCATTTTTCATAATATTCATATGCTTCTCATTCTTTTCTCTCTCATTCCAAAATAATTAAATAAAATCTAAACCCAAATATAGACCATATAAACAGTCATGTCTGTGATTGAAAACTCTCTGCGGGATCTGAAAACCGAAGGCGAATGGATTGAGTCAGACAGTGAGGAGGGGACCATTTCCCCGGACATGCAAAGACTATTGGAGAAAAGAAGCTTTATTGATACAACCCCATAAGGAAAAAACTAAGGCCTTCAATTTGGGACAAGGAGACAATAAGAAAGAAGTAAATGTCGATACCCAAATTGATAATATCAGGGAAGAGGCAATAACACCTTTGCGCTCATTCATGCCTTGTCCTTTCCCTTATACATCGGATAAAGCTGTACTGTGGATATGCACAGAAGAATTGTCTGTCAATAAAGATATCTCCAATATAACCGGCATTGGGGGCACAACGAGAAGCGAAAGAATTTATTCCCCAAGGAGTTACAAGATAATGCTCCTAAAAACAAAGGAAAAATAAAAAAAAAAAACAAGAGGAAGATTGAGCAGACCTTGGATTCACGGTGCTAGGGCAGTTTCTTTAACGCTCCACCGAAAAATCAAATCCGTGGTAGGCTACAAGTTGATCATGGTTCAAGCTAAAGACTACATTCGAATCAGCGAGCCGTCCACCATACCTTAAATGGATGTGGCTGAAGAAGACATTTGAAAATATGGAAAGACTTCCTAGCAATTTAAAAGTGGCCCATATAATGAAGAGATATGGATACAGCCCATACAAGGGCTTGGAAAGGATGCTCAAGGAATAAGAGAGCCACTAGATTTTTAAGGATAATCCTTTAAAGTACGACCCTACAAAAGATCAAGTCGTACAAAGAAAAGAGAAGTCTCCCTCCGTACCTTAAAAAGACGATCTTCCAAAAGGAGAGATATTAGCATCAAGGGTAGCATTAGTCATTAGATGTCCTTCTTCTAATTCTAAGGGATGTAAACCCAATGACTATTAGAGATCACTCCTCTGGGTGTGCCCGACCCTCAAGCATCTTTAGGGCACACATTTCCCTTTGAATTACAAAAGAATGTTATTCTTACTATGTGCTTCTCTTCTTGTTAAACATTTCTATACCCCATTAAATAACCAATGTTTAGACAAACGTTTTATTCCAAAATGCGTCAAAATAATCAAAACGCCATAGAAAAAATGAAGCCAAAGTTAACATGATTGATTAGCTAGAGACACGAACAAGAAAATCGTGTTTCGACAATGTTTGAGAAAAGAAATTATTATTAAAAGAAGCCCGTCAAGGTCAAAGGCCAAGACAAAAAGATAAAAGGGCAAAATCCTAGGCTGAAAACCCAAAAAGGTGGACTAAGAAAATTAATCAGTCATAAATAGGCGCCATAAAGTAATCAGTTGAAGACGCCACCTCATGAAAACAAAACATTTGTTTGAACTAGCCTAAACACTGACCAACCTTGGCTAGCCATTCTTATAGAAACCTTTATTACAAAAATATCCCTCTAAAAAACATAAGCCTTTGCAATAAATCCCTTTCTTTCTATTCTCTTGACCCTTCATCATAAAGCATTCAAGTAATTGATCGGGAAATGTGGAAATATGGTGATCAATAGGAGGATTGAAATCCCTAAGGAAAGGAAGAGGGGCATAGACATGACAATTGCTCTACATTCAAAAGGATTACTCTTCGGTTATAGCAAAGATCCGAGACGGCAAATCGGTATAGCTAATCATGTTGACAAAAGCACATGATGATGGAAGTAGACTTAACAAAAGTCTGAATGGGTTCAAAGCCGATATGACCGACTAAACCTTGTTGAAGAAAAACAATGAATATGATATGTCATGGACAAGCCTATCAAAAGAAAATAAAAAAGGCTTATGAAAAAAGGTCAACCCTCATATTTACCAGAAGAAGGATTTAATGGTAAATAAGTTGCTTCCGGCTCAGAAGAATAAAATTGGAAAATGGGCAACAAAATATGAAGGACCCTTTGTGGCCAAATGAGCTTTCTCGGGAAAGGGCTCTTATCCTAACCAATATGGATGAAAAAGAACTTCGACACCTAATCAACTCCGATACGGTGAAGAAGTATTATGCTTGAAGACATTGCTCAAGACCCGTCAGGAATGAAAATCCACAAAGGACATTCCTGGGCAAAAGATAGGGTCTATATCCCTCGCTAGGATACATCCTAGGCAAAAAGTAGAGGTAAAAAATATAATAAAACAAAAATAAAAAAAGAAACTAAGAGCAATGGTTACTTTAGTCGAAAACCGAAAAGGCGGCTAAAGTAACATTCTTCCAGAAGCAAGCAGTCTGCATAGTCTTCACTCTGAGCTCAGACATCTCAACTGAAGCAATTAGGAAAACCAGGGGGCAGATATCATAGACATGATTGTATAAGCCTAAATAGTACAGCCAACCCTGACCACCCATTCTTCTAAATACTTTTGAAATCCTTCTGTAAAAGAAATAAGCTTTTGCTCATTTATCAATAAAATTCCCTTTCATTTCCTTTCTCTTGACCAAATATTATGGAAATGCCTCTTTATTGATAAATCATAAATATGCGCAAAGACCTTTAATCAAAGATCAAGCATGCATCTAAAAAAGGGAAGCATAAAAAATAATAAAGGAATAAATGCCTGCTAGGATATTCTTAGGTAAAAATCAAGGTAGCCTGCTAGATCGGAAATCCCAAAAGAATGGTCTAGGCAAAAGATAAGGCAAAAGCCCCCTAAGATATTCTAGGAAAAAATTAAGGCAGCCCGCTAGATCGAAAACCCGTAAAGGGCGGTCTAGGAAAAAGATAGGGCTAGAACCAAAAGATGAGTAAAAAAAGAGCCCATCATCATAAAGGAGGAGCCCATCATGGTCATAAAGAAAGGAGCCCATCGGCGTATTCATAAGAAGCCAACGGGAGAAGGCCAGTTACTTTCTAAATGCATCAAAAATAAATAAACAATAGATTGCATTTAGGACATTCACACACAAAGTAGTTGCATAATACGACTTTGTCAAAATCAAGAAAAATAATTTTCTTCAAACAAGAATAATAAACATGCATATAAGGAGGATAGTCTCCATGCTTGTGATTGAAAAACAGGAGGCGCCAAAATCCAGCCTCTAAATAAAAATCAAAATCACAACAAGTGAAATCAAAATCATTTTAGCAGAATAAAGAGCTTTAAGAAAACCATAGCTCCAACCATCAACCTTCTATACCAACAAAAGAAGGACACCATCAAAATAAAAAAAAAAAAAAAAAAGCCAAATGGAAAGGCTTGACCATCCCCAAGAAGATCCTTGCCTACTCCAAAGGCAAAGCAAAAAGACTACCTCACAACTCAGCTTCATCGCCACATGAGTCATCAAGCACACTCATGCAAGAGTCTCCGTCACGTCCCCAAAGCAGAATAAGGAGAATAAGGAGAATAAGGACTACATAAGAGTCCATCAAAGAAAATACGGAATCAAATCCTCCACATCACTAGGGGGCAACCAAAGGAAAAGAAAGAAAAACTTTTTATCCCCTAACAGAGGCCACCACAGAAAAAGGCCAAATAAAAAAATCTCTAAGAAAAGTATATCGAGAAAAGTCTACAAAAAGACAAAAAGAGGAAAACAAAAATTTCCATCTTCCAGCTCAAATAAGAAGCTTCACAAAGCCAGGAGCCAAGACTCCATCAAATTTGGATCCCCAGGAAACCGACAGACTCCTCGGTGAATCCCAAAAAAGAAAAAGAAGAAAAAACTCTTCATTCCGCTCAATAAAGAGCCTCACAAAAGTTAGAGCCAAGACTCCATCATAAAAAATCAAACCAAGGATTTGATCCCCAAGAAGCAAAGAAAATTCCCTAGGGATCTCCAAAAAGAAAAGAGGAAGAAAAAAGATATCTTTCTCATCCAAAGATCAAGCCAATGTGCATAAAAGGAGCACATATGCAAAAGCTAAATCGCAAAAAGAGAAATTGCAAGAAAAGGGTAGAAACCCATTCCCCAACAAAATAAGAGCATAGGCAAAGCCAGCTCAAACAACAACAACCGTAAGGAGTCGAAACTCCATTTCTCCCTCGGAGGGCAATTCAAAATAGATCTCCGAATGAAATCAATCCCCAGTGGATCATCAACAACAAAATCCCCAAGTGGATCTTCGCCTAATCAAGAGGCATAATCAAAAGAGAACTCAAAATCCCCAGCGAGCCTACCAAATGAAGGCAAAACTACAAGTTTATATCCTCGAGGAATCGCGTATAAATTCCCAAATACAAATATCCCCGGTGAAAAGCAAAGTCTTCACTTCCAACAGGAAGCAGAAAGCCAATATCCCCAAGAAACGGGAAATCAACCTATACAAGAGGCAATCCAAAACCTAAGTCTTCACCACTATTGAAGCATATGCCTAAATCAAGAGGCACAACCAAATAGAAATCACATCCCCAAGTGGGTTCTTGCCTAAACAAAAGGCACAATCAACAAAAAGCTCAAATCCCCAGAGGATTTCCGCCTGATCAAGAGGCGCAACCAAACAAAAATCTCACCAAGTGGATTTCCGCCTAATCAAGAGGCACAACTAATAGAAATCAAAAGCCCCAAAGGATTCCTGCCTAAACAAGAGGCAACCAACAAAGAATCCCCGGCAAAGCCGGATGGCTAAACAAAAAAGCCAAAATCAAAGAATCCCCGGTCAAGACCGGATGGCTAAAAGAAAAAGCCAAAATACAGAAATCCCCGGTCAAGACCGGATGGCTAAAAGAAAAAGCCAAAACAATGAAATCCCCATGGCTAAACAGAAAAAGCCAAAATCAATGAATCCCGAGCAAAAGCCGGATGGCTAAAACAAGAAGAGCCAAAATACGAGAAATCCTGGTAAAACCGTGATGACTAAAACAGAAAAGTCAAAAAGAAAAATCAATTACTCCCAAGAGACGCATGACCAAAAACAGAAGCCGGTCAACTCATCTCCAAAAGCAGATGATCATAGGATTGACTACAAAAAGTTCATCCTATAAGCCTTGCGAAAAAGGCTTATCATTCACTACCGGGTGGGGGTGTGTACTCACCTAAGCCTTGTGAAAAAGGCTTATCATTCACACCTGGTGGGGGTGTGTACTCACCTAAGCCTTGTGAAAAAGGCTTATCATTCACACTTGGGTGGGGGTGTGTACTCACCTAAGCCTTGTGAAAAAGGCTTATCATTCACACCGGGTGGGGGTGTGTACTCACCTAAGCCTTGTGAAAAAGGCTTATCATTCACACTCGGTGGGGGTGTGTACTCACCTAAGTCTTGTGAAAAAGGCTTATCATTCACACCGGGTGGGGTGTGTACTCACCTAAGCCTTGTGAAAAAGGCTTATCATTCACACCGGGTGGGGGTGTGTACTCACCTAAGCCTTGCGAAAAGGCTTATCATTCACACCGGGTGGGGGTGTGTACTCACCTAAGCCTTGCGAAAAAGGCTTATCATTCACACTCGGGTGGGGGTGTGTACTCACCTAAGCCTCTGTGAAAAAGGCTTATCATTCACACCACACCTGGGTGGGGGTGTGTACTCACCTAAGCCTTGTGAAAAAGGCTTATCATTCACACCGGGTGGGGGTGTGTACTCGCCTAAGCCTTGTGAAAAAGGCTTATCATTCACACCGGGTGGGGGTGTGTACTCACCTAAGCCTTGTGAAAAAGGCTTATCATTCACACCGGGTGGGGGTGTGTACTCACCTAAGTCTTGTGAAAAAGGCTTATCATTCACACCGGGTGGGGGTGTGTACTCACCTAAGCCTTGTGAAAAAGGCTTATCATTCACACCGGGTGGGGGTGTGTACTCACCTAAGCCTTGTGAAAAAGGCTTATCATTCACACCGGGTGGGGGTGTGTACTCACCTAAGCCTTGTGAAAAAGGCTTATCATTCACACGGGGTGGGGGTGTGTACTCACCTAAGTCTTGCAGAATGAGGCTTATCATTTACATCGGGTGGGGTGCGTACTCACCTAAGCCTTGCAGAACAAGGCTTATCAAAAAAAAAAAAAACCTAGCAAAAATGCATCAGGTGGAGTAAAAATACTCACGGGGAGCATTGCAAAAAACGGGTGCAAAGACCTTGCTTCTATTAGAGGATAGTTCGGTGTTGAACACCTCGGAAGTAAATACCCATAAGAGTTTAAGCAAAACGTAAACTCATACCAGGTGAGGGTAGGTACTCACCAAAACCATTGCAGAACAAGTTTCATACCTAGTGGGGGTAGGTACCCACAAAAGTCTAGTAAAAATACAGACTTATACCTGGTGAGGGTAAGTACTCACCAAAGCCTTAGAAAAAGAAGACTCAAACCAGATAGGGGTTAGTACCTATCAAAATATTTATCATCTGGAGGATCAACAAGGAGCAGCATCCGAAGGATAGCCGGGCAAAAGGGTTAACTCCTTCCCCTACCAACTAATTTTGTCGGCATATTAAAACCAACGAATTAGTTAGGCGGGTGAAGGGGGGCAGTGTAGACCCCTAATTTTGTCCGGCCTCTCAAAATAAAAGCTAGAAGAACTTTCGCTCGAAGATGGAGTTCATCAGGCTTCCCAAAACCGAGGAAACCTCCCGCAACCAATACGAGAGATCGCTCGTCTACACGATAACGGACAAAGGAGACTTCCTATACGGAGATAAAGCTCGCCCAACATGACAAATGAAGGCCAAAGAAGACTTCCTACACGAAGATAAAGCTTCAACTGGACATATATCTGGCACCAATCCACGTCCGAAAACGGCAAGGAAAGCTTCCGGGGTCCCAAAATACAAAGGCTGGACAAAACAGGTCGAGACCACCATCCCGTGGGTTGGGACGGCCGTCCCAAGCGAAATTAAGCGGTTGGGACGCGCGTCCCGAATGTGGGACGGCCGTCCCAAACCCCAAGGGGTCCCAACGTGCACAAAACTGCATTTGGGACGGCCGTCCCAACCCAGACTGGCCGTCCCAGATTGGCACAACGCAGAAAACACGTTTGGGACGACCGTCCCAACCCAGACGGCCGTCCCAAAGTTCCAGGCAAAAATTTACTATAAATAGGAGCCTCATTTGTCTCATTCCTCACCCCAGACAACTCTGAGACTTGTCTTCTTCTCTCCCTCTCTCGAATGATCTCTCTGATTGCCTTTTTTAGGTAACAATCAGTTAAGGAATTTGTATTCCGGCCTTCGACTTCTTCTAGAAAATTAGTCGAGTCGATTAGGGTAGACGAGAGGAGAACAATTGTAGAGCGAAGGACTGCCGAAACGCGTCCTCTTTGTAAAGACATCATTATATAAAGCTTGCTATGGAGGTTTTTCTCAATCCTCTTCTTCTTTACTACTTTGCTTTCTATATGCAATGTAGATAAATCATGTAGATAGCCATATTTAAATTCTGCACAAATAAAATAAGGGTAAAAGCGTAATTTCTCATAATCTTCACTTAATGAATTAATCCGTCATAGGGAACCCGAAAGGGGCGTTGTGGGGTGCTAACACCTTCCCCACACGTAACTAACTCCCTTACCCAACTCTGGTTATAATGGCCAAGTTGGTTTTTTTAATAAAATCAACGCCTTTTTTTCCTTTTCCAATGTTTCTAGTCAAAACATTGGTGGCGACTCCAAAAGAACCCCTTTTCGAAAACCTTGCTTCTATTAGAGGATAGTTCAATGTTGAGCACCTCGTAAGTAATGAACACAATTTTAACAAAAAACGCGAGTCTCACCCATCTTTTCGCGACCGCTCGCATAAACGTTCGAGACGTCCCAGGGCGTCGAACGGACGCGCGGCGAGGGAAGTCCGAGAGTTGATCCCATTTAGTGACGTATAAATTCAAACTAAGCAAAGATTTGAAATTACGCCTTTACCCTTACTGTATGTTTTTATTGTATGGCTTTAAATAAGCTGGCTGTATGATTATTTACTGCAATTGTTTGAAATATAAATTGCACACAAAAACCCTTGCACACAACGGTCCCTCTATACCGGGGGCAAGAGTGAATACCTATAAGGAGTGGGTGGCGGATACGATCGGTTAGTTGGCACACGGGGCTACTACCGTTGTCGGAAAACCACCAACTCAAGGTGATAACTCTCTTCTTTTGGTCTAAGGGTGTTGCCACGGAGTTCCGTGCATGACCCGAGGATTGAGAGATTGAGAGGTCCCTATAATGGGGGCACCTTGGGGACCTTTGGCCTTGGTGAGAACAGGTATAGAACCACCTAAACCAAGCACGTTTACTGCAGGAAAATCCCACCTCGTGATTAAATAAGCGTGGCTCGCTGCGTGGATGTATGAATTGTGTGTGCATTCGTTTCGTTGCATTTGTATTGATGCATTAGCATAGGGTAATCATACAACAAACAAAAAAAATGAAAAACCCTAAAAATCAAAAAAGCGATAAGATAAACACCTTTATCTCGGACAGTCTTCAGTTAAACTAGCCTGGTTTCAGGTTCTTTGTAAGCTAAGTAGCCACGTTGACTGACAAAAGAGATAAAGGGTCATAAAAAAAATATAAAAACAATTAAAGCAATAAAAATGCCTTTTACAATAAAAAGATTTTTGACAAAAGTCGTATCATTCATACCATATCATCCAATAAGTGGTAAAACTAAGAAAGAAAATAATTACAGCATGCTCATCATTCTAATAAAACCCTAAAAAATGGGTCTTAGAGACGTTTTTTGGGAAAATTACTGGGCCAAATCGCCTTTGGCGATTTGCAATTTGGTTCGTCACCCTTTTCTCTTCGTTTTGGCATGTTGTGCGTCCAAATCGGACAACCCAGTCAAAAGTTATGTCACTTTCAATATCTGCTGTCATAAAAAATATTTTTGTAGTGCATGCATAAAAACATTCATTCTAGGATGCATTAGATATCCCTAGACAATAGCGAAAGAGACCCAAGTGCGTTTATCACCTTCCGAGAAGAGATAAGTGCGCTAAGGTATGATGATAACCTTTCGAAAAAAAAAAAAGGGGAACCATCACACTGAAGTGGGTATGGTACTCCTTAAAACTTAGGCTTTTGAGAAGATACCAAAGCTATTGTCTAAAGCATATTTATCTCACACTAATAATTCATAATAAAAAGCTATAATAAAAATCTCTAAATCATTTAGAAAGTGGCTGGTCTTCTACCTGTTCTCAGTCGCGCTCAAAAAGCCAAGAAGATGGAGCAATTAGAGGAGCAGAACCGAATGCTCACCGCTGAGCTTAACGCCATAAAGGAGCAGGTGCCGCAATTAAAGGAGTGGTTAGAGAAACAAAACCACAGACTCACCATTGAGCTTAACTACGTAAAAGAGCAGATAGCGTATTTAATGGAACTAATACGTCAACAATACCTCCACAATGAGGTTTCCAAGCAATGAATTTCTGCCCTAGAAGAGAAATTAAGGGCATTAGAGGGATACAAATTTGATGTAAAGGAGGTAACCGATGTCGAAAATACTTGATTCCCTCCCAAGTTTAAGAAATCCCACGCATCATTCAAGAAGCCCTTTGGCAAGAAAAAGGAGGGAAGTGTAAATGCCATGAACTTTGCCACTCCTTCTTCCTCCTCGCGACAAACCAAGCCACGCAGACAAGAGAGGAAATTCACTCCCATTCCAACCTCCTATGGAAGTCTGCTGCCAGAATTGATAAAGGATCATCTCCTAGCATATGTCCCTCCAAAGAAGATGGAGCCACCATATCCAGAATGGTACAAACCTAATGAGAACTGCGATTACCATTCAGGTGCTCCTGGGCATTCTGTGGAAGATTGCATCAACTTAAAACATAAGGTCCAAGATTTAATAGATGCGGGGTGGATTACTTTTGACGCATCTACTCCAAAGGTGGACGAGCAGCCCTTATCAAAGCCCGAATGAAAGACGGGATAAGGAAGACCAGCAATTTAGGGCTCATCATTTTTACCATCTCCAAAAATGTAATAAAAAAAATATATGAAAATATATCAAAAAGCTTCCGATGTACTCCTCGTGATCCCTGCCCATGATCACGAGATTTTTGGTTAATAAGGGCTTTGTAAATATTTTGTTTCTATCAATACAATGAGGCATTTTTCATAATATTCATATGCTTTTCATTCTTTTCTCTCTCACTCCAAGATAATTAAATAAAATCTAGACCTAAATAAAGACCATATAAACAGTCATGTCTGTGTTTGAAAACTCCCTGGAAGATCTGAAAGCTGAAGACGAATGGATTGAGTCAGACAGTGAGGAGGGGACCATTTCCCCGGACATGCAAAGACTGTTAGAAAAAGAAGCTCAATCAATACAACCCCATCAGGAGAAAACTGAGGCTATCAATTTGGGATCAGAAGATGATAAGAAAGAAGTAAACATCGGTACCCAAATTAATAATGATGTCGAGGAAAGGTTAATACAATTACTAAGAGAATATATGGATGTGTTTGCATGGTCCTATCATGATATGCCTGGAATCGATAAAAGTATAGTGGAGCATAGATTACCATTAAAAGAGGGATTTCGGCCGATTAAGCAAAAACTCGGAAGAGTAAAACTGGAATAGTCCTTAAAAATTAAGGAAGAAGTAGAAAAGCAGCTTGGATGCCAATTTTACGATCGTGTCAAAATACCCCGAGTGGTTGGCAAATATTGTGCCAGTTGTAAAGAAAAACGGAAAAATCAGAGTATGCGTAGATTACGGGGACCTAAACCGTGCAAGTCCAAAAGATGATTTTCCCTTGCCACACATTGATATGTTGGTAGATCACACTGCTACGAATACTCTCTATTCTTTCATGGATGGATATGCAGGGTATAACTAAATTAAATTGGCTGTTGAAGATAGAGAAAAAACTTCCTTCATTACACCATGGGGTACATTCTGCTATAGAGTAATGCCTTTCGGACTCAAAAACGCAGGGGCCACTTATCAAAGGGCTATGGTCACATTATTTCATGATATGATCCACAAGGAAATCCAAGTGTATGTGGATGACATGATTGCCAAGTCAAAAAACGAAATAGATCACCTCCAGTACTTAAAGAAGTTATTCAATCGACTTCGGAAATACCAGATCAAGCTCAATCCAGCTAAATGCACATTCTGGGTACGATCAGGAAAACTCCTTGGGTTTATTGTTAGTAAAAAAAGGAATTGAGGTAGACCCTGATAAAACAAAGGCAATCGTAGAAATGCCCCCACCAAGGACAGAAAAAGAAATCAAAGGGTTCTTGGGCTGAATAAACTACATCGCACGGTTCATCGCGCAATTAACGGACAAGTGTACGCCCATCTTTAAATTGTTGCATAAAAACCAACCGAAAGTTTGGAACAATGAATGTCAACAAGCTTTCGAAAAGATTAAAATGTGCTTAACCAACCCCCCTGTATTGGTACCACCTATGGAAGGAAAGCCCCTGATTCTTTACCTTTCAGTACTCGACGAATCTATGGGATGTGTGCTCGATCAACAAGATGATACGGGTAAAAAAGAACAAGCCATATATTACCTCAGTAAAAAATTTCTAAACTATGAGACCCGTTATACACCACTCGAAAAAACATGTTGTGCATTGGTGTGGGCAACTCAACGTCTTCAACAATATATGGTCAGACATACAACTTGGTTGATTTCCAAAATGGACCCAATCAAATATCTCGTTTGAAAAACCCGTTTTGACCGGAAGGACGGCCAGATGGCAGGTACTCTTATCGGAATTTGATATCGTTCATGTCACTCAAAAAGCTATCAAAGGAAGTCCTTTAGCGGACTACCTGGCACATGGACCAATAAACGAATATCAATCCCTACAAGATGATTTTCCGAGATGAGCACATAATGCACATCCAACATGAAGAACTTGAGAATAATGAGTGGATCATGTTCTTCGATGGAGCTTCAAATTTACTAGGACACGGGATCGGAGCTATTTTAATATCTCCTAAAAGAAGTATATCCCGAGTAATGACCAGATTAAACTTTGATTGCACAAACAATATGGCAGAATATGAAGCTTGTGCTCTAGGTATTCAAGCAGCTTTGGATCATGGGGTAACTAGACTCAAAGTATTCGATGACTCTTCCCTTGTTATTTACCAACTCAAGGGTGAATGGGAAACTAGAAATTCCAAGTTAATCCCTTATATGGAACACATTCGTAACATGACTTCAAAAATGGAAAACATCAGCTTCGAGTATGTCCCTCGGGAAGACAACCAAATTGCAGATGCACTGGCAACATTATCATCCATGTTCGCATTAGAACAAGAACATGAGATGCCCATCATCCAAGTCAAAAGGTACAATAAACAAGCCTTTTGTATGATGACGGACAGTGAAAAAGATGAAACCCCTTGGTATCATGACATAAGGCGATACTTGACAAAGGGTGAATACCCCGAGGGAATTAGTGACAATGATAAAAGGATTATTCGGAAGAGGGCCGTAGGGTTTATGTTGATAGGAGAAACCCTTTATAAAAAGAACTTTGACTCTACTTTGCTAAGATGCGTCAACATCAAAGAATCCCAGATACTGATTAGGGAAATACATGAAGGAGCCTTCGGGACGCACGCTCCAGGGCATATCATGGCTAGGAAAATCCTCAGGGCGGGATATTTTTGGTCCACAATGGAAAAAGACTGTCATCGGTATGCCGAGAAAATGTCACAAGTGTCAAGTACATACGGACAACGTGCATGTTCCACCTGGTACCTCTCAATGTTATGGCTATCCCATGGCCATTTGCCATGTGGGGCATGGATGTTATTGGTCCCATTGAACCTAAGGCATCCAATGGTCATCGATTTATTCTGGTGGCTATTGACTACTTCACTAAATGGGTAGAAGCTGCATCCTATGCACATGTGACTAAAAAGGTAGTGGTCACCTTTGTTCAAAAGAATATCATATGTCGATATGGTATCCCGCATCGTCTCATTACCGATAACGGGTCCAATTTGAATAATAAGATGATGGAAGAACTATGTCAAGATTTCAAAATTCAACACCATAATTCTTCTCCTTATCGGCCCAAAATGAATGGCGCGATCGAAGCAGCCAATAAAAACATCAAGAAGATTGTTCAAAAGATGGTTAAAACCTATAGAGATTGGCATGAAATGTTACCTTTTGCTCTTCAATGTTATCGAACATCTGTACGGACTTCAACAGGGGCTACTCCATTTTCCCTGGTATATGGTGTGGAGGTCGTGTTACCAATAGAAGTCGAAATACCTTCCTTGCGAATCATAATGGAAGCAAAACTAACAAAAGCCGAATGGGTTCAAAGTCGATACGATCAATTAAACCTTGTAGACCCCAAATCTTTCCCGGGCTCCAAATGAAGTCAGAAGATCCCCTATTTGAAGACGGTCGAAGCCTAACAAGCCACTAGGAGAGACTATTAGGCTCCCATACCAAGATAGGAAGGTTTTTTGGCCCAAAAATAAAGTTTCTCGCCTTGAAGGGACGAGACCGCCGTCTGAGAATACCAGACCGCCGTCTCGTTTCAACGCAAGGATGAGACCACCGTCTGGAAAATCGAGACGGCGGTCTCGTCACACTGCAAAAACGAGACGGCGGTCTGGTTTTTCCAGACGGCGGTCTCGACCTTATGACACAAGCGAGACGACGGTCTCGAATTACGAGACGGCGGTCTTGACCCTATCAGACGAGAATGGCGGTCTGGACCCTGACAGCGCGAAAAACTATAAATAGGGGCTCCTCCCCCCTCATTTCCACACAGAAAAACCAAGAGCTCTCCCTTCTCTCTAGAATTTCTCTCTCTAAGAATCCCTTCGAGGCATTTCCAGAGTTTCTGAGCGTCTTTAGGCATATACAGAGTGTCCTAAATCTTCTTAAGAATCCCTCCGAGGCATTTCCGGAGTTTCTGAGAGTGTAGAGTGAAGGGTTGCCAAAACGCACCCTCTTTTCTGAATATAAAGCTTGCTTTGGAGGTGCATATCCTCATTCTCTATTCTTTAAAATTACTGCTATTTAAATTATGCCATAGAAGCTAGGGCAATGTAGTCACATATTTAAATACCGCATAATAAAAGGGTAAAAGCGCAATTTTCCAAGTTTAATTATTCGCAAATAGCCGGCCTATCATAGGGAACCCGAAAGGGCGTCGTAAAGGGACTAACACTCCTTTACACGTAACTAACTCCCTTACCCAACTCGGTTCTAATGACCAAAGTTGGTTTCGAAAACCAACGCCTTTTCAAAACCCCTTTTCGATGTTTATGGTAAAAATATCGGTGGCGACTCCATAGAACCCAAAATAAGTCCTTGGGTTAGCCCGGTTGTCGGACAACTCAAGGACACTTTTCGAAAACCTCGTCTCTAGGTTAGCCCGGTTATCGGACAACCTAAGGACGTTGTAACCACCAATAAAAAACGTGAAAACGAGAAGAAGAGTCGAAAAACCATCGCGTCGCTCCAACCGTGCCCCTTTTGGGGAGGCGGCGACAGATGGCGACTCCACTGGGGAAGCCTAGAGAGTTGATCCCATTTAGTGATGGGCCAGCTTAAAAATAATTAAACCAAGAAAATAACGCTTTTACCCTACCTTGTATTATAACATGCTTTATTGTTTGGCTTTCAATAAACTGTTGTTTGTTTATACTTACGCAATTGGTTGAAATATAAATTGCACACAAGTCCCTTGCACACTACAGTTCCTCCTATACCCGGGGGCAAGTGAGATAACCATAGGGAGTGGGTGGCGGGTACGGTTTCTTGCGGTTAGGGCCTTGTGCCCACCGGTGTGATCGGAAACCACCACTCAAGGTGATAACCTTCCTCTTTTGGCAACAAGGCCAGACTCCGGCCTTAGTGTTGAGCATGGTCGGACGGCTGGAGAGTGGGGACCCTATAATGGGGGCACCTTGGGGGCCTTAGCCTGGTGAGAACAGTTAGAACCTACCCTAACCAATGCACCTTTCTGCAGGAAAACCCTACCTCGTGATAAAAAACGGAATCTCGCCTGTTTGGGGATGATCGAATTGTGTGAGCATATGATTGTTGCATTTGTATGATGCATAGCATAAACAAACAATAGAACGAAAATCACAAAAATATTTTACAAATAAACACCCTTATCTCGGACAGTCTGCCTTTTAGCTAGCCTGGTTTCAGGTTCTTTGTAAGCTAAGTAGCCACGCAGTTCCGACAGAAGAGATAAGGGACGCTAAATATTTCTTTCGCATAAAGCCATATTTTATCTCGGACAGTCTGCCTTTTAGCTAGCCTGGTTTCAGGTTCTTTGTAAGCTAAGTAGTCACGCAGTTCTGACAGAAGAGATAAAAGGCTATAAAATAAACAAATAAAATACAAAAATACAAAAAACATCAAAAATATATAAATAACCAAACTTCTGACAAAGTCAACTCATCCATATTACATCATATCATGAGTAAAGAAAAACCAAAGAGAGAAAATAAAATTGAGAGCACATTCAGCATCATTTAAATAAAATCTCTCATGCATAAAGCATGCTCATGTTAGTTTAAGCACTCAACATGCATTAATAAAACTTTTTCGGACATTCTAGAAAGTGGCTGGTCCCTTTCCTACTCGTACTCGTGCGCAAAAGGCTAAGGCAATGGAAAATCTAGAGGAGCAAAACCGGAAGCTCACTGCAGAGGTTAATATCCTCCGCGAGCAGGTGGCCCAATTAATGGAGGTCGTGCGCCAGGGCCAGAGCAAGGGCGGCGAGGGCCAAGCTGAGCATATCCCTCCTCATGAAGAGGAGGAGGAGGAGGAGCACTTCTTTGGCGATAAGGATGTTAAGACTGCTCGCATCCTTACCCCGGAAGTATCCAAACAACAACTCTCCGCCCTGGAGGAGAGGCTGAAGGCGGTCGAAGGGCATAACTTCGACGTCAAGGAGGTGGCTGACATGTGCCTCGTGAAGGACATCCGCTTCCCTCCTAAATTCAAGGTCCGGACTTCCCCAAGTACGCCGAGGCTAACCTGCCCTAAGAACCATCTTACGATGTATTGTCGTAAGATGGCCGCCCATGCCGACAACGAAAAACTCCCGATCCATTGCTTTCGGGAGAGTCGGGCGGACACGGCTCTCAAGCCGGTACATGCGGTTGGAGAGAGGGCAGGTCCGAAGCTGGAAGCGGCTGGCAAACGCTTTCCTCCGTCGCTACCGTTATAACATTGATCCGACACCCGACGAGTCGGATCTTAGAGCGGCGAGCAAGAGGAACGACGAGCCCTTTAAAGCGTATGCCCAAAGGTGGAGGGAAATGGCGGCCCGGATAGAGCCTCCTTTGACGGACAAGGAAACGAGTGGCTATGTTCATCGACTCACCGGCCGGAGCGTACTACGACAAGGCAATAGCCAATACCTCCAACCTCTTCTCGGACATAGTCACTGTAGGCGAGAGGGTGGAGCAAGGACTAAGGAGCGGGAAGATCGCACAGTCTTCCCAAGCTGGTGTCTCCTTCAGGAAGCCTGCCGGCAAGAAGAAGGATGAATCTGTGCATGCAATCAATTTTGCCACTCCTTCTTCTACCCCACAAACGCCCAAGCAGCCCCGCAAGAAAGAAAGGAAGTTCACTCCAATCTCCACTTCCTACGGCTGCTGCTACCTCAACTGCTGGAGGCCAAGCTCCCGACCTGTGCCCCTCCCAAGAAACGGTTGGAGCCTCCCTACCCCGAATGGTATAAGCCGAACGAAAAATGCGCTTACCATTCGGGCGCACCCGGTCACTCTACAGAGAACTGCTTGACCCTTAAGTATCGGGTTCAAGAGCTAATTGATGCCGGGTGGATTACTTTTGATGCCTCTGCTTCCAGTACGGATGACAAACCTCTGTCAAAGCCAGAGTAGCAGAGAGGGAGGACTGGGAGGATCAGCCCTAGGGTCTTTTTCTTTTTAAGCTTTTCTCTATATCTCCTGTGGTCCCCGCCCGTGGCCGCAGGAATTTTGATTAAAAGGGCTTGTACATACATCTTCATCTTCATTAATATACGAGGCATTTTTGTCATATTCTTTCTTTTCCCTCTTCTATTTATTATTCTTTCAAAAATAAATTGAATAATAAAATCTATGACTAAAACACATCATGTCTGTGATTGATGAATCCCCATGGACTCCGGAAACGGAAGGCGAATGGACTGAGTCCGACAGTGAGCAGGAGACCATTTCTCCGGACATGCAAAGGATACTGGAAAAAGAAACGTGCATCATACAACCGCATCAGGAAGAAATAGAAACTGTCAATTTGGGAAAAGAGGATGAGGATAAAAAGGTGAACATCGGCACCCAAATGGAAAATAGCACGAAAAAGGGGTTAATACTGCTCCTGAAAGAATATATGGATGTATTCGCCTGGTCATACCATGACATGCCGGGGCTCGACACAAGCATAGTGGAACACAGATTACCACTAAAAGAGGGGTTCCGACCTGTAAAGTAAAAGCTCAGGAGAATTAAACCCGATTGGTCCTTAATGATAAAAGAGGAGGTGCAAAGGCAGTTGGATGCCAATTTCCTGGTAGTTTCCAAATATCCGGAATGGTTGGCCAACATAGCACCCGTCATCAAAAAGACCGGGAAGGTTAGGGTCTGTGTGGATTATAGGGACCTCAATCGAGCAAGTCCAAAGGACGACTTTCCCCTACCACATATAGACACGCTGGTGGACCATACCGCTACTAACACGTTGTATTCCTTCATGGATGGGTACGCAGGGTACAACCAGATAAAACTGGCCGTGGAGGATAGAGAAAAAACCTCCTTCATTACACCATGGGGTACCTTTTGTTATCGAGTAATGCCGTTTGGGCTGAAAAATGCGGGGGCAACATATCAAAGGGCTATGGTCACACTATTCCACGACATGATCCACAAAGAAATAGAAGTATATGTGGACGACATGATTGCCAAGTCCAGAAACGAAATGGACCACATTCAATATCTCCGGAAACTTTTTGATCGGCTCCGGAAGTATCAACTTAAGCTAAACCCGGCAAAATGTACTTTCGGAGTACGATCAGGAAAACTCCTAGGGTTCATTGTCAGTGAAAGAGGTATCGAGGTGGACCCCGACAAAACAAAGGCAATTTTGGAAATGCCCCCACCAAGCACAGAAAAGGAGGTCAGAGGGTTTCTGGGCCGGATAAACTACATTGCCCATTTCATCGCACAGTTAACAGATAAATGTATCCCCATCTTTAAACTGCTGCGCAAGAATCAGCCAACGGTGTGGAACGAAGAATGCCAACAGGCGTTTGATAAAATCAAAGCTTGTTTAACCAATCCACCAGTATTGGTACCACCCGTTGAAGGGAGACCGTTGATACTATATTTGTCAGTTCTCGAAGAGTCAATGGGATGCGTGCTTGGCCAACATGATGAAACCGGAAAAAGGGAACGAGCCATTTACTATCTCAGTAAAAAATTCTCAGATTATGAAACCCGTTATACACCATTCGAAAAGACATGTTGCGCATTGGTGTGGGTCACTCAACGCCTCAGGCAGTACATGGCTCGACATACAACATGGCTGGTTTCCAAAATGGACCCGATCAAATACCTCTTCGAGAAGCCCATCTTGACCGGAAGAATAGCTAGGTGGCAAGTTCTTCTCTCAGAATTTGACATTATCCATGTCACCCAGAAAGCTATTAAAGGAAGTCCCCTAGCGGATTATCTAGCCCATGGATCCACAGATAAATACCAGTCTTTACAAGATGACTTCCCCGATGAGCACATCATGCACATCGATCACGAAGAGACCAAAGAAGAAGCATGGACCATGTTTTTCGATGGAGCTTCAAACATGCTTGGACACGGGGTAGGAGCTATTTTGATATCCCCTGAAAAGAAACATATTCCTGTAACGACCAGACTTAATTTCGATTGTACCAACAACATGGCCGAATACGAAGCATGCGCATTGGGAGTCCAAGCAGCTTTAGATCATGGGGTCACTAAGCTCAAAATATTCGGTGATTCATCCCTCGTCATCTACCAACTTAAAGGTGAATGGGAAACCCGAAACGTCAAATTGATCCCATATCTAGAGTACATCCAAGAGTTGGTCTCAAGAATGGAAAGCGTCACTATCCAGTACATCCCTCGGGAAGACAACCAAATTGCCGACGCCCTCGCCACTCTATCATCCATGTTTGCCCTGAACCAGGAGCATGAGATGTCAATCATTCAAGTTAAACTGCACGATAAACAAGCTTTCTGCATGGCGGTAAATGACGAGCGCGATCAAAACCCACGGTACCACGACATCAAGCGGTACCTCATGAAGGGAGAATACCCCGAGGGGATCGGTGATAATGATAAGCGAACCATTCGCAAAAGGGCCATAGGGTTCACATTGATTGAAGGAACCCTCTACAAAAAGAGCCCGATTCCACCCTCTTAAGGTGTGTGGACCGAGAAGAAGCCCAAACACCGATAAAAGAAATCCACAAGGGGACTTTCGGAGCCCACGCACCGGGCATGTCATGGCAAAGAAAATCCTCGGGCAGGGTACTATTGGTCCACGATGGAAGCCGATTGTCACCAACATGCCAAGAAATGTCATAAGTGCCAAGTATACGCCGATAACATTCATGTGCCGCCAGCACCTCTCGGTAACCTGGCTACACCATGGCCATTTTCCATGTGGGGCATGGATGTCATCGGACCCATCGAACCCAAAGCATCTAACGGCCATCGCTTCATATTGGTGGCGATCGACTATTTCACCAAGTGGGTTGAGGCGGCATCATACGCACACGTAACCCGGAAAGTGGTGGCCACCTTCATCAAGAAAAACATCATATGTCGGTACGACATCCCTCATAAGCTCATTACTGATAATGGGACCAACCTCAACAATAAAATGATGGAGGAATTATGCCAAGACTTCAAAATCCAGCACCACAATTCCTCTCACGTATCAGACCAAAGATGAATGGTGCGAGTAGAGGCGACCAACAAAAATATCAAGAAAATTATCCGAGAAAATGGTGGTCACCTATAAAGATTGGCATGAAATGCTTCCTTTTGCCTTGCACGGCTCACGGACGTCGGTTCGAACCTCCACAGGGGCTACCCCGTTCTCCCTCGTATACGGAATGGAGGTCGTGCTACCAATAGAAGTCGAAATACCCTCTCTGCGAGTCGTCATGGAAGCCAAATTGACAGAAGCTGAATGGGTCCAAAACCGATACGATCAGTTGAACCTGATAGAGGAAAAACGGTTGGACGCCATATGTCGGGGGCAAGCTTATCAGCGGAAAATCAAGAGGGCCTACGACAAGAAGGTCAATCCCCGCACTTTCCAAGAAGGAGATCTAGTAGTAAAGAAACTGCTCCCAGCCCAGAAAGACAAAGTAGGGAAATGGGCAGCCAACTACGAAGGACCCTTTGTGGTCAAGCGAGCCTTCTCAGGGGGAGCCCTTATCCTCACCAATATGGACGGAGAAGAGCTCCGATACCCTGTCAACTCAGATGCGGTGAAAAGATATTACGCCTAAAAAAAGACATTGCTCATGACCCGTCAGGATGAAAACTCGCAAAGAGCATCCTGGGTAAAAGATAGGGTCTGTATTCCTCGCTAGGACACGTCCTAGGCAAAAATTAGAGGCAAAAAAAAAAAATGAAATGATGAAAGAGCAATGATTACCTTAGCCGAAAACCGCAAAGGCGACTAAGGTAATACCTCCACAACATCAAGCAAACTTCGCATAGTCTTCACTCCGGGCTCGGGCATCTCAACTGAAGGGACCAGGAGAAATGGGAAAACAAAGATCACAGACATGATTGTGGCACCCACATACAGTTTAACCAACCCTGGCCAGCCATGCTTACAAATTCTTTTGTAAAACAACCATGTAAAAATAAACCATCTGGTTACATCAATAAAATTGTCTTTCTCTCTTTACCTACTTGTGTAAATGCCTCTATATTAACGAAATATGAGCATGCATAAAACAAGCAATTCGAGAAAGCATAAAAACAAAAGACGCACATCACCAACCAGGGCCGTCCCAAGAAAAATACAGGGTAGCCTGCTAGATCGAAAACCCGCAAAGGGCGGTCTAGGCAAAAGATAAGGCTTTCGTAAAAAGAACAAGCCCATCAGAATGCCTCACACGAAGAATTAAAACCCGCTAGATCGAAAACCCGTAAAGGGCGGTCTAGGCAAAAGATAGGGTCAAAACAAAAAGTAAAGACAAAAATCACGAGAGAACAAAAAGAAGGAAAGTACCGGTCACTTTCTAAATGTCCTCAACTAAAATAAAATTGCATTAACAGGATCCACACACAAATAGTCGCACAAAAATGACTTTGTCAAAAGTAAAACAAACAAAAATAGAAAGCATTCAGCCTCATTCGTGAAAAACAACCAAAAAGGGTATCCCGGTATGAATTCACCGACCTTCTCGCACTAACCAAAAAGCTTTATCGCTGCCTTTCTGCAAAAGCCAGCGTAACCAAAAGAAGCTTAAAAAGGAAAAAGGCACACGCTCAAGAAAAAGCCAAAATCCAAAATCGCGAGAAAAAAGAAATAAAAACCGCGAGAAAAAGGCAGGATTAAAAACAACTACCTCAACCAATAAAAACCGACTACCAAGCAAAAGTCAAACACAAAGAGAAGACCTGACCAACCAGCAAGAGTCGGATAACCACCACAAAAAATCAAAAGAACAAAAATCCCCAGCAAACAATAAAGCTGGATGAACAACAAACCAAATCCCCGGTACAGTCCGGATGACCATTCAAGAAGACCAAGAATATCTACCAACACAGAAAGTCACTCCTCCAGAGAGCCGGCGCATGAGCCAACCGAGCAGTAAGCCGCCACCACCACCAGTCCTTCGCAACAGGACTGTACCAGCCTGATAGGGGGTTTTATACCTATCAACCAGCACACAAGAAGCGCCTAAAGTGGCGCATGGGCCACATGAACTGTAAGCCGCCATTACCACCCTGATGGGGGGCTCATACCCATCCAGTCCCACACGACGGACCGTACCACCACGATGGGGGTTCATACCCATCCGGTCCCACACAACCGGACCAGTACCGGCCTGATGGGGGTTCATACCCATCCAGTCCCACACAACGGATCGCATCTACCGACCTGATGGGGGGTTTATACTCATCAGCAGAAGGATCGGCTACGTTAGGAGTAGTATCCGGAGGTTTTACCACGTGTCAACCAAAGGGATCGGCTACGTCGGGAGTAGTATTCGGAGGTACACGACCACAACATCTCCCCAGAGGATCATCCGCCACAAGATGGGACATCCGAAGGGTAGCCGGGCGAGAGGGTCAACTCCTTTACCTCCCTGTCTACCTGTCTGGCACAACAAGCCAACAGTCGACTAGTCAGATAAAGGGGGGGCAGCTGTAGACCCCAAATCTTGCCCGGGCTCCAAATGAAGTCAGAAGATCCCCTATTTGAAGACGGCCGAAGCCTAACAAGCCACTAGGAGAGACTATTAGGCTCCCGTACCAAGATAGGAAGGTTTTTTGGCCCAAAAATAAAGTTTCTCGCCTTGAAGGGACGAGACCGCCGTCTGGGAATACCAGACCGCCATCTCGTTTCAACGCAAGGATGAGACCGCCGTCTGGAAAATCGAGACGGCGGTCTCGTCACACTGCAAAAACGAGACGGCGGTCTGGTTTTTCCAGACGGCGGTCTCGATTCTCGCCAAGTCGAGACGGCGGTCTGGATTTTCCAGACGGCGGTCTCGACCTTATGACACGAGTGAGACGGCGGTCTCGACCCTATCAGACGAGAATGGCGGTCTCGACCCTGACAGCGCAAAAAACTATAAATAGGGGCTCCTCCCCCCTCATTTCCACACAGAAAAACCAAGAGCTCTCCCTTCTCTCTAGAATTTCTCTCTATAAGAATCCCTCCGAGGCATTTCCGGAGTTTCTGAGCGTCTTTAGGCATATACAGAGTGTCCTAAATCTTCTTAAGAATCCCTCAGAGGCATTTCGGAGTTTCAGGAGAGTGTAGAGTGAAGGGTTGCCAAAACGCACCCTCTTTCTCGAATATAAAGCTTGCTTTGGAGATGCATATCCTCATTCTCTATTCTTTAAAATTACTGCTATTTAAATTATGCCATAGAAGCTAGGGCAATGTAGTCACATATTTAAATACCGCATAATAAAAGGGTAAAAGCGCAATTTTCCAAGTTTAATTATTCGCAAATAGCCGGCCTATCATAGGGAACCCGATAGGGGCGTCGTAAAGGGACTAACACTCCCTTTACACGTAACTAACTCCCTTACCCAACTCTGGTTCTAATGACCAAAGTTGGTTTTCGAAAACCAACGCCTTTTCAAAACCCCTTTTCCGATGTTTATGGTAAAAATATCGGTGGCGACTCCATAGAACCCAAAATAAGTCCTTGGGTTAGCCCGGTTGTCGGACAACTCAAGAACACTTTTCGAAAACCTCGTCTCTAGGTTAGCCCGGTTATCGGACAACTTAAGGACGTTGTAACCACCAATAAAAAATGCGAAAACGAGAAGAAGAGTCGAAAAACCATCGCGTCGCTCCGACCGCGCCCCTTTTGGGGAGGCGGCGACAAACCTTATCGATGAAAAGTGGCTGAATGCTATATGTCATGGACAAGCCTATCAAAAGAAGATCAAAAAGGCTTATGATAAAAAGGTCCACCCTCATACTTATCAAGAAGGGGATCTAGTTATAAAGAAATTGCTTCCAGCCCAGAAGGATAAAATTGGAAAATGGGCAGCAAATTACAAAGGACCCTTTGTGGTCAAAAGAGCTTTCTCAGGAGGGGCACTTATCCTCACCAATATGGATGGAGAGGAACTTCGACACCCAATCAATTCAGACGCGGTGAAGAAGTATTATGCTTGAAGACATTGCTCATGACCCGTCAGGAATGAAAACCCGCAAAGGGCATCCCTGGGCAAAAGATAGGGTCCATATCCCTCGCTAGGATACGTCCTAGGCAAAAAGAAGAGGTAAAAAAAAAAAAAAAAAACTAAGTAAGAGCAATAGTTACTTTAGTCGAAAACCGAAAACGTGGCTAAAGTAACATTCTTCCAGAAGCAAGCAGTCTGCATGGTCTTCACTCTGAGCTCAGGCATCTCAACTGAAGCAATTAGGAGAACCAGGGCAGATATCATGGACATGACTGTTTAAGCCTATACAGTATAGCCAACCCTGACTACCCATTCTTCTAAATACCCTTTTGTAATCCTTCTGTAAAAGAAATAAACTTTTACTCATTTATCAATAAAATTCCCTTTTATTTCCTTTCTCTTGACCAAATATTATGGAAATGCCTCTTTATTGATAAATCATAAATATGCGCAAAGACCTTTAATCAAAGATCAAGCATGCATCTAAAAAAGGGAAGCATAAAAAATAATAAAGGAATAAATGCCTGCTAGGATATTCTTAGGTAAAAACTAGGGTAGCCTGCTAGATTGCAAACCCCAAAAAAGACGATCTAGGCAAAAGATAAGGCAAAAGCCCCCTAAGATATTCTAGGCAAAAATTAAGGCAGCTTGCTAGATCGAAAACCCGTAAAGGGCGGTCTAGGCAAAAGATAGGGCCAAAACCAAAAGATGAATAAAAGAGAAGTCCATCATCATGAAGGAGGAGCCCATCATGGTCATAAAGAAAGGAGTCCATCGGCATATTCATAAGAAGCCAACGGGAGAAGGCCAGTTACTTTCTAAATGCATCAAAAATAAACAAACAAATAGATTGTATTTAGGACATCCACACACAAAGTAGTTGCATAATACGACTTTGTCAAAATCAAGAAAAAATAATTTTCTTCAAACAAGAATAATAAATATGCATATAAGGAGGCTAGTCTCCATATTTGTGATTGAAAACAGGAGGCGCCAGAATCCAGTCTCCATATGAAAATCAAAATCGCGAAAGGCGAAATCAAAACCATTTTAGCAGAATAAAGAGCTTTAAGAAAACCATAGCTCCAACCATTCTCCTCAAACCCCAATAGAAGGAGGGTACATCAAAAAGGCTAACGGAAAGGCCCGATGATCCCCAAGCGGATCCTTGCCTACTCTAGAGGCAAAACAAAAATAATTACTCCATGACTCAGCATCATCACCACATGAGTCATCAAACATAGTCATTCAAAGCTGCAAACAGCATCCTTCTATACCAACAAAAGAAGGTACATCAAAACAGAAAAGCCAATGGAAAGGCTTGACCATCCCCAAGAGGATCCTTGCCTACTCCAAAGGCAAAACAAAAAGACTACCTCACGACTCAGCTTCATCGCCACATGAGTCATCAAGCACACTCATGCAAGAGTCTCCGTCACTTCCCCAAAGCAGAATAAGGAGAATAAGGAGAATAAGGACTACATAAGAGTCCATCAAAGAAAATACGGAATCAAATCCTCCACATCACTAAGGGGGAAACCAAAGGAAAAGAAAGAAAAACTTTTCATCCCCTAATAGAGGCCACCACAGAAAAAGGCCAAATAAAAAAATCTCCAAGAAAAGTATATCAAGAAAAGTCTACAAAAAGACAAAAAGAGGAAAACAAAAATTTCCATCTTCCAGCTCAAATAAGAAGCTTCACAAAGCCAGGAGCCAAGACTCCATCAAATTTGGATCCCCAGGAAACCGACAGACTCCTCGGTGAATCCCAAAAAAAAAAGAAAAAGAAGAAAAAATGCTTCATTCCGATCAATAAAGAGCCTCACAAAAGTTAGAGCCAAGACTCCATCATAAAAAATCAAACCAAGGATTTGATCCCCAAGAAGCAAAGAAAATTCCCCAGGGATCTCCAAGAAGAAAAGAGGAAGAAAAAAAGATATCTTTCTCGTCCAAAGATCAAGCCAATGTGCATAAAAGGAGCACATATGCAAAAACTAAATCGCAAAAAAAGAGAGAAATTGCAAGAAAAGGGTAGAAACCCATTCCCCAGCAAAATAAGAGCATAGGCAAAGCCAGCTCAAACAACAACAAACCATAAGGAGTCAAAAAACTCCATTTCTCCCTCGGAGGGCAATTCAGAATAGAACTCCGAAATGAAATCAATCCCCCAGTGGATCATCAACAACAAAATCCCCAAGTGGATCTTCGCCTAATCGAGAGGCATAATCAATAAGAGAACTCAAAATCCCCAGCGAGCCTACCAAATGAAGGCAAAACTACAAGTTTATATCCTCAGGGAATCGCGTATAAATTCCCAAATACGAGATATTCCAGTGAAAAGCAAAGTCTTCACTTCCAACAGCAAGCGGAAAGCCAATATCCCCAAGAAACGGGAAATCAACCTATGCAAGAGGCAACCAACAAAGAATCCCGGCAAAAGCCGGATGGCTAAACAAAAAAAGCCAAAATCAAAGAATCCCGGCAAAAGCCGGATGGCTAAACAAAGAAGTCGAAATACGGAAATCCCAGGTCAAGACCGAGATGGCTAAAAGAAAAAGCCAAAACAATGAAATCCCAGGTCAAGACCTGGATGGCTAAAAGAAAAAGCCAAAACAATGAAATCCCCATGGCTAAACAGAAAAGCCAAAATCAAAGAATCCCCGGCAAAAGCCGGATGGCTAAAACAAGAAGAGCCAAAATACAAAAATCCCTGGTAAAACCAGATGACTAAAACAGAAAAGTCAAAAAGAAAAATCAATTACTCCCCAGAGACGCATGACCAAAAATAGTAAGCCGTCAACTCATCTCCAAAAACAGATGATCATAGGATTGACTACAAAAAGTTCATCCTATAAGCCTTGCGAAATGAGGCTTATCATTCACACCGGGTGGGGGTGTGTACTCACCTAAACCTTGCGAAAAAGGCTTATCATTCACACCAGGGTGGGGGTGTGTACTCACCTAAGCCTTGCCAAAAAGGCTTATCATTCACACCGGGTGGGGTGTGTACTCACCTAAGCCTTGCGAAAAGGCTTATCATTCACCAGGGTGGGGGTGTGTACTCACCTAAGCCTTGCGAGAAAGGCTTATCATTCACACCGGGTGGGGGTGTGTACTCACCTAAGCCTTGTGAAAAAGGCTTATCATTCACACCGGGTGGGGGTGTGTACTCACCTAAGCCTCGTGAAAAAGGCTTATCATTCACACGGGTGAGGGTGTGTACTCACCTAAGCCTTGTGAAAAAGGCTTATCATTCTACACCGGGTGGGGCGTGTACTCACCTAAGCCTTGCGAAAAGGCTTATCATTCACACCGGGTGGGGGTGTGTACTCACCTAAGCCTTGTGAAAAAGGCTTATCATTCACTACAGGGTGGGGGTGTGTACTCACCTAAGCCTTGCGAAAAGGCTTATGTGGGGGTGTGTACTCACCTAAGCCTTGTGAAAAAGGCTTATCATTCACACCGGGTAGGGGTGTGTACTCACCTAAGCCTTGCAAGAAAGGCTTATCATTCACACCGGGTGGGGGTGTGTACTCACCTAAGCCTTGTGAAAAAGGCTTATCATTCACACAGGGTGGGGGTGTGTACTCACCTAAGCCTTGTGAAAAAGGCTTATCATTCACACCGGGTGGGGGTGTGTACTCATCTAAGCCTTATGAAAAAGGCTTATCATTCACACCGGGTGGGGGTGTGTACTCACCTAAGCCTTGTGAAAAAGGCTTATCATTCACACCGGGTGGGGGTGTGTACTCACCTAAGCCTTGCGAAAAAGGCTTATCATTCACACCGGGTGAGGGTGTGTACTCACCTAAGCCTTGCAGAATGAGGCTTATCATTCACATCGGATGGGGTGCGTGCTCACCTAAGCCTTGCGGAACGAGGCTTATCAAAAAACCTAGCAAAAACGCATCAGGTGGAGTAAAAATACTCACAGGGAGCATTGCAAAAACGGGTGCAAAGACCTTGCTTCTATTAGAGGATAGTTCGGTGTTGAACACCTCGGAAGTAAATACCCATAAGAGTTTAAGCAGAACGTAAACTCATACCAGGTGAGGGTAGGTACTCACCAAAACCATTGTAAAACAAGGTTCATACCTAGTGGAGGTAGGTACCCACAAAAGTCTAATAAAAATACGGACTTATACCAGGTGAGGGTAAGTACTCACAGAGCCTTAGAAAAGAAGGCTCAAACCAGATAGGGGTTAGTACCTATCAAAATATTTATCATCCGGAAGATCGACAAGGAGCAGCATCCGAAGGATAGCCGGGAAAAAGGGTTAACTCCTTCCCCTACCAACTAATTTTGTCAGCATATTAAAACCAACAAATTAGTTCGGCAGGGTGAAGGGGGGTAAGCTGTAGACCCCTAATTTTGCCCGGCCTCTCAAAATAAAAGCTAGAGGAACTTCGCAGAAGATGGAGTTCATCGGCTTCCCAAAGCCGAGGAAACCTCCTGCAGCAAACACGGAGATCGCTTGTCTGCACGATAAAAGACAAAGGAGACTTCCTATACCAGAGATAAAGCTCGCCTGACATCTCAAATGAAGGCCAAGAAGACTTCCTACACGAAGATAAAGCTTCAGCGGACACACATCGGCATCAAGACGGCGTCAGAAAAAGGAAAGGAAAGCTTCTCGAGGAGTCCCAAAACGCGAAGAGCAGGCCAAAGCAGTTTGGGACAGCGCGTCCCAAGCGGGACGGCGCGTCCCAAACACACCTGGTCGTCCCAAACACAAAAAATGCATATGAGACGCACGTCTCACATTTGGGACGCGCGTCCCAAGCCCCTAAATTCAAATGGGACGGCCGTCCCAAACTGTCCCAGTGTAAAATGTGTAGTTGGGACGGCCGACACCCAACCCAGACGGCCGTCCCAGATGTCCAGGCGAAAAATGGCTATAAATAGGAGCCTCATTTGTCTCATTCCACACACCGGACAACTTCGAGACTTGTCTTCTTCTCTCCCTCTCTCGAATGATCTCTCTCGATTGCCTTTTTTAGGTAACAATCGGTTAAGGAATTTGTATTCAGGCATTCGATTTCTTCTAGAAAATTAGTCGAGTGCGATTAGGGTAGGCGAGAGGAGAACAATTGTAGAGCGAAGGACCTACGAAACGCCGTCCTCCTTTGTACAAGAATCATAATATAAAGGCTTGCTACGGAGGTTTTTCTCAATTCTCTTCTTCTTTATTGTTTTATTTATTGTTTTCTGTATGCAATATAGATAAATCATGTAGATAACCATATCTAAATAACCGTATCAATAAAATAAGGGTAAATGCGTAATTTCTCATAATCTTCACTTAATGAATATAATCAAGTCATAGGGAACACCGGAAGGGCGTTGTGGGGGTGCTAACACCTTCCCCACACGTAACTAACTCCCTTACCCAACTCTCAAGTTATAATGGCCAAGTTGGTTTTTAATAAAATCAACGCCTTTTTCCTTTTCCAATGTTTCTCGGTCAAAACATTGGTGGCGACTCCAAAAGAACCCCTTTACGATAACCTTGCTTCTATTCAGACGATAGTTGGATGTTGAGCACCTCGGAAGCAATGAACACAATTTTAACAAAAAAACACGAGTCTCACCCATCTTTTTGCGACCGCTCGCATAACGTTCGAGACGTCCCCAGGGCGTCGGAACGGACGGCGGCTGAATGGCGTGGAGCGACTATGATGGTTTTTTCGACCCTCTTGATTTTTGCGTTTTTTATGGGTGGTTACAACGTCCTTAGGTTGTCCGATAGCCGTGGCTAGCCTGAGAGACGAGGTTTTCGAAAAGTGTTCTTGGGTTGTCCGGAATAGACGGGCTAACCCGAGAACGGGTTTTGAAGGGTTAGGTGGAGTCGCCACCGATGTTTTTACGGAAACATCGGAAAAGGAGTTTAAAATGGCGTTGGTTTTCGAAAACCAACTTTGGTCATTAGAACCGAGTTGGGTAAGGGAGTTAGTTCGCGTGTAAAGGAAGTATTAGTTCCTTTACGACGCCCTTCTGGTTCCTATGATAGACTGGCTACTTTGAATAAATAATTAAGCTGGAAAATTGCGCTTTTAACCTTTTATTATGCGATATTTAAAGATTATGACTACATTACCCTAGAGTCTATTGCATAATTTTAAATGGAAGCAATAAATTAAAAGAGAGAGATTGCACCTCCAAAGTAAGCTTTTGTATTTTCTCTTTAAAGAGTGGGTGCTTTTTGGCAACCCTTCACTCTACAACTCTCGAAAACTCAGGAAATGCATAGGAGGGATTCTAAAGAAGATTTAGAACGCTCAATTTATACCTAGAGACACTCGAAACTCACGGAAATGCTTCGAGGGGTTCTAGAGAGAGAGATCTAGAGAGAAGGGAGAGCTACTGTGCTTGGTTGTGCCTGAAATGAGGGAGGGAGCCCCTATTTATAGGTTTTCGCGCCTGGCAGCTGGCGGAGACCGTCGGTCCCGCTCGACAAGGTCGAGACCGCCGTCTGGACAATCGAACCGCCGTCTCGACCATAGCAGGTCGAAACGCCGTCCGGAAAACCCGGACCGGCGTCTCAACTTTTGCAAGGGTACGAGGCCGCTGCTGGAAAACCTGAATCGGGCGTCTCGACTTTTGCATGGCGAGACCGCCATCTAGAAAATCGAGACAGACGGTCTCGTCCCCTGGAGTGAGGCGAGACGGCGATCTGGTCTTTCCGGACGGCGGTCTCAGTCCCCTTACAGGCGCGAGAACTTTATTTTCGGGCCGAAAAACCCTCCTATCTTAGTACAGGGGCCTAATAGTCTCTCCTAAGTGGCTTGTTAGGCTTCAAGCCGTCTTCAAATAGGAAGTTTTCTGACTTTATTCGTCGAAGCACGGGCAAGATTTGGGGTCTACAAACACAAACACAAACGTAAAAAAAAAAAACATAAACACAAGGTCAAACACAAACGCAAAAAAAAAACACAAACACAAGGTCAACCACAAACGCAATAGGATCATACCTACACTAGAATGTTCACATGCACCTACAAAAGATAAACAAAAACACAATAGAATGACAAGTGATTGTATAAACATGATAATAAGTCCTGGTGAAATAAGATCATACCTACAATAGGATGTACACTTGTACCGCATAAGACAAGGACAAAGATGAACATAATAATTTTACCAAGTGGACGTCCTAGAAACATTAGTAACTATTGGTAGAGTAGGAACATACTGCAATGGGATGTACACGTGCACCACGCATGAGTCGAACAAAAACACACACACACACAAACATAAACATAAACAATCACAAACATAAACACAAACAATCACAAACATAAACACACACAAAATCAGTACAAACACAAACACAAGGTCAAACACAAACGCAAAAAAAAAAACACCAACACAAGGTCAAACACAAATGCAAAAAAAAAACACAAACAAATATAAAAACACAAACACAAAAAAATACAGAAAAGAAAACGCAAACAAAAAAGCAAACGCAAACACAATAGGATGACAATGAAACTATAAACACAATAATAAGTATTGGTGCAATAAGATCATACCTACGGTAGAATGTTCACATGTACCTACATAAGATAAACACCAACACAATAAAATGACGGTGAATGTATAAACATATTAATAAATCCTGGTGAAATAAGATCATACCTACAATAGGATGTACACTTGTACACTCATAAGACAAAGACAAAGATGAACATAATAAGTTTACAGTGGATGTGTAGAAACATTAGTAACTATTGGTAGAGTAGGAACATACTCGCAATGGGATGTGCACGTACATCTACATGAGTCAAACACAAACACACACACACAAACATAAACACAAATAATCACAAGCATAAACACACACAAAATCATACAAACACAAACACAAGGTCAAACACAAACGCAAAAAAAAACACAAATAAATATAAAAACACAAACACAAAAACAAACACAAAAGAAAACGAAAACAAAAAGCAAATGCAAACACAATAGGATGACAATGAAAGTATAGATACAATAATAAGTATCGGTGCAATAGGATCATGCCAACAATAGAATGTTCACATGTACCTACATAAGATAAACACAAACACAATAAAATGACGGTGGATGTATAAACATATTAATAAGTATCCGGTGAAATAAGATCATACCTGCAATAGGATGTACACTTGTACCGCATAAGACAAAGACAAAGATGAACATAATAAGTTGACAAGTGGACGTGTAGAAACATTAGTAACTATTGGTGGAGTAGCCTCATACCTGCAATGGGATGTACACGTGCACCTACATCATGAGTCAAACACAAACACACACACACAAAAATATAAACACAAACAATCACAAACATAAACACACACAAAATCATTCAAACACAAACACAAGGTCAAACACAAACGCAAAAAAAACGAAACACAAGGTCAAACACAAACGAAAAAAACACAGACAAATATAAAAACACAAACACAAAAACAAACAAGAAAAAGAAAACGCAAACAAAAAAAGCAAACTCAAACGCAATAGGATGACAATGAAAGTATAGACACAATAATAAGTATTGGTAGAATAGGATCATACCTGTTTTAGGATGTATACGTTGCATTTGCATAAGACAAACCCAAACACAAACACAATACGTCGACAAGTGGAAGTATAGAAACATTAATAAGTATTGGTGGAATTGAATCATATCTGCAATAGGATGTACACATGCACATGTACAGCGTGGCCGTCCGATCAGCGCCCTGGGGACGTCTCAAACGTTTATGCGGCTGGTCGCGAAAAGATGGGTGAGACTCGCGTTTTTTGTTAAAATTATGTTCATTGCTTCCGAGGTGCTCAACATCGAACTATCCTCTAATAGAAGCAAGGTTTTCGAAAAGGGGTTCTTTTGGAGTCGCCACCAATGTTTTGACCGAAACATTGGAAAAGGAAAAAAGGCGTTGATTTTATTAAAAACCAACTTGGCCATTATAACCGGAAGTTGGGTAAGGGAGTTAGTTACGTGTGGGGAAGGTGTTAGCACCCCCACAACGCCCTTTCGAGGTTCCCTATGACTGGATTTATTCATTAAGTAAAAATTATGAGAAATTACGCTTTTACCCTTATTTTATTCGTATGAGTATTTAAATATGGCTATCTACATAATTTATCTATATTGCATACAAAAAACAATAAATAAAGCAGTAAAGAATAAGAGAATTGAGAAAAACCTCCGTAGCAAGCTTTTATATTAAGATTTTGTTACATGGAGGACGCGTTTTCGGCAGATCCTTCGCTCTACAATTGCTCTCCTCTCGACTTACAATATCGACTCGACTAATTTTTCTAGAAGAAATCGAATGCCGAATAGAAATTCCTTAACCGATTGTTACCTATAATAGGCAATCAGAGAGATCATTCGAGAGAGGGAGAGAAGAAGACAAGTCTCAGAGTTCTCGGAGTGTACTGGGAGTCAGGAATGAACAAATGAGGCTCCTATTTATAGTAAATTTTCGCCTGGAACTTTGGGACGGTCGTCTGGGTTGGGACAGTACGTCCCAGACGTGTTCTCGTTGCTGCCAACTGGGACGGTTAGTCGCGAGGTTGGACGGCCGTCCCAAATGCGATTTTGTTCACGTTGGGACCCCCTAGGGTTTGGGACGGCCGTCCCACATTCGGGATGCGCGTCCCAACTACTTAATTCAGTTGGGACGGCCAGTCCAACTCCTGGGATGGTGGTCTCGACTGTTTTGTCCAGCTTTTGTATTTTGGGACCCAGGGAAGCTTTCCTTGCCATTTTCGGACGTGGATTGGTGCCGATATATGTCCGTTGAAGCTTTATCTTCGTGTAGGAAGTCTTCTTGGCCTTCATTTGAAATGTTGGGCGAGCTTTATCTATGTATAGGAAGTCTCCTTTGTGTGGATGAGTGAACTCCGTCTTATTATGAGAGGTCTTCTTTAGTCTTTATCGTGCATATGAGCGAACTCCATGTTGTTGCGGAGGTTTCCTCGCTTTTGGGAAGTCGGATGAACTCCATCTTCGAGCGAAGTTCCTCTAGCTTTTATTTTAAGAGGTTGGGCAAAATTAGGGGTCTACATAGCACATAGATAAGATAAATAAAAAAAATACAAACACAATAGAATGACAAGTGGAAATGTAGACACATTGGTAAATATCGGTGGAATAGGATCATACCCGCAAAAGGATGTACATGTGCATCCACATAAGACAAACATAATAAGAGGACAGTGGAAGTATAAACACATTAATAAGTATTGGTGATAAAGGACCATACCTACAACAGGATGTACACTTGCACTCGCATAAGACAAACACAAAGATGAACACAATAAGTTGAAAGTAGACATAAAGAAACATTAATAAGTATTTGTGGAATAGGATCATACCTATAATAGATTGTATACGTGCATTTGCATAAGTTAAGAACAAACAAAAATACAATAGGGTGATAGTGGAAGTATATACACATTAATAAGTATTGGTGCAATAGGATCATACCTAGAGTAGAATGTTCACATGCAGCTACATAAGATAAACACAAACACAATAGAATGACAGTGGATGTATAAACATATTAATAAATACTGGTGAAATAAGATCATACCTACAATAGGATGTACACTTGTACCTGCATAAGACAAAGACAAAGATGAACATAATAAGTTTACAGTGGACGTGTAGAAACATTAGTAACTATTGGTAGAGTAGGAACATACCTAAAATGGGATGTACACGTGCACCTACATGAGTCAAACACAAACACACACACACACAAACATAAACACAAACAATCACAAACATAAACACAAACAATCACAAGCATAACACACACACACAAAATCATACAAACACAAACGCAAAAAAAAAAAAACACAAACAAATATAAAAACACAAACACAAAAGAAAACGCAAACAAAAAAGCAAACGCAAACACAATAGGATGACAATGAAAGTATAGACACAATAATAAGTATTGGTGCAATAGGATCATACCTACAGTAGAATGTTCACATGTACCTACATAAGATAAACACAAACACAATAAAATGAAAGTGGATGTATAAACATATTAATGAGTACTAGTGAAATAAGATCATACCTGCAATAGGATGTACACTTGTACCTGCAATAGGATGTACACTTGTACCTGCATAAGACAAAGACAAAGATGAACATAATAAGTTGACAGTGGACGTGTAGAAACATTAGTAACTATTGGTGGAGTAGGCACACACCTGCAATGGGATGTACACATGCACCTACATCATGAGTCAAACACAAACACACACACACACACACAAACATAAACACAAACAATCACAAACATTAACACACACAAAATCATACAAGCACAAACACAAGGTCAAACACAAACGCAAAAAAAAAAACACAAACACAAGGTCAAACACAAACAAATATAAAAACACAAACACAAAAACTAACACAAAAGAAAACGCAGACATAATAGGATGACAATGAAAGTATAGACACAATAATAAGTATTGGTAGAATAGGATCATACCTGCATTAGGATGTACATGTGCATTTGCATAAGACAAACACAAACACAAACACAATACGCCGACAGTGGAAGTATAGAAACATTAATAAGTATTGGTGGAATTGAATCATACCTGCAATAGGATGTACACATGAACATAGATAAGACAAATAAAAAAAAATACAAACACAATAGGTTGACAGTGGAAATGTAGACACATTGGTAAATATTGGTGGAATAGGATCATACCTGCAAAAGGATGTACATGTGCATCTGCATAAGACAAACATAATAAGAGGACAGTGGAAGTATAGACACATTAATAAGTATTGGTGATATAGGACCATACCTACAACAGGATGTACACTTGCACCTGCATAAGACAAACACAAAGATGAACACAATAAGTTGAAAGTAGACATAAAGACACATTAATAAGTATTTGTGGAATATGATCATACCTGTAATAGTTTGTATACGTGCATTTGCATAAGTTAAGCACAAACAGAAATACAATAGGATGACAGTGGAAGTATATACACATTAATAAGTATTGGTGCAATAGGATCATACCTAGAGTAGAATGTTCACATGCACCTACATAAGATAAACACAAACACAATAGAATGACAGTGGATGTATAAACATATTAATAAGTACTCGTGAAATAAGATCATACCTACAATAGGATGTACATTTGTACCTGCATATGACAAAGACAAAGATGAACATAATAAGTTTACAGTGGACGTGTAGAAACATTAGTAACTATTGGTAGAGTAGGAACATACCTGCAATGGGATGTACACGTGCACCTACATGAGTCAAACACAAACATAAATACAATAGGATGACAGTGGAAGTATATACACATTAATAGGTATTGGTGGAATAGGATCATACCTACAATAGGATGTTCACATGCACTTACATAAGACAAACACAATAGGATGACGATGGAAGTATGGACATATTGAAACGCAATATGATGTACACTTGAACCTGCATAAAAGAAACGCAAACAAAAACACAATAGGATGACAGTGGAAGTATAGAAACATTAATAAGTATTGGTGGAATAGGATCATACATGCAATCGGATGTACATGTGGACCTGCATAAGCCAAATAAAATAAAAAAACACAAACACAAACACAAACACAAACACAATAGGGTTACAGTGAAAATATGGACACACTATTAAGAATTATTGGAATAGGATTGTACCTACAATAAAATATATATGTGCACCTCTGTTCAATTGCTCAATAACATTAGCTGCATTATCATCGCGTCACAGATTTTTCGTGCCACAACAGCATATTCTCTCAGTCCTGCAATTCAATTGTGCTTATTAAAAACAAACATTGAGTAAAAGAAAATAAATGTGGTTGAGTGACCCAAAATACTTAACTCATAGTGGGTTGAGGATATTGTAAAATTACTAGCTCGGCATAAATTGAGCGAACAACACAAACACACACACACAAACATAAACACAAACAATCACAAACATAAACACACACAAAAACATACAAACACAAACACAAGGTCAAACACAAATGCAAAAAAAAAAAACACAAACACAAGGTCAAACACAAACGCAAAAAAAAAACACAAACACAAGGTCAAGCACAAACGCAATAGGATCATACCTACAGTAGAATGTTCACATGCACCTACAAAAGATAAACAAAAACACAATAGAATGATAGTGGTTGTATAAACATATTAATAAGTACTGGTGAAATAAGATCATACCTACAATAGGATGTACACTTGTACCTGCATAAGACAAGGACAAAGATGAACATAATAAGTTTACAGTGGACGTGTAGAAACATTAGTAACTATTGGTAGAGTAGGAACATACCTGCAATGGGATGTACACGTGCACCTACATGAGTCAAACACAAACACACACACACACAAACATAAACACAAACAATCACAAACATAAACACACACAAAATCATACAAACACAAACACAAGGTCAAACACAAACGCAAAAAAAAAAAAACACAAACGCAAAAAAAAAACACAAACAAATATAAAACACAAACTCAAAAACAAACACAAACCCAAAGGAAAACGCAAACAAAAAAGCAAACGCAAACACAATAGGATGACAATGAAAGTATAGACACAATAATAAATATTGGTGCAATAGGATCATACCTATAGTAGAATGTTCACATGTACCTACATAAGATAAACACAAACACAATAAAATGACAGTGGATGTATAAACATATTAATAAGTACTAGTGAAATAAGATTATACCTACAATAGGATGTACACTTGTACCTGCATAAGACAAAGACAAAGATGAACATAATAAGTTTACAGTGGACGTGTAGAAACATTAGTAACTATAGGTAGAGTAGGAACATACCTACAATGGGATGTACACGTGCACCTACATGAGTCAAACACAAACACACAGACACAGACATAAACACAAACAATCACAAACATAAACATACACAAAATCATACAAACACAAACACAAGGTCAAACACAAATGCAAAAAAAAAAAAAAAACACAAACAAATATAAAAACACAAACACAAAAACAAACACAAAAGAAAACGCAAACAAAAAAGCAAACGCAAACACAATAGGATGACAGTGAAAGTATAGACACAATAATAAGTATTGGTGCAATAGGATCATAACTACAGTAGAATGTTCACATGTACCTACATAAGATAAACACAAACACAATAAAATGACAGTGGATGTATAAACATATTAATAATTACTGGTGAAATAAGATCATACCTGCAATAGGATGTACACTTGTACCTGCATAAGATAAAGACAAAGATGAACATAATAAGTTGACAGTGGACGTGTAGAAACATTAGTAGCTATTGGTGGAGTAGGCACATACCTGCAATGGGATGTACACGTGCACCTACATCATGAGTCAAACACAAACACACACACACACACAAACATAAACACAAACAATCACAAACATAAACACAAACAAACACAAACATAAACACACACAAAATCATACAAACACAAACACAAGGACAAACACAAACGCAAAAAAAAAAAAACACAAACAAAAATAAAAACATAGACACAAAAACAAATACAAAAGAAAACGCAAACAAAAAACCAAACGCAAACACAATAGGATGACAATGAAAGTATAGACACAATAATAAGTATTGGTACAATAGGATCATACCTGCATTAGGATGTACACGTGCATTTGCATAAGACAAACACAAACACAATACGCCGATAGTGGAAGTATAGAAACATTAATAAGTATTTGTGGAATTGAATCATACCTGCAATAGGATGTACACATGAACATAGATAAGACAAATAAAGAAAAATAGAAACACAATAGGATGACAGTGGAAATGTAGACACATTGGTAAATATTGGTGGAATAGGATCATACCTGCAAAAGGATGTACATGTGCATCTGCATAAGACAAACATAATAAGAGGACAGTGAAAGTATATACACATTAATAAGTATTGGTGATATAGGACCATACCTACAACAGGATGTACACTTGCACCTGCATAAGACAAACACAAAGATGAACACAATAAGTTCAAAGTAGACATAAAGAAACATTAATAAGTATTTGTGGAATAGAATCATACCTATAATAGATTGTATACGTGCATTTGCATAAGTTAAGCACAAACAGAAATACAATAGGATGACAGTGGAAGTATATACACATTAATAAGTATTGGTGCAATAGGATCATACCTACAGTAGAATGTTCACATGCACCTACATAAGATAAACACAAACACAATAGAATGATAGTGGATGTATAAACATATTAATAAGTACTAGTGAAATAAGATCATACCTACAATAGAATGTACAGTTGTACCTGCATAAGACAAAGACAAAGATGAACACAATAAGTTGAAAGTAGACATAAAGAAACATTAATAAGTATTTGTGGAATAGGATCATACCTATAATAGATTGTATACGTGCATTTGCATAAGTTAAGCACAAACAGAAATACAATAGGATGACAGTGGAAGTATATACACATTAATAAGTATTGGTGCAATAGGATCATACCTACAGTAGAATGTTCACATGCACCTACATAAGATAAACACAAACACAATAGAATGATAGTGGATGTATAAACATATTAATAAGTACTAGTGAAATAAGATCATACCTACAATAGAATGTACAGTTGTACCTGGATAAGACAAAGACAAAGATGAACATAATAAGTTGACAGTGGACGTGTAGAAACATTAGTAACTATTGGTGGAGTAGGAACATACTTGCAATGGGATGTACACGTGTACCTACATGAGTCAAACACAAACAGAAATACAATAGGATGATAGTGGAAGTATATACACATTAATAGGTATTGGTGGAATAGGATCATACCTACAATAAGATGTTCACATGCACCTACATAAGACAAACACAATAGGATGACGATGAAAGTATAGACATATTGATAAGTATTAATGTAATAGGATCACACCTGCAATAGGATGTACACGTGCACCTGCATAAGACAAACATAAAGACACACATAATAAAAGGATAAGGGATGTATAGACATATTAATAAGTATTGGTGGAATAGGATCATACCAGCAATATGATGTAGACTTGAACCTGCATAAAAGAAACACAAACAAAAACAATAGGATGACAGTGGAAGTATAGAAACATTAATAAGTATTGGTGGAATAGGATCATACCTGCAATCGGATGTACATGCTGTCAATTTTCCATCTCCTTGCCAAGTCATAGAATAAATCAAAATCATGATGATTTTTCTCTTTTCTTCAAAAGTAGTAATAGAAACAATCAACCCAGTATGTAAATGACATCATTTAATAATGTTGCATTTTAGTTTCTAATTTTGCATTAGTTAATGGTTATTATCTTTTACAGGTTTTGTATTATCTTGTTAGGGTCGAACCATTCACTACTCTTGCAATCAAACTACAAGGCGGAAAATTTGATCATGCAGATCGAATGTTTTCTGATATTTCTGCTACATTGAATGGAGTTCTTGAGGACATGAGTGATGTGAAGGAATTGGTATACATTTACTAACTTACAACAGAATGATTGATTTTCTTGAATGGTTGTACATTAAATTTCTTTGCAATTGCATGTTAAAGACTTCTAGTTTCCCTTAGCAACTTCAATGTTTTTAGTACTTATATTTTTACATGCTTTTAATTGGTTTCTTGAAACTTATATTTTAAGCTTTTCTTTTTCCTCTTTTAATGTTAAATTAGGTTCTCGAGCTATTTTACCTCCGGAGGTCCTCACAAATGAAAATTCAATTGATTTTGGCACAACACGATTGGGAGGAAAGCTTGGTATACTCATTGAGATTTTCTCCATTTTCTTTTTAAGAAGACAATTAGTTACATGTATGTGCATATTAAAGTTATTTCTGTTGTGTATTACGATTGCCATGCCGAATACTTGTAAAACTTCTCGCTTGGGCTGAGAGTCCAGTTGATTTTGTGCACAAGCATAGGATGGCTCTGGAGAGCGAGTATGTATCTGCTAATTTGCATGAGTGGATTGATCTCATATTTAGGTAGGCTTTCTTCCTACTTTCAGTTTCTCCCCAATCTTTTGGAGTCCAATCATACTTCAAGGCTTCTTTCTGTTTATTCATGAGTCTTAGTTTTCCTAGCATTTTCAATGTAGATATCTATATATTCCTTTTTAAATTTCCATATGGTTATATTAAAAGGATTTAACCATGCAGGTATAAACAACAGGGCAAAGAGGCTATTGCAGCAAATAATGTTTTCTTTTACATTACCTATGAAGGGACAGTGGATATTGATAAAATATTTGACACAGTATGTCTCTGTTCATCCTCATATTTTCAATTCATCTTGTTGTCTATGTAACATAAAATTCCAACTCCCTGAAACAAAATATGAAAATATCCTTAAATCAATTCATATCAGAACTACCTTTGGTTCAAGGATTAAAGTACATGATAATTATAGTTTTGCTTGTCACTTGTATGTGTGATTGTTACATAATTGCTATTATACATGAACTTGACTGCTTAAGCATGATATAAACAAGGCAATCCTTGTGACCGATACTAAGTTGCGAGAACTCGAGGAAAATAGAAAAGATTAGATGCGGAAAATATCCATTTCTCTTTTTGGGTAAAAGATGAGATGGAAAAATAATCCCTTGTGCCATTACTGTCTATATGTGAACTTCTTAATGAAAGAAAGAAAGAAAGATATATTGATACTAAAAGAAAAAGAACAATCGGTAATACATGTAATTCTCTGTTACAAAGATGAGATGGAAAAATAATCCCTTGTGCCATTACATGTCTATATGTGAACTTCTTAATGAAAGAAAGAAAGAAAGAAAGATATATTGATACTAAAAGAAAAAGAACAATCGAGTAAGACATGTAATTCTCTCATTACAAACCCATTAGATAGAAAATTAGGAACTGTTTTTGTAACTAAATTACAATCTGACAGAAAACATAAAAGAGTAATATACCTAACAAGAGAAATATCTCTATACCACTCCGACAAGCTCTCCGAGATGGGTGAGATACATCATGTAGATCAACCACTGTGAGCTTGGATACGAGAAAAGAAATCTTGTAGTATACAGTTGTTTAGTAAGAATATCTCGCCATAAGATCATGACCTAGAATATGTTTGTTGAACAACAAGTTGTTTAGCAAGCACTCTCTCTTGAACAAAGAAAATATCATGTTCCTTATGTTTTGTCTTTGCATATAGGATGGGATTAAGAGAGAGATTAACTGCATTGAGATTATACCAATACACAATCGGAACACAATAAGGTATAGCAAATTCACTATGAAGTGTTTGAATCCAAAGAAGTTTGGTGGTGACTGAGGCAAGGCTCCAATATTCTACCTTTGTACTAGATAGCAACAACAGTTTTCTTACGAGACCTCCATGAAACTAAAGTAGGACCAAGAAAAATTGCAACTCTAGAGCTAGACCGACTCATCTAGATCAACAGCCCAGTCTGCATCACAAAAATCTTTAATCATTATAGATTGATTAGTAATAGTTAGAATAACTTGTATACCACAATGAAGAGTACCTTTAGATATCTAAGTATTCATTTTATCGTGGTCCAATGGGATTCAAGAGGATCTGCCATAAACCGACGGATTTTATTAACGAAAAACACATCTCGACTCAGTGTGATTGTGAGATATTGAAGAGCACCCACTACGGATCTGTAAAATGAAGGATCTAACAATAAATAAGAACCTTGTTTAGAAAGTTAAATCATAGGAGAAGAAACTGGCTTAGCCTCAAGCATGTTAGTCTTAGAAAGATCTTTAATCTATTTTGAGTCGTAAGGAGAGACCCATTGGATTGAGGACAAACTTCTATACCAAGAAAGTAATCGAGATTACTAAGCTCAGCATTTTAGAGAAAAGATCGAATCGATTTTGTGAACAAAACTCGAAAAAAGGAGAGTTTCTTGTGGTAAACTTCTATATCAACAGAAGAATTACGAACTCGACCTTAGTTGTCTCGCTTTCGTTCTTGTTTGACGATGAAAATATGAATGAATCTTCTTCCAAACTTCATAAGAATAGATACACACAAGAACATGAGCAAGAATTACTATTGTAACCAAGCTAACAACATGTGATCTTATTGTTACCAAACAAGATAATATGAATTCATGTGATCAAGAAGATCTTGATCCAAAAAAAAAGGGAAAGAATTTTCCGAGCTACAAGAAAATGATGCATAAAATGTTGAGGCCATAGCAAGAAATTATTGTCATCGAGTTTCTGTAAACTATGATGAGAAATTGTGACCAGAGTTTGTGCTTGGACCAAGATGAAAGAACCACTATCACTCGGAAGTAGTGTGGGTTTGCAAGGGTGTTGCCCGAATGATTACAGGTGGTGGAGGGGAAGGTGGTAGAATGGTTTTTGAAGCCATAGATTATATTTCTCTTATACCATATTAAAAGAAAGAAAGATATATTGGTACTAAAAGAAAAAGTACACTTAGTAATAAATCTAGTTGTCTATTAAAATCAGTTATATATGCTAAACAAAGAATTACAAAACATTAAAGAGAAATATCTCTAACATGGGTGATATAACGCAAATTTTATGACTTAAAAAATGGAAGATTTATGCACTATTAATTTTAATGTGGAGTACATTTTTGCAAAAATACTAAAGTCATATTAAAAGCATCAGACCTCAACAAATAATTTATCCATGTTTTTGTAACTTGTTACTCCTCCTCTGCATGATAAGTAAAGGTGCAACAGACATGCCACACAAGATCAAATTGCTTATTTTGGACAAACACCATCCCAACTTCTTACTATTCCACACTTGAAGAAGAAACCGCTATCAGAAGTTCTGCATTTGCGGGTAACCTCGATTGAATTGATTTAACGAGTAACACCTTTATTAATACAAGCATCTATGTTTGCTTCCCTGTCTTCTTACCCTATGTTTTTTATGGATTTACGTAATCATTGGGCTAATTGATAATTTATGGTTTGCCATTAGCCATGCATGTATAATGGTTGTTTTTCACAATTTTGGTTTGTAATACGAAGAGAAAAAACAACTACATTTCTTTTTTACTAAATTACTCGCTATTCATGAACTCATGCAAAAAGTACAATTGGGGATTAATGATACAAAAAATAGAACCACAGAACCCGAGAATCCCCCATTATTCCAGGTGTCCTCGCTCAAGCGATGTCTTTTTCGCTTGAGCGACATAAGATAGCGGTTAATAAGAACAGCTTTTAAAAATATATATTAGATAGCGGTTAGCAGTAAACCGTCTCTAACGTATGTTTATAATAGCAGTTTTTATAATAAATGTAGTTTAGATAGCGGTTGGGCAAATAACCGCTATCTAAAGTCATATATGTCAATTGGATAATAATCGATCATAATTTTCGATAACCGATTATAATTGAGAATGATCGATTATAGTTGGAGAACATCGATCATAGTTTGTGCTAAGCGATTATAGTTTTACATAATTTCGCTCTGCATCTCTCTCGCCGGCGCACGCAAAAGAAACGTTCGTTCTCTCCCGGCATTCGTTCTCTCCCGGCTCTGGTTCGTCGATGTTTAATATTGGGTTCTGTTCATTTGGTTTAGGGTTTAATATGGTTGTTGATTTAGGTTTTGAATTTTAATTTGATGGTTTAATCGATCATACACCACTTATAACCGATCATCATAACGTTTAATCGATTATAACCTAAAATAATTGATCATTTTATTTGATTTTTCTAATATCGCTCAAGCGAAATTCACATCGCTCGAGCGACGCCACCTGCTAAGATTGGGGGTTCTCGGGTGTGTGTTTCGCTTGAGCGACATTATTATCGCTCGAGCGACATCCGATTCAAACATGTGGTCACCCATGTTGCATTATGCGGCTAACTTTGATCGACGTTTAGCCCCGGTCAACAACCGCTCAAGCGAAACTCACATCGCTCGAGCGACGCCACCTGCTAAGATTGGGGAATCTCGGGTTGTGTTTCGCTTGAGCGACACTGATAGCTGATTCACTTCTAAGAGCGGTTAAAGTGGAACAGCAATCATACATGTGTCACTTTTAAGAGCGGTTAATATTTTGACCGCTCTTCAAAGTGGACATATAATAGCGGTTCCAAGTTAACCACTATGTAAAACATACTTTTAATAGCGGTTGGTTGCAGAAGCGCTCTCTTTAGTAGGTTTAGATAGCGGTTCTGGGAACCGCTATCTTAAGTCCCAATTAAAAAAAAATTATTTAAATTTTGAAATTCCAATTTTTTTTCTCATAATTTGATACCGATACACCACAATTTCGGGGTATATTTCAAATTAATCTAACAAAATCCGACCAACATACAATATATTTGTACTTGATTGTCGGGTTGTATTTCGCTTCAACGACACTCTTCTCACTCGAGCGATATCCGATTCAAACATGTGCTCACCCATGTTACATTATGCGGCTAACTTTGTTCGACGTATAGCCTACAGTCAACAACCGCTCAAGCGGGTTCTTGAGTCTTGGATCTATTTCAAAGAACATGACATAAGATGTTTAACCTAATTTTACTTAAGTCTTAGGTGCTTGATGATAATCAAGCATGATGAATTGTGAGTCCAGTTCTAAGTATAGAATTGTTATTAGCATGGATGTTCACTTTGTGGAAGATGAAGAATGGAATTGGGAATATAAAACGAAGACAAATTTGGAGTTAAACCTTCTACCTCAAACACAAAATAAAATGAAGATGAAAGCTATTGCAAAATGAATTAGTGGATGATGTTCTAGTAAGAGATACCATATTGTCATCTCAAATTTATGAAAAATGCAATGTTTCTACGTGCAAACCGCAAATTATGAAAAAGCAAAGAAATTTTCAAATTGGATGGCTACAACAAAGGAGGAGTTATCAATGATGGAGACAAATCAAAATTATATTCTTGTGGAAAACATCAAGGTAGAAAAGTAATTAGAGTTAGGTGGGTGTTAATTAAGCTATATGTTCGCGGGTCTATTAACAAACACAAGATATGACTCATGGTAGAAGGTTATGCATATATTTTTTTGTATAAAACTATTTAGACACGTTTTACCGATCGTTCGATTTGACACCTTTAGATTGGTACTTAGTGTAGTTGCTCAGAAATTTATCAACTTAATGTTAAATCAACTTTTTAAAATAGTTTCTTACAATAATAAATATATGTTGAATAATCCCAAGACTATGAAGAAAAAAGAAGAAGATAAGGTTTATTTAGTTAAAGAGATTCATTTGTAAAAAAAAATAATCCAAGGAAATTTTGAAGAAATTCGAATTTGAAGAAGAAAAAGAAATCAACACTAATCAAAAGGAAAAGTTGTGCAAGGAAAATAGAACTGAGAAAATAGACTAAGTATATTTCAAAAGTATAATTGGGTGATGTCTTCTAAGTCAAGTTACACCTTACTTAGGTCTTCAAAGCATATTGTCATTCTATAATTGTGATGTCTTCTAAGTCAAGTCAACTTTGAAGTTAAAATATTGAATCACTTCAGTTTGTTTATGTTATGTTATGTTTATGTATTGTCGCCGCCGTCCGTTCCGACGTCCTGGGGACGTCTCGAACGTTAATGCGAGCGGTCGCGAAAAGATGGGTGAGACTCGCGTTTTTTGTTAAAATTGTGTTCATTGCTTCCGAGGTGCTCAACACTGAACTATCCTCTAATAGAAGCAAGGTTTTCGAAAAGGGGTTCTTTTGGAGTCGCCACCAATATTTTGACCGGAAACATTGGAAAAGGAAAAAAGGCGTTCATTTCAATAAAAACCAACTTGGCCATTATAACCAGAGTCGGGTAAGGGAGTTAGTTACGTGTGGGGAAGGTATTAACACCCCACAACGCCCCTTTCGGGTTCCCTATGACGGATTAATTCATTTAAGTAAAGATTATAAGAAATTATGCGATTACCCTTATTTTATTCGTATAATAAATATGGCTATCTACATGATTTTATTTACATTTTATGAAGCAATAAATAAAGCAGGTAAAGGAGAAGAGATTTGAGAAGAACCTCCGTAGCAAGCTTTATATATCAACTCGTTACAATAAGGACGCTTTTCGCGGTCCCTCGCTCTACAATGACTCTCCTCTCGATTACGGACTCGACTCGACTAAATTTTCTAGAAGAATCGAATGCCGGAATACAAATTCCTTAATTGATTGTTACCTTTTAAAGGCAATCGAAAGATCATTCGAGAGAGGGAGAGAAGTAGACAAGTCTTACGAGTTGTACGGGTGTGTGGAGAATGACAAATGAACCTCCTATTTATAGTTTTTTCGCTGCACGGAACTTTGGGACGGCCGTCGGGTTGGGACGGCCGTCCCAAACGCGTTTCCTAAATTGTGCCAATGCTGGGACGGCCGGTCCGGGTTGGGACGGCCGTCCCAAATGCAATTTTACAAAGGACGGCCGTCCCACATCTGGGACGCGCGTCCCACTTGTTCTCGGGCCGGTTGGGACGGTCGTCCCAACTACGGGACGGTGGTCTCGGCTGCTTTTGTCCGGCTTTCGCGTTCCGGGACCCCAGGAAGCTTTCCTTTCCTCGTTTCGGACGTGGATTGATGCCGATATATGTCCGTTGAAGCTTTATCTTCATGTAGGAAGTCTTCTTGGCCTTCATTAAGATGCCAGGTGAACTTTTCCTTTGTTTGTACGAGGTCTTTTTAACTTTTATCGTGCGAGATGAGCAAGCTCCGTGTTGTTGCGGGAGGTTTCCTCGGTTTTGGGAAGCCGGATGAACTCCATCTTCGGGCGAAGTTCCTCTAGCTTTTATTTTGAGAGGTCGGGAAAATTAGGGGTCTACACAGTTCCCCCCTTTACCTGCCTAACTAATTCGTTGGTTTTAATATGCCGACAAAATTAGTTGGTAGGGGAAGGAGTTAACCCTTTGCTCGGCTATCCTTCGGATGTCTGCTCCTCCGAGATGATAAATATTTTGATAGGTACTAACCCCTATCCGGTTTGAGCCTTCTTTTTCTAAGGCTCGGTGAGTACTTACCCTCACCGGGTATAAGTTTGTATTTTTACTAGACTTTTGTGGGTACCTACCCCCACTAGGTATGAACCTTGTTCAGCAATGGTTTTGGTGAGTACCTACCCTCACCTGGTATGAGTTTACGTTTTGCTTAAACTCTTATGGGTATTTACTTCCGAGGTGTTCAACACCGAACTATCCTCTAATAGAAGCAAGGTCTTTGCACCCGTTTTTGCAATGCTCCTAGGTGAGTATTTTTACTCCACACCGATGCATTTTTGCTAGGTTTTTGATAAGCCTCGTTACGCAAGGCTTAGGTGAGTACGCACCCCACCCGGTGTGGCCGATAAGCCTCATTCCGCAAGGCTTAGGTGAGTACACACCCCCACCTAGTGTGAATGATAAGCCTTTTCGCAAGGCTTAGGTGAGTACACACTCCCACCGGTGTGAATGATAAGCCTTTTTCGCAAGGCTTAGGTGAGTACACACCCCCACTCCGGTGTGAATGATAAGCCTTTTCGCAAGGCTTAGGTGAGTACACACCCCCACCCGGTGTGAATGATAAGCCTTTTTGCAAGGCTTAGGTGAGTACACACCCCCACCCGGTGTGAATGATAAGCCTTTTTCGCAAGGCTTAGGTGAGTACACACCCCACCCGGTGTGAATGATAAGCCTTTTTGGCAAGGCTTAGGTGAGTACACACCCCCACCCGGTGTGAATGATAAGCCTTTTTCGCAAGGTTTAGGTGAGTACACACCCCCACCCGAGTGTGAATGATAAGCCTTTTCGCAAGGCTTAGGTGAGTACACACCCCCACCGGTGTGAATGATAAGCCTTTTTGCAAGGCTTAGGTGAGTACACACCCCCACCCGGTGTGAATGATAAGCCTTTTTCGCAAGGCTTAGGTGAGTACATACCCCCACCCGGTGTGAATGATAAGCCTTTTTCGCCGAAGCTTAGGTGAGTACACACCCCCACCGGTGTGAATGATAAGCCTCATTTTGCAAGGCTTATAGGATGAACTTTTTGTAGTCAATCCTATGATCATGCTGTTTTTGGAGATGAGTTGACGGCTTACTTGTTTTGTCATGCGTCTCTAGGGAGTAATTGATTTTTCTTTTTGACTTTTCTATTTTAGTCATCTGGTTTTACCAGGGATTTCGTATTTTGGCTCTTCTTGTTTTAGCCATCCGGCTTTTGCGGGATTCTTTGATTTTGGCTTTTTCGTTTAGCCATGGGGATTTCATTGTGTTTGGCTTTTTCTTTTAGCCATCCGGTCTTGACCAGGATTCTGTATTTTGGCTTTTTCTTTTAGCCATCCGGTCTTGACCAGGGATTCTTTGATTTTGGCTTTTTTGTTTAGCCATCTGGCTTTCGTCTGGAATTCTTTGTTGGTTGCCTCTTTGTTTAGGCGGGAATCCTTTGGGGATTTTGATTTCTATTAGTTGCACCTCTTGATTAGGCGGAAATCCACTTGGTGAGATTTTTGTTTGGTTGCGCCTCTTGATCGGACGGAAATCCTCCGGGGATTTGAGCTTTTTGTTGATTGTGCCTTTTGTTTAGGAAAGAACCCACTTGGGGATGTGATTTCTATTTGGTTGTGCCTCTTGATTTAGGCATATTCTTCAATAGTGGTGAAGACTTAGGTTTTGGATTGCCTCTTGTATAGGTTGATTTCCCATTTCTTGGGGATATTGGCTTTTGCTTGCACTGTTGGAAGTGAAGACTTTGCTTTTCACCGGGGATATCTGTATTTGGGAATTTATACGCGATTCCCTGAGGATATAAACTTGTAGTTTTGCCTTCATTTGGTAGGCTCGCTGGGGATTTTGAGTTCTCTTATTGATTATGCCTCTTGATTAGGCGAAGATCCACTTGGGGATTTTGTTGTTGATGATCCACTCGGGGATTGATTTCATTTCGGAGATCTATTTTGAATTGCCCTCCGAGGGAGAAATGGAGTTTTTGACTCCTTATGGGTTGTTGTTGTTTGAGTTGGCTTTGCCTATACTCTTATTTTGCTTGGGGAATGGGTTTCTACCCTTTTCTTGCAATTTCTCTTTTTTGCGATTTAGCTTTTGCATATGTGCTCCTTTTATGCACATTGGCTTGATCTTTGGATGAGAAAGATATCTTTTTTCTTCCTCTTTTCTTTTTGGAGATCCCCGGGAATTTTTCTCTTGGGGATCTAATCCTTGATTAGTTTTGAGCTTTTGACTTTGTGAGGCTCTTTATTGAGCGGAATGAAGAGTTTTTTCTTCTTTTTCTTTTATGGGATTCACCGAGGAGTCCGTCAGCCTTCCTAGGGATCCAAATTTGATGATGGAGTCTTGGCTCCTGGCTTTGTAAAGCTCTTATTTGAGCTGGAAGATGGGAAAATTTTTGTTTTCCTCTTTTTGTCTTTTTGTAGACTTTTCTTGATATACTTTTCTTGGAGATTTTTATTTGGCCTTTTTTTGTGGTGGCCTCTATTAGGGGATGAAAAGTTTTTCTTTCTTTTCCTTTGGTTGCCCCCTAGTGATGTGGAGGATTTGATTCCGTATTTTCTTTGATGGACTCTTGTGTAGTCCTTATTCTCCTTTGGGGAATGAAGCGGGGACTCTTGTATGAGTGTGCTTGATGACTCATGTGGCGATGAAGGCTGAGTCGTGAAGTAGTCTTTTTGTTTTTGCCTTCGGAGTAGGCAAGGGATCCTCTTGGGGATAGTCAAGCCTTTCAGTTGGCTTTTCTCATTTTGATGGTGTCCTTCTTTCTTGGATGGAAGGATGCCGATTGCAGCTTTGAATGACTATGTTTGATGACTCATGTGGTGATGATGCTTGAGTCATGGAGTAATTATTTTTGTTTTGCCTCTAGAGTAGGCAAGGATCCGCTTGGGGATCATCGGGCCTTTCCGTTGGCCTTTTTGATGTACCCTCCTTCTATTGGGATTTGAGGAGAATGGTTGGAGCTATGGTTTTCTTAATGCTCTTTATTCTGCTAAAATGGTTTTTGATTTCGCCTTTCGCGATTTTGATTTTCATATGGAGACTGGATTCTGGCGCCTCCTGTTTTCAATCACAAGTATGGAGACTAGCCTCCTTATATGCATATTTATTATTCTTGTTTGAAGAAAATTATTTTTTCTTGATTTTGACAAAGTCGTATTATGCAACTACTTTGTGTGTGGATGTCCTAAATGCAATCTATTTGTTTATTTATTTTTGATGCATTTAGAAAGTAACTGGCCTTCTCCCGTTGGCTTCTTATGAATATGCCGATGGACTCCTTTCTTTATGACCATGATGGGCTCCTCCTTTATGATGATGGGCTCTCCTTTTATTAATCTTTTGGTCTTAGCCCTATCTTTTGCCTAGATCGCCCTTTACGGGTTTTTGATCTAGCGAGTCTGCCTTAATTTTTGCCTAGAATATCTTAGGGGCTTTTGCCTTATCTTTTGCCTAGACCGTTCTTTTGGGATTTCCGATCTAGCAGGCTACCCTAATCTTTTCCTAAGAATATACTAGCAGGCATTTATTATTTTCTTATTTTTTATGCTTCCCTTTTTTAGATGCATGCTTGATCTTTGATTAAAAGTCTTTGCGCATATTTATGATTTATCAATGAAGAGGCATTTCCATAATATTTGGTCAAGAGAAAGGAAATAAAAGGGAATTTTATTGATAAATGAGCAAAAGTTTATTTCTTTTACGAAGGATTACAAAAGGTATTTAGAAGAATGGGTAGTCGGGGTTGGCTATATCTGTATAGGCTTAAACAAATCATGTCCATGATATCTCACCCCTGGTTCTCCTAATTGCTTCAGCTTGAGATGCTTGAGCTCAGAGTGAAGACCATGCGGCTCGCTTGCTTCGGAAGAATGTTACTTTAGCCGCCTTTTCGGCTTTTTACTAAAGTAACCATTGCTCTTAGTTTCTTTTTATTTATTTACTTTTTTTTTACCTCTTCTTTTTGCCTAGGACGTATCCTAGCGAGGAATATGGACCCTATCTTTTGCCCAGGAACGTCCTTTGCGGATTTTCATTCTTGACGGGTCTTGAGCAATGTCTTCAAGCATAATACTTCTTCACCATACCAGAAGTTGATTAGGTGTCGAAGTTCTTTTCCATCCATATTGATGAGGATAAGAGACCCTTCCGAGAAAGCTCATTTGACCCCAAAGGGTCCTTCATAGTTCAATGTCCATTTTTCAATTTTATTGTTTTGGGCTGGAAGCAACTTGTTTACCATTAAATCCTTCTTTATGGTAAATATGAAGGTTGACTTTTTCATAAGCCTTTTTGACTTTCCTTTGATAGGCTTGTCCCGACATATCATATTCAGCTAGCTTTTTCTTCAATAAGGTTTAGGCTGGTCATGTCGACTTTGAACCCATTCAAGCTTCTGCTAATTTTTCTTCCATCATTATGTGCTTTTATCAACATAATTAGCCGTACCGATTTGCCGTCTTGGATCTTTGCTATAACCGAAGAGTAATCATTTTGAATGTAGAGCAATTGTCATGTCAATGCCCTCTTCCTTTCCTAAGGGATTTCAATCCTCCTATTGATCACTATATTTCCACATTCCCCCTTATTACTTGAATGCTTATAGTGAAATGGTCAAGAGAAGAGAAAGAAAGGGATTTATTACAAAGGCTTGTGTTTTAGAGGAATTTTTTGTAATAGAAGTTTACGTAAGAATGGCTAGCCAAGGTTGGTCGGTGTTTAGGCTAGTTTAAACAAACGTTTTGTTTTAATGAGGTGGCGTCTTTCAACCGAATACTCGCGCCTATTTGTGATCGATTAACTTTCCTAGTCTCGCCATTTTGGGTTTTCGACCTAGGATGTTGTGATGTGTCCTAACTTTTGTCTAGGTTCCCCTTTTTCATTTTTGGGATACCTAGCTGGACTTTATTTTGTCTATGACGCTTTGATTGTTTTGACGTATTTTGGAACAAAACGTTTGTCTAAACCTTGGTTATTTATGGGGTATAGACATTTTTAGCGAGAAAAGAAGCAGATAGTAAGAATAACATTCTTTTGTAATTTTAGGGAAATGCGTGCCCTAAAGATGCTCTGGGGTCGGGCACACCCCGAGGAGTGATCTCTAATAGTCATTGGGTTTACATCCCTTAGAATCGAAAGAAGGACGTCTAATGACAAATGCTACCCTTGATGCTAATATCCCTCCTTTTCGAATATCGTCTTTAAGGTATGGAGGGGAGACTTCTCTGTTTTCCGTATGGTTTGACCTTTTGTAGGGTTGTACCATACTTTAAAGGATTATCTTTGAAATCCAGGTGACTCTCTTATTCTTTCGAGCATCCTTTCCAAGCCCTTGTCCAGGCTGTATCCATATCTCTTCATTATATGGGCCACTTTTAAATTGCTAGGAAGTTTTTTCATATTTTTAAATGTCTTCTTCGATCGCATCCATTTAAGGTGTGGTGTACGGCTCGCCGATTAGAGTGTAGTCTTTAGCTTGAACCATGATCAACTTGTAGCCTACCACAAATTTGATTTTTCGATGGAGCGTTGAAGAAACTCGCCTAGCATCGTGAATCCAAGGTCTACTTAATCTTCCCCTTGGATTCTTTTTTCCTTTTCCTCTTCGGTTTCTTTATTTTTCCTTTTTTAGGAGCATTATCTTGTAGCTCCTTGGGGGAATAAATTCTTTCGCTTCCTGTCGTGCCCCCAATGCTGGCTATATTAGAAATATCTTCATTGACAGACGATTTTTGTATGCATATCCATGGTACAGCTTTATCCCGATGTATAAGGGAAAGGACAAGGCATGAATAAGCGCAAAGGTGTTATTGCCTCTTCCCTGATATTATCAATTTGGGTGCTAATGTTTACTTCTTTCTTATTATCTCCTTGTCCCAGATTGATGGCCTCAGTTTTTTCTTAATGGGGCTGTATTAATTGAGCTCCTTTTTCCAACAGTCTTTGCATGTCCGGGGAAATGGTCCCCTCCTCACTGTCTGACTCAATCCATTCGCCTTCGGCTTTCAGATCCCGCAGAGAGTTTTCAATCACAGACATGACTGTTTATATGGTCTATATTTGGGTTTAGATTTTATTCAATTATTTTGGAATGAGAGAGAAAAGAATGAGAAGCATATGAATATTATGAAAAATGCCTCATTGTATTGATAGATGCAAATATTTACAAAGCCCACTTTAATCAAAAATCTCGTGATCATGGGCGGGGATCACGAGAGATACATCGGAAGCTTTTTGATATATTTTTATATATTTTCTATATTTTCTATTACATTTTTAAAGATGATAAAAATGATGAGCCCTATATAGCTAGTCTTCCTTATCCAGTCTTTCATTCGGGCTTTGATAAGGGCTGGTCATCCACTTTTGGAGTTGACGCGTCGAAAGTAATCCATCCTGCGTCTATTAAATCTTGGACCTTATGCTTTAAGGCCATACGAGTTATCTGCAGAATGTCCCGGAGCGTCCGAATGATAATTGCATTTTTCGTTTGGCTTATACCATTCTGGATATGGTGGCTCCATTTTCTTGGGAGGGACGCGTACTAGGAGTTTGACGTCAAACAATTTTAGCAACAGGCTTCCATAAGAAGTGGGTATTGGAGTGAACTTTCTTTCCGGCCTGCGTGACTTGGTCTGCTGCGAGGAGGACGAAGGAGTGGTGAAATTGATAGCATTTACGTCTCCTTCCTTCTTCTTTCCAAAGGGCTTCTTGAATGATGCGTGGGATTTCTTAAACTTGGGAGGGAATCGAGTATTTTCGGCATCGGTTACCTCCTTTACATCAAATTTGTATCCCTCTAATGCCCTTAATTTCTCCTCTAAGGCAAAAATTCGTTGCTCAGAGACCTCATTGTGGAAGCATTGTTGGTACATTAACTCTGTCAATTGCGCCATTTGTTCTTTTATGGCATTAAGCTCGGCGGTGAGCATACGGTTCTGTTCCTTTAATTGCTCCATCTTCTTGGCTTTTTGAGCACGAGTGAGGACGGGCGGAAGACCAACCACTTTCTAAATGATTTAAAGATTTTTATTATTATTTTTTTTTTGAATGATTAATGTGGAATAGATATGCCTTAGACAATAGCTTTGGTATCTTCTCAAAAACCTATGTTTTAAGGAGTACCATACCCACTTCAGTGTGATGGTTCCCTTTTTTCAAAAGGTTATCATCATACCTTAGCGCACTTATCTCTTTTAGGAAGGTTATAAACGCACTTGGGTCTCTTTCGCTATTATCTAAGGATATCTAATGCATCCTAGAATGAATGTGCTTTATGCATGCAGTACAAAAATACTTTTTTATGACAGCAGATATTGAAAGTGGCATAACTTTTGACTGGATTGTCCGATTTGGACGCACAGCATGTCAAAACGAAGAAAAAAGGGTGAAGAACCAAGCTACAAATGCCGAAAGCGATTTGGCCCAGTAATTTTCCCAAAAAACGTCTCTAAGACCCATTTTTTAGGGGTTTATTAAAATGATGAGCATACTGCAATTATTTTCTTTCTTAATTTTACCACTTATTGGATGATATGGTATGAATGATACGACTTTGCCAAGAATCTTTTTATTGCAAAAGGCATTTTTATGGCTTTAATTGTTTTTATTTTTTTATGACCCTTTATCTCTTCTGTCGGTCAACGTGGCTACTTAGCTTACAAAGAACCTGAAACCAGGCTAGCTTAACTGAAGACTGTCCGAGATAAAGGTGTTTATCTTATCGCTTTTTTGATTTTTAGGGTTTTTTCATTTTTTTGTCTGTTGTATGATTACCCTATGCTAATGTATCAATACAAATGCAGCAAACGTATGCACACACAATTCATACATCCACGAGCAGAGCCACGCTTATTTAATCACGAGGTAGGGTTTTCCTGCGAAACGTGCTTGGTTTAGGTGGTTCTAACTATTCTCACCAAGGCCAAAGGTCCCCAAGGTGCCCCCATTATAGGGACCTCTCAATCTCTCAGTCCTCGGGTCATGCACGGAACTCCGTGGCGACACCCTTAGACCAAAAGAAGAGAGTTATCACCTTGAGTTGGTGGTTTTCCGACAACGGTAGTAGCCCCGTGTGCCAACTAACCGATCGTATTCGCCACCCACTCCCTATAGGTATTCACTCTTGCCCCGGGTATAGAGGGACTGTTGTGTGCAAGGGTTTTTGTGTGCAATTTATATTTCAAACAATTGCGAAATAATCATACAGACAGCTTATTTAAAGCCATACAATAAAAACATACGTAAGGGTAAAGGCGTAATTTCAAATCTTTGCTTAGTTTGAATTTATCCGTCACTAAATGGGATCAACTCTCGGACTTCCCCGATGGAGTCGCCATCTGTCGCCGCCGTCCGTTCCGACGTCCCGGGACGTCTCGAACGTTAATGCGATCGGTCGCGAAAAGATGGGTGAGACTCGCGTTTTTTGTTAAAATTGTGTTCATTGCTTCCGAGGTGCTCAACACTGAACTATCCTCTAATAAAAGCAAGGTTTTCGAAAAGGGGTTCTTTTGGAGTCGCCACCAATGTTTTGACCGGAAACATTGGAAAAGGAAAAAAGGCGTTGATTTCAATAAAAACCAACTTGGCCATTATAACCAGAGTCGGGTAAGGGAGTTAGTTACGTGTGGGGAAGGTATTAGCACCCCACAACGCCCCTTTCGGGTTCCCTATGACGGATTAATTCATTTAAGTAAAGATTATAAGAAATTACGCGATTACCCTTATTTTATTCATACAATAAATATGGCTATCTACATGATTTTATTTACATTTTATGAAGCAATAAATAAAGCAAGTAAAGGAGAAGAGATTTGAGAAGAACCTCCGTAGCAAGCTTTATATATCAACTCGTTACAATAAGGACGCTTTTCTGCAGTCCTCGCTCTACAATGACTCTCCTCTCGATTACGAGACTCGACTCGACTAAATTTTCTAGAAGAATCGAATGCCGGAATACAAATTCCTTAACTAATTGTTACCTTTTAAAGGCAATCGAAAGATCATTCGAGAGAGGGAGAGAAGTAGACAAGTCTTCCGAGTTGTCCGGTGTGTGGAGAATGACAAATGAACCTCCTATTTATAGTTTTTTTCGCTGCTCGGAACTTTGGGACGGCCGTCCGGGTTGGGACGGCCGTCCCAAACGCGTTTTCTCGCATTGTGCCAATCTGGGACGGCTAATGTCAGGTTGGGACGACCGTCCCAAATGCAATTTTACAAAGGCCGAGACCCCACGACGTTTGGGACGGCCATCCCACATCCGGGACGCGCGTCCCACTTGTTCTGGGCCAGTTGGGACGGTCGTCCCAACTACGGGACAGTGGTCTCGGCCTGTTTTGTCCAGCTTTCGCGTTCTGGGACCCCCGGGAAGCTTTCCTTTCCTGTTTCGGACGTGGATTGATGCCGATATATGTCCGTTAAAGCTTTATCTTCATGTAGGAAGTCTTCTTGGCCTTCATTAAGATGCCAGGCGAACTTTTCCTTTGTTTGTACGAGGTCTTTTTAACTTTTATCGTGCAGATGAGCAAGCTCCGTGTTGTTGCAGGAGGTTTCCTCGGTTTTGGGAAGCCGGATGAACTCCATTTTCGGGCGAAGTTCCTCTAGCTTTTATTTTGAGAGGCCGGGAAAAATTAGGGGTCTACATGTATGACCGGATACATGAATTATATTGGCAAAGTATGACATTGGGTGGTTGTAATGTAAACGATTTGAAATCAGCCATTTGTGCAATTTATCAGATTTTATTCGTATAATAACCGTTATTAACAAGTAAGGTTCGTATCATAAACAGAAATACATATGTAAAAAAACAGAAATACAGTACAATTATATAATTGAGTCAGAAATACAGAAATGTCAGGAGTCATTAATAATTGAGGTCAGCAATACATATGTAAAAAAACATAAACAGAAATACATATGTAAACAAGTAAGGTCAGCCTTAATTATATAATTGAGTCATTAATAATGAATGTCAGGAGTTAATATATATGTAACAAAACAGAAATAAAGTACAAGGTGATAAATTACATTAACGACCAATACATGGTCACCTACACTAAATTACTACATCGCCACCTATACTAAATTAGTACATGTGCTCCTCCTCAATCTTCACCACTTTCTTCGAGTCGGTCAAATTTTCATCATCATTATCATCGTCATCTCCCGAAGACATGCTTGTATCGTCTCCTTCATTTGATGGTTCCACTTCACCTCTCGTGTGAAAAATCGGGGTGGTCCCCAGGCCATTGGACAAGTGCACGAAACTCATCTACGATAGGCCAAGGTACCGGACTATGCGTGCTTATAGAATATCTCGTGGAAACTTTCATTCAAACCGACTCGACCCCTATGGATGGCAGCTTGTTGACTTTGAACATGTGTCATGTGCACCTCCAATCGGCGCATGTAATCGGTTAATTCGGATTGTGGTTGTGGTTGCGAGGAGGAGGCTTCCCTTTGTTCACTTGTACGATGTGGTTGGGGCTGGGGTGCCTGTACTTGCTGCTCAAGGCGATTTACACAATATTTATCAACGAATTTCATATCAATAGGTGGCTCGATTTTGTGTGATGGGTTGACATCTACCCCATTTGCTTGTACATAGGGTTGTGATCAAGGAAGGGAAACCCAAAGCCTTTGCTTGTCCGATCTGTGGTCCGCTTTCCCGCATCACAAATTGGTGGATCTCCTTAGAAATTAAGCCCGCCACATCAAGGGAATATCCATTCAAAATGCGAGTAAACCATGTAACATCTCGCCATGTTAAGATCGGAGCTGTGTTTGAGGGGTACAATGTTGGCTAACAAAAAAGAAGTCCAAATTTGTGTTATTGTGGTCATATTTGGCCGCAGGATCCTCAATGGTTTCCCAAGCATGATTTGTCTCATAGGTCCTCCCTGGAATACACAAAAGTTGGGCTACTTGCATCATTGTCAAATTTTCTTTTCGTTAAGCCCCTCGCTCTGCGTATCCTTTCATATGTACATATTTCACCCTCATTCAATTCCATGGGACTCCCAAGAAATTCATTTATTGTGTCCCAGTCATAAGATATCCACTTTCCCCTAACCTTTGACCTTTTTTGGTGACATCCTTCTTGAGAAGGCCAAGCATTGGCATAAAATTCTTTTACCACATCAACATCAAACTTCCACGCTGGTTCTGCAAGTATCCTCCATTTTCTTCTTGTAACCTCATTATTAAATTCAGTATATTCTCCTTCTTTCAGTTCCACTCGCCGTTCAGCGTTGAAGTTCCAACCTTGCATCATCTCATACCTCTGCTGGGTATGCTCATCTATGAAGATGTTCCTGTTGAAAATGGCAGCCAATTCACCCCTTCTAAATCTTTTCCCACGACCTCTGGAAGAGGTAGCCACTTGTTTGTCCTTTCTTGGTCCCATCAGCAACACTTGTTTGTTAAAAAGTTTAACACAAGATAATTTGAAGATCTCTATAACTGCTAAAAAAGATTCTGCAATAAATAAGGACAGTCCCTGATATAATATATGTGATGTAATACAGGACAAAAGAAGAAGAACAAACAAAATAAAGAAAAAAAAAGGGAACATACCGTTCAAGCATATGATATAATATTGTAAGTAAGAATAACTATTAAAAGTTGAATGAATGTTATCGGTGTATTTCTACATTAATTTTGAAGACAACTTTTTCATCATATCAATAATATAGTGATCTTCAACGAAAATTTACATATCAACTATTACATATCAAACACGACATGCAGTAAGTAGGATGGTGTATGAGGCAAATGAAAGACTGAGGGACCTTGTGTATGGCTGTGTATGGGCCATTTAATCTCTTCACCAACATATTGATGTGTTGCAGACCCAGCCACCTAGGGTAATTCAATGTGGTCATGCATGCAACCATCTCCTTTAAATTATATTCATATTACAATACATTAGTTTACCTGCTTACATCATGCAAAGATACAAAACCAAACACAAGTTTAGGAGGCATTATGAACCGTATTACAAAGCCTAACCTAAAATTTAGCCACGAAAGTGCCTATTTTATGTAGCTAAAATTTAACCCTATTCATTGTGCCATTTGATCAAACAGTTGGTGACCAGATTTGTATATTGTAACCCAACAAGTGGAAAAACACTTTCAACACCACTTTCATAACAAACTATTTACAAATTAAATAGCTAACGAACCAATTATTCAGCAAAAAATTCATGAAAATTGTAGACTAACATGAACATAGGCACAAAACGAGAAGAATGCACTTACTTGAACCGTAAAAATGCAGCTCAGGAAAACGATAGATAATGATAATGGAGGAGATTGATGGCGAGAAGAAGGTAACAATCAACAAATTTCTTCAACGTCAGTGCTTCTATCGCGCAGATGTGAAACAGGTGACTGTCGGCGTCGCTCACTGATTTTGCCTTTAGGTTACACGTAAGGTCCGCTTGAGCGACTTTATTGTCGCTTACATTTAATTATGACAGATAAATTAATATTATAATCTATTAGCATAATATAACCGATCATATACAACTTATAATCGATCATCATAAAGTATAATCGATTATAACATAAAATAATCGATCATTTTATCTGATTTTTCTAATATCGCTCAAGCGATACTCACATCGCTCGAGCGACGCCACCTGCTAAGATTGGGGATTCTCGGGTTGTATTTCACTTGAGCGACACTATTATCGCTCGAGCGATAACCGATTCAAACATGCGGTCACCAATGTTACATTATGCGGCTAACTTTGATCGACGTTTAGCCATAGGTCAACATTCGCTCAAGCTAAATTCACATCGCTCGAGCGACTCCACCTGCTAAGATTGGGGATTCTCGGGTTGTGTTTCGCTTGAGCGATACTTTTCTCGCTCGAGCGATATACGATACACTTTTAAGAGCGGTTATAGTGGAACCGCTATTATATATGTTTCACTTTTAAGAACGCTTAATATTTTGCCCGCTCTTAAAAGTGAACATATAATAGCGGTTCCAAGTTAACCGCTATCTAAACCGCTCTTTTTAGTATATTTAGATAGCGGTGCCCAGAACCGCTATCTAAAGTCCCAATTTAAAAAAAAATTATTTAAACTTTGAAATTCCAATTTTTTTTTCTCATACTTTGTACCTAATACACCACAATTTCAGGGTATATTTCAAATTAATCTAACAAAATCCAGCCAGCATACAATATACATTCACAGGTATTATAGAAAACAATTCAAAATTTGACAAATTAAAACTAAAATTTTAAGATATTAGTGTTGAATATTAAAGGCAAAGTGTTGAATATTTATTTTTAGATTACACGTGACATCTTTATATTATATTTTTCTATTTTAATGGTAGAATAAGTTTTCTCTAGTTTAAGTAATTATTCTTGAACTTAAAAAAAAATCAATTAATTTTTTTTATTGTAAGTGTTATAAATATGTTGATAGTTCAAATATAAAATAATAATAATCTATTTTATTTCAATTATTCTTCCTTTTTTAATATTTTATTTCGTTTATTTGCTACTGCCTTTATTATACAAAACAACAAGTTGCAATTTTGTTCATCTACACGAATAGGAAAGTATTCATGTTTCACGTGCATTTAGGTCGGTGATGAAAACAACAAGTGATAGAGTAATTCCAAGGGCAAGACTCTGAATTAAAAAAAAAAAAAGATTTATCAAACTTTTTTTACCTTTTTTATGAATGATAATGGAATATATAAAACTCTCTAAGTGTGAAACAAAAAAATTATAATGCTAATTTTTTTTCACATTTTGTTAAACTTAAGAAATGTATCAAAAACGGATTATGTTTAACGGATTTTAACCTATTATAATATGACAAAATCCACTAGCCTTTTTAGATGGAACGGATCGGTCCGTGTGGTCTGTCTAATTAATAAAAAAATAATTTTTTATTGTAATGTATTTAATATAAAGTTAAAAATTGTAAAAAGAGAATTAAAAAAAATCATTCTCCCTCATTATAGGAAACATTTTACTTATTTAGATACAAATTCTTTTCTTCTTTTCTTTTGTTACTCATCATCTTTTCCTTATTTATCCTCGGGATTGATTATTATTATTCTTATAATTTGAATTAAAGATGTAAAAATTATTTAAGGAGAAAATAATGTAAAATTTTATCAAATAAAAAAGATATAGATATTTACAATTTTTTAATATAAAAATATAAATTTTACAAATTTTAACGTTATTTATATATATTTATTATTATATAAATTTTATTATTATTCTGAATTATAATTTCTTAAAATAACGTGTTGATTTATATTATTAATTTAATATATATATATATATATATATATATTAATTATTAATAATAAAATGATAATTTTATTATTAAATTTATTAAAAATTTTAATTTAAAAATAATAATTATTTTTTTTAAATTATAGCAAACTAACTCACCAATCCCTTCTTTGACATGCAACAAAATTTACAACTTATCATAACTATGGACCACTCCATCCGCCACATTATTGGAGAGTTGGAGGGTGAAATGCAGATTTTGCTATCCCAAAATTAAGATGATAACATATGACAATTTCATATTCATAAACCAAATTGATAGTTTTCTTGTATTAATTACCAAACAAAATAACACAGTGAAACTACATAGTTATGATCATTAATCATCGACTTTGTGTTTAGGAGTTGCAGCATTTTGAATACGAGTAAAGCAATGTTCGGATTGGGAAATCAATTTCTCTCCCATGTCTTGAAGAATCTCTCAGTAATGGTACAACATTGCTCCATTTTGAGCCAAATTCTTAGCCCTTTCTACCTCATCCTCATTATTTGAACTTGGATTCACCCTCTTCATCTTCAGAACGTACTCTCCATCGCCCACTATCTCAAATTCAACTTTCACTTCAATATCATCATCTAATAATTGTTCTTCCCCTGCCAACTTGGACACTTTCTTAGCTGATTTATAACTATCCATATTCTTCTCACCTACACAATCATAAACAAAGCAATTCACCTTTATCCATACTATGTCATATTTTTTTATCTTATTATTCTTATTTATCATATATCAAATTTTATCTTAATAAAATAATTGTATTTTAAAGGATTAAAGGAATTGATAATTTAAACTTTTATTACTTCGAACTAATTGAATAAGAATTAACTTATTAAATATTTCCTTATAAACTATATATTTCATATTTTTAAATGACATCTTAAAAATGAATTAACTTATATATAATCAAATATTTGAATATAGTATTATAATAATAATATTATAAATATTCAAATATTTGAATACAATGCTATATAATAATAATAATGTTATAAATAAAAAATGATTAAATATTTCTTTTACATACATATTTTAATATAAATATAATAAATTAAAATGTATATTTAATTAATAATAATTATAAAATTATAAATATTTATTTATATATAAAAAATAGATAGTAAAATTAATTTATTATAAATGTAATTATCTTTTTAAAAATAATATAGATTGGGACGAGACGAGGGTGGGGAACCCGAAACCCGACGGGACTGGGATGATGACTTAATTTCTAACTCCGACGGAATTGGGGACAGGGACTGAAATGGTTAAAAAGTCGGGGACGGGGATCGAGCGGCAAAATCCGCCCCCAACCCTACTCCGTTGCCATGTAAATAATAACTTTTCATATATATATATATATATATATATATATATATATATATATATATATCCATTTGTTCTCCTCAGAAATTTTCTTCAAAATTTCATTTTTCTGTTTTAATTATCATTTATTAGATGTTTTGAAATTCAATGTACTTAAGTTATGTTTGGCAAGAAAAAAGTAGGTGAAAAACTAGTCAACAATCAAAATATTAGTTGGTCGCTAATAGCATAATTAATTTTATATAAATTTTAATTTTATTCAATGGATAAAAATATATTTTGATGGAAATTTTATTTAATTAATTAATTTCTTGTATTCTTTTACTTATAGATAATAATTTTAATTATATTTATTTTAGTTTTAATTGTTATATTTTTTTTAATATTGTATATTTACTGTAAATGTTTGCTATATCTTAAAAAATTATTTTTAAATAGTCCATGAATTAAAAGTTATAAATTTTAATGTAGTATTTCAAATATCTTGTAATATAACGTTTCAAACAATAAAATAGTATCATGGTTAAGATACAAATTATAATATAAAATCTATTTAAAAATAATAAAATTGAATAAATCTTAACGCATCATATAATAAAATAAATATTGTAAATAATAAATGATATAATAATTAAAGAATGATGTAATGTAAAATATTCAAATAATAATAATAATAAACTTTCTTCTATTAATTAACTCTTTTGAGAACAGCTACTTTTAAATAACATTAAAAAAACATTATAACCTATTTTAAAAAATATATTTACTAAACACTTCTAACTAAAATAAGTTTTCCAACTAAATAAAAAAAATATTAAACCTAACTTAAATAGTAGTATTAATGATGTATTCATATTTTCAATGTCGACCCATGCATAATTTCTTTTGTCCTAGAATGACAATTAAACACGTATTTGTAGGGACAGACCCATATTACCCTAAGTTTGACGAGGAAAATCTGAGTTGACCGGGGCGGGGACGGGTTTGGATTTTCCCCACTTTAAAATGTCGGGCGCGGGATGGGTAATACAATCCCCACCCCGACCCCGTCCCGACTTTATATTTAAATTTAAATTTTAAAATATTAATATTTTTAAAGTATTTCGCTTTTCGTTTCTATTACATATAAGATCATTTTTTTATATTTCACAATTTTTATTTTTCTTCTACCCACTTTTTAATTTTTTTTAATATTTTATATCAATTAATTTATTACATTATTCTCTCTTACCTTTCTGTTTTTCACATTTTCTTAATCACTCGTTATCAATTTGTTTTCTTTTTTAGTCTTTTCAACCAATTTGATGAAGACAAAGTTAATTTTTTTCTTATCTTTTTCTAAATATTTTACATAAATCTTAGTAATAACTAATATTATTTTATTTATAATTTATATTTATTAGGTTTTATTATGTTATAATTTTTTATCTTATTAATCATATATCAAATTTTATTTTAATAAAATAATTATATTTTAAAATATTAAAAGGAATTGATAATTTAAACTTTATTACTTTAAACTAATTAAATAAGAATTAACTTATTAAATATTTTCTTATAAACTATATATTTCATATTTTTAAATTACAACTTAAAAATGAATTAATTATATATATATATATATATATATATATATATATATAATCAAATGTTTGAATACAGTATAATAATAATAATAATAATAATAATAATGTTATAAGTATTCAAATATTTGAATACAGTGTTATAATAATAATAATAATAATATTATAAATATTCTATATATATAAATAAAAAATAATTAAATATTTCTTTTATATACATATTTTAATATAAATATAATAAATTAAAATATATATTTAATTAATAATAATTATAAATTATAAATATTTATTTATATATAAAAAATACATAGTAAAATTAATTTATTATAAATGTAATTATTTTTTTACAAATAATATAAATCGGGGACGGGACTGGAAACCTGAAACCTAACGGGGATGGAGACTTAATTTCTAACCTCGACAGGATCAAGTACGGAGACATGCATAAAATTTAAAAACACTTCAAAGTTTTGATATTAGTTGTTGAAATATGTAGGATTTGTTGGTTTATTGTCTTTTAAAATAGTTTCTTATTTTTAATTTAAAAATTTAAAATTTGTTTAGTTCTATAAAAATGTTCATTTTTTCTATTTTTATTAATGAATGATTTTAATTATTATTATTTTTATATCTACATCGATATTAAAATTATTTTTCAATTTTTATCAGGATTTTTTATATTATTTTTTTGTATATACTTTTAAAAATAAAATTATTAAAAAAATTATTTTCAAAATCAATTTTTTAAAATTATTTTCAAAAAATAAAATTCAATCAAACAAGACGTTAAAATATCATAAGGGACTAAGTTCTGAGTGGTTTTGTTAGATATGAGGTAAAATTAAAAAAAATTATAAAAAGAATTGGGATAAATTTTTTATCTTTATCAAGGTAACAAATCTACTAGAGTCAAGTTTTAAAATTTAAAGATAAATTTGAGACTAAATATGATTAATATGATTTTTTAATATAATTTATTGATATTAAAATTATACATGACTAAATAATAAAATTTAATAAAAATAACAACACAAAATTAAAATATTATTGATCAAGTCAAAAAAGTTGTATTACTTGTATGCAATTATTTAAGAAAATTATAATTTCAAAAGGATATATGAAATCGTGTGAAGTTAGAATGATCCAATACACCATAAAATCATCTAATTTACTAATTTAATGAAGACATTCTCTAATTAAAACTTTTCCAAATTACTAAGACATTCCCTGTAAAAAATGTTAACTCTTTAAAACATAATCTTTATAAAACATTCTACAATTACCCTCTTCACATGTAATGACTTCTAACAATGTGGCTGCAAATTCACGTAACTAACTTTAAAATGGTTTTGTCGTCTCTGTTACACAGTAAAGTTAATCTTTTGTTTTTTTTTTTTCATCAAATTTCACATAGAGTTGATGACAAAAATATTTGATGTATCAACAATCAGTTATTAAAACATGTAGATTGTATTATGTAGTTAGAAAATTGGTATGTTTTTTAACATGATTGTTGTTAATAATATAAATACAGTTATTTTGTTTGAATCAGATGTTCTTTATAGTCTCATTCTTCTTCACATCGAGTTTTATCAACATTTGGAAGAGATGCATTATTATTTTAATTATACTAAAAAAAACTTGTTTAATAGAAATATACACTACACTCATAAAAATAAATATGATTAAATTATAAAATATTTAATATGTATATTAAACATGTCTAAATTAATAATCTTAAATCAAACTATTTAAATTTTATATAAATAATAAATATAAAAATATATTATCAAAATAATATATATATATATATATATATATATATATATATATATTATAAAGGATAATCCAATGATATATATCATATATTATACAAAAAATAAAAAATATACCATACCTATTCAAGCATATAGGATGTAATATTATTTTTATGTTACAAAATTTACCATAAAAAGTATTTAATTAAGACATCTAGAATATTCTTATTAAAAAAAACAAAAAAAAACAAGAGAGTAGTTCATAAAATTGGCTTGATCACAACCATCTCATCGAGCATTAGTTCATACATAAAAAAATAAAAATAAAACGCAATGCTTAAGTTAATTATGAGAAGTCAATAAATATTGTAATTCAAGATTGTCATAAATAGAATGATATAATTTATAAACTTTACCTTGACATAATCAACATTATCTTAATTATTCTTCATAAATAAAATAATATAATTTATAAACGTGTTATTATGACATAATTTAACATTATGATATAGGAATAAAATAAGATGATACAAGTTTCAATATTAATAATTTTATTAAATAGTGTGTTATATCTTAGTGTAGGAAGAAGTATTAATTTGAGACATTATTTTTATTATATTGTCGTAAAAAAGAAAATTTCAGCTCATCAATGTAATGTAAAAATGTAAAATTAGAAAGAATAAGAGAAAGGATTTAAACCAGAAATATACATAAATATCAAGAAGATTCTATATAAAAAAACCATATTATTAAATAAAAGTTCCGTGAAAACATTAAAAATCAGTATTTACTAATTACATCTCTAAACTTACACAAAAGACTCTACTAACATAACACATACCATAAACAATAATATAATTTTATTTTATTAATATTTGTTTTCAGAGATTTTTTTAAATAAAAATCATTATTATACCAATCGTGCAGTAAAATATCTCCATTTGATGAAGGATTACTTTAGAATTGGGTCATTGAATTTTATTTCTATTGAAGTTGAAGATCTTCTATGCCTATATAGAGGCAGAGAATTATTTCACATTCATCGTTTTCTTGCCCAATTAAACATAGACGAACCAGAGCCGGGAGAGAACGAACGTTTCTTTTGCGTGCGCCGGCGAGAGAGACGCAGAGCAAAATTATGGAAAACTATAATCGCTTAGCACAAACTATGATCGATGTTCTCCAACTATAATCGATCATTCTCAATTATAATCGGTTATCGAAAATTATGATCGATTATTATCCAATTATAGTCGACCACCTTGACATATATGACTTTAGATAGTGGTTATTTGGTCAACCGCTATCTAAAATACATTTATTATACCGTTCCACGGGTCAACCGCTCTTTAAAAGTATGATATAAGGGAGCGGTTATAAAAAAACCGCTATAATAAACATATGTTAGACAGCGGTTTACGGCTAACCGCTATCTAATATATTTTTAAAAGCGGTTCTTATTAACCGCTATCTAACGTCGCTCAAGCGAAAAACCCGTCGCTTGAGCGAGGACACCTGGAAAAATTGAGGATTCTCGGGTTCTGTCTCGCTCAAGCGATGTTATGATCGCTTGAGCGACAAGTGATTCTTATATGTGGTAACTCGACCAAGCGATCATATGTAATATAATCGGCCAAGTATAACTTAGTTCGACAAAACAAAATGGTCAAGTAAACATCATAGTAACATCAACAATCGGCCAAGTATAACTTAGTTCGACAAAACAAAATGGTCATTAATTTCCATTTGAATTTCTGATGGCAAGATGTTGATATGTAATATAAAAGAAGAAATTCAGATTAAAAGAACAAGGGAAGAGAACAATATAAACTAGCATATGGAAATTGTACAAGTGATAAGATTTATTGTAGGAAAGATGTATAGGTTTAAGTATCATCTTTGTACATAACAGATAACTTCATGCTTAATAGTTGTAAAGCATGATGTCACGCCCTTGTTTCTCGAACTTGGTTGCGTGCGGCCTTAGCCTCTCGTGCGCCCTTCGCAACTAGCTAAGTCAGCCTCACCTCACTCGGGATCATGCTCGGTGTGTGCAAGTGCTTTGGCTAAAGAAAGCGAGAAAAGAGAACTTGAAGGGAAAATGCTTCTATTACTCAAACTCTAGTACAAGTGAGCTCTCAAAGCTTGGATGATTTGCAAATGAGGGGGCCTCCTCTATTTATAGGCACCACCTCCTCTAGGGAATTCTCTAGATCCTTCAAGGGTCTTGGTCTTTCTAGACCCTTCCACACAAATCCTACTCTTTCTACACATGTCCTAGAAGCTTCTACATAACTCAAGATGATTCTTGCCCTTTCTACAAGTCTCTACAAGGTTCTAGGATGTTCTTGTCCCTTCTACAAATATCTACATAATTCTGGAGCCTTCTAGAAGCTTCCAGTCAAGTCTAAGCCTTTCTAAAGGCTTCCATATACCAATAACTAGGCTTAGTGCGAAAAAAAAGGCGGGCAAGACTCGTTCTTGCTCGTGTGCGTGCGGGGAGTGATGCGGGGCGTTACATTCTCCCCTACCTATTGTGGCGGCGTCCCTGTCGCGTCATAATCTTCGAGGATATCTCGGAATTGCCATAAGTCCTCCTCGAATTCCCATGATGCTACGGATGCTGGGAGTCCCTTCCACTTTATTAAGTACCGTTTCTTTGGCAGTACCCCTCATCTCCTTACAATGTCTGATGTGAGCACCTCATCCACTTCCTTATCAAAAGACTTGGTTGTAAGGGGTGGTGCTCTCCGTGACTGCCCTCGGCTTGGGTCTTCCACATCCTTCTTGTAAGGCTTTAACATGCTCACGTGGAAGACTGGATGAATCTTAAGTGTTGGTGGGAGGTCGACCCGGTAAGCAACATTTCCTATCTTCTTGATCACCGGGAACGGTCCCTCATACCTTCGTATTAGTCCTTTGTGCAAGCTCCGAAAGGTCTTGAATTGTTAAGGCAATAGCTTCACAAAGACTAGGTCGCCTTGGGAGAACTCTCGCGGATGCCTCTTTGTATCGGCCCATTTCTTCATTCTTTTACGGGCCCTCTCCAAGTATGAGCGTGCTAAGTCTGCCTGTTCCTCCCAAGTTTTGATCATCTTCTCTACCCCGGGACTCTTCCCATCCTTTGTAGGTATGGCAATGGTGTGAGGAGTCAATGGTTGTCGTCCTGTGACCACCTCAAATGGGTTTCGCCCAGTTGATTCACTCCTCTGCAAGTTATAGGAAAATTGGGCCACGTCAAGCAGCTTGGCCCAGTCCCTCTGGTTAGCATTTACAAAGTGTCGTAGATAGCACTCTAGTAGCGCGTTTACCCTTTCGGTTTGTCCGTCGGTCTGGGGGTGGAAGCTTGTTGAGAAGTTAAGCTCAGTACCTAGGAGCTTGAAAAGTTCTGTCCAAAGTTGCCCGGTGAAACGTGGATCCCTATCACTCACAATGCTCCTTGGTAGTCCCCAGTGTTTGACCACATTTTTGAAAAATCCACGGGCAGCTTCCTCGACGGTACAGTCCTTGGTGCATGGGATAAAGGTCCCGTATTTTGAAAATCGATCCACCACGACCATTATTGACCCGTATCCCTCAGACTGTGGTAGGGCGCTAATGAAATCTAGCGTGATCGACTCCCATGGTCCTGCAGGTATTGGCAATGGCTCGAGTAGTCCCGTTGGATGCTTATTTTTGACCTTGTCTTGTTGGCACACGAGACAGGTCCTCACATAGGCCTCCACATCGTCCTTTAGTTGGGGCCAGAAGTAGTTAGACTCGAGTAAGGCTATCGTCCTCTGTTGCCCTGGGTGGCCTGCCCACTTGGTATCATGACACTCCTTCATGAGATCTTGTCATAGTCCGTCCCACTTTGGCACAACCAGACGTCGCCCTTTCGTGTAGAGTAGACCGTCCTCTACCCAAAATCGTTGGGTCTTGCCTTCCTTTGCGAGCCCCATGAGTGCCTTCGTGACGGGGTCCCGTTCGAGCCCTTCTCGAATACGGGTAAGGACATCCCCGTCGACTTTGCTAATGGCGGCAAGTTCAGCCTTGCGGCTTAGAGCATCGACCACCACGTTGGCCTTCCCCGGTTTGTATTCCAACGAGTAGTCAAACTCGGCCAAAAAGTCTTGCCATCGGACTTGCTTTGGGGAGAGTTTCTTCTGGGTCTGGAAGTAGCTAGTGGTTATGTTGTCTGTCTTTATGTTGAAGTGTGCCCCTAGCAAGTAGTGGCGCCACACCCTCAAGCAATGGATGATGGTCGTCATCTCCTTTTCTTGCACCGTGTAGCGTCGTTCGGTGTCATTCAACTTTCGACTTTCGAACGCTATCGGGTGCCTCTCTTGCATCAATACTCTTCCAATAGCAAAGTCAGAGGCGTCAATGTGAACCTCAAATGGCTTAGTGAAATCAGGTAATGCTAAGACAGGCTCCTGACTCACGGTAGTCTTGAGATCCTCAAAGGCTCTTTGACATTCGTTGGTCCATTCCCACGGCTTCCCCTTTTTGAGTAGGTCGGTAAGCGGTGCGGCCCTCGCCGAGTACCCTTGTATGAACCGCCGGTAATAGTTGACCAACCCCAAGAAGGATCGTAACTCGGTAACTTTTGGTGGGAGCTTCCCATTCCATGATCGCTTTCACCTTTGCCCCGTCCATCCGGATCCTTCCATGGCCTATGACATGTCCCAAGAAGTTCACCTCTTCTTGGGCGAAAATGCACTTGGACTCCTTAACATAAAGTTCATTCTCCCGGAGTACCTTGAATACAGTACGTAAGTGGTCAGCGTGCTCCTCGAGCGAGTTGCTATATATAACGATGTCATCCAAGTAGACCACCACGAACCGATCCAAGTACGGATGGAATATCTCGTTCATGAGTGTACAGAAAGTAGTTGGGGCATTCGTGAGCCCGAAGGGCATCACTAACCATTCATATGACCCATACCGCGTAATGCACGTGGTCTTGGGTTCGTCTCCCTCGGTGATGCGAACTTGGTAGTAACCCTTCTGTAAATCCATCTTGGTGTACACTCGGGCTCCCCCAAGTCGATCAAATAAGTCAGCAATCAAAGGGATGGGGTAGCGATTCTTGATAGTTACCTTGTTGAGTGCCCGATAATCTACGCACATGCGTAGTGTTCCATCATGCTTCTTTTGGAAGAGTACGGGTGCGCCATAGGGTGCCTTGCTCGGCCGAATTTTCCCGGTCTCTGTGAGCTCCTTGAGCTGCCTCCTCAATTCCTCGAGCTCAGGGGGAGACATTCGGTAGGGGGACATGGCTGGTGGCTTGGTTCCTGGCTCCAACTCAATCTTGTGATCCACACCTCGCCTTGGTGGAAGCTTGCTTGGCAACTCAGTAGGCATGACGTCCTTGTTCTCCTCAAGGACTCCTCGGATAAGGGAGGGCACCTTCGGGGATTCCTCATCATGGTTGTCCTCCTTTAGTACTGCCAAGTAGGTTGGCTCTCCTCACTTTGCCCCCTTGGCAAGCTGCATCGCGGAGAGTTGTTTGCTAGCACTCTTGTTGTCCCCTTCTATAGTTGGAACCATGCATGGAGAACCCTTCTCCAATATACAAACAGTACTAAAGGATGGCATTGGTATAACTGTTACCTGTCGTAAGAAGTCCATGCCGAGTACGACCTTGAAGTCGTCCATGGGTGCTATTGAGAAATTCACGCGTCCTTACCATGTCCCTAGGCGCAGACTCACGTTGCTAGCAATCCCGTCGAGTCGACGAGCATTGGCATTGACAGTCTTTAGCCACCCAGTTTTCTCAGACCAAGATAGTCCTAACCTTGCGGCTTCCTCCTTGGTAATGAAGTTGTGACTAGCTCCTGTATCCACCAGAGCCTTTGTCGGAGTCCCGTTAATATGCGCTTCCACGTACATGAGCCCTTTGCTAGACGTGATGCGCTCGGGCTTGGTATTGAGGGCATTGAGGACTTGTAACGAACCTATCATTGTTGGCTCTGCCTCCTTAGTCTCAGTCTCGGACTGCTCCATGATGGCTGAGAGGGACCCTAGCTTTGGACAATCCTTCATGGCATGTGGCCCCTTGCACACGAAGCATCCTCCCTTAGGGACAAACGCCTGTTTCTTCTCCTCGTAGCTGCAGCATCCAAAGTTTCGATCCTCCTTGGCCGGCGCTCGTCGCTGGTCTCGGAAGTCTCGGTCCTTGTTGTCCCTTTTGTCTCTGTCGCCGCCTCCCAAAAAGGGGCGCGGTCGGAGCGACGCGATGGTTTTTTTGACTCTTCTTTGATTTTCGCGTTTTTTGTTGGTAGTTACAACGTCCTTAGGTTGTCCGATAACCGGGCTAACCTAGAGACGAGGTTTTCGAAAAGTGTCTTTGAGTTGTCCGATAACCGGGCTAACCCAAGGACTTATTTATTTTGGGTTCTATGGAGTCGCCACTGATATTTTTACCATAAACATCGGAAAAGGGGTTTAAAAAGGCGTTGGTTTTCGAAAACCAACTTTGGTCATTAGAACCAGAGTTGGGTAAGGGAGTTAGTTACGTGTAAAGGGAGTATTAGTCCCTTTAGGACGCCCCTTTCGGGTTCCCTATGATAGGCCGGCTACTTTGAATAAATAATTAAACTAGAAAATTGCGCTTTTACCCTTTTATTATGCAGTATTTAAGTTTATGACTACATGGCCCTAGTTTCTATTGCGTAATTTAAATGGCAATAATAAAAATAGAGAGTGAGGATATGCACCTCCAAAGCAAGCTTTTATATTCAAAAGAGAGGGTGCATTTTGGCAACCCTTCGCTCTACAACTCTCAGAAACTCCGAAAATGCCTCGGAGGGATTCTTAAGAAGATTTAGAACGCTCAGTCTATGCCTAGAGACACTCAGAAACTCCGGAAATGCCTCGGAGGGATTCTTAGAGAGAGAAATTCTAGAGAGAAGGGAGAGCTCTTGCTGCTGGGTGTGTGAAAAGGGAGAAATGACGCCCCTATTTATAGTTTTTCGCGCCTGACAGGTCGAGACCGCCGTCTCCTCTGACAGGGTCGAGACCGCCGTCTGGAAAGTCCAGACCGCCGTCTCGTTCGAGGCAGAGGTCGAGACCGCCGTCTCGACTTGGCAGGAATCGAGACCGCCGTCTGGAAAATCCAGACCGCCGTCTCGAATTTGCGTGTGACGAGACCGCCGTCTGGAAAATCGAGACGGCAGTCTCGTCCTGGCGTTGAAACGAGACGGCGGTCTGGTATTCCCAGACGGCGGTCTCGTCCCTTCAGGGCGAGAAACTTTATTTTCGGGCCGAAAAACCTTCCTATCTTAGTACGGGGGCCTAATAGTCTCTCCTAATGGCTTGTTAGGCTTCGGCCGTCGTCAAATAGGATGCTTTCTGACTTTATTTGGAGGCCGGGCAAGATTTGGGGTCTACAGCTGCCCCCCCTTTACTTGACCAGTTGCCTGCTTGGCCTTTTGTGCCAAGGTGATCGACTGGAGGGTAAAGGAGTTGACCCTCTTGCCCGGTTTCCCTTCAGATACTCCGTCTCTGCGGCGGATGATCCTCTGGGGAGATGTGTTGTGCGCCTCTGGGATGCTCCTTCGACGCAGTAGCTGACCCCTTCGGCTGATGAGTACGAACCCTCATCCGGTTTGACGAGTACAAACCCCCGCCCGGTAAGCCCCCTTTGTAAGGCTCGATGAGTTTACACCCCATCCGGTGTTTGACGAGTACGAACCCCCGCCGGTAAGCCCCCTTTTGTAAGGCTTGATGAGTTTACACCCTCATCCGGTGTTTAGCCTCCGGATGCTCCATCTTGCGGTAGCTGATCCTTTGGCAATGGTGGCGGCTTACCGATTCTGGCCATGCGCCGGCTCCTGGGGAGTAATTTCTGTGTTGGTAGGTTGTACTTGTACTTTTTGAATGTTCATCCGGGCTGTGCCGGGGATTTTGTTGTTCATCCAGCTTCGTTGGTTTGCTGGGGATTTCTTTGTTTTTGACTTTTGTGGTGGTTATCCGACTCTTGCTGGTTAGTCGGGTCTTCTCTTTGTGTTTGACTTTTGCTTGGTAGTCGATTTTTATTGGTTGAGGTAGTCTTAACTTTTATCCTGCCTTTTTCTCGCGGTTTTATCTTTTTTCTCGCGATTTTTTGGATTCCGGCTTTTTCTTAAGCGTGTGCCTTTTTTCTTTTTTAAGCTTCTTTTTTGTTACGCTGGCTTTTGCAAAAGATGGCAAAAAGGTCGGCGAAGTCATACCGGGATACCTTTTTTGGTTGTTTTTCATGAATGCAAGCATGAGGCTGAATGCTTTTTATTTGTCTACATTATTTTTGTTCGTTTTACTTTTGACAAAGTCATTTATTGTGCGACTATTTGTGTGTGGATGCTGTTGATGCAATTTTTATTTTAGTTGAGGACATTTAGAAAGTGACCGGTACTTTCCTTCTTTTTGTTCTCTCGTGATTATTCTTTTTTTTTTCACTTTTTTTTTTAACCCTATCTTTTGCCTAGACCGCCTTTTGCGGGTTTTCGATCTAGCGGGTTTTAATTCTTTGTGTGAGACATTTTGATGAGCTTTTTCCTTTTTGCGAAAGCCTTATCTTTTGCCTAGACCGCCCTTTGCGGGTTTTCGATCTAGCAGGCTACCCTGTACTTTTTACTTGGGACGGCCCTGGTTGGTGATGTGCGTCTTTTGTTTTTATGCTTTCTCGAATTGCTTGTTTTATGCATGCTCGTATTTCGTTAATATAGAGGCATTTACACAAGTAGGTAAAGAAAAAAAAAGACAATTTTATTGATGTAACCAGATGGTTTATTTTTACATGGGGGTTTTACAAAAGAATTTGTAAGCATGGCTGGCCAGGGTTGGCTAAGCTGTATGAGGGTGCCACAATCATGTCTTGTGATCTTTGTTTCCCCATTTCTCCTGGTCCTTTCGAGTTGAGATGCCGAGTCCGGAGTAAAGACTATGCGAAGTCTGCTTGCTATTGCGGAAGTATTACCTTAGTCGCCTTTGCGGTTTTCGGCTAAGGTAATCATTGCTCTTCTCTCTTTTTTTTTTTTTGCACCTCTAATTTTTTCCTAGGACGTGTCCTAGCGAGGAATATCGACCCTATCTTTTGCCCAGGACGCTCTTTGCGAGTTTTCATCCTGACGGGTCATGAGCAATGTCTTTTAGGCATAGTATTTTTTCACCGCATCTGAGTTGACATGATATCGAAGATCCTCCCCGTCCATATTGGTGAGGACAAGGGCTCCGCCTGAGAAGGCTCGTTTGACCACAAATGGTCCTTCGTAATTGGCTACCCATTTCCCTACTTTGTCTTTCTGGGCTGGGAGTAGTTTCTTTACTACTAGATCTCCTTCTTGGAAAGTGCGGGGATTGACCTTCTTGTCGTAGGCCTTCTTGATTTTCCGCTGATAAGCTTGCCCCCGACATATGGCGTCCAGTCATTTTTCTTCTATTAGGTTCAACTGATCATACCGGTTCTGGACCCATTCAGCTTCAGTCAATTTGGCTTCCATGACAACTCGCAGAGAGGGTATTTCGACTTCTACTGGTAGCACGACCTCCATTCCGTATACGAGGGAAAACGGGGTAGCCCCTGTGGAGGTTCGAACCGACGTCCGGTAGCCGTGCAAGGCAAAAGGAAGCATTTCATGCCAATCTTTATAGGTGACCACCATTTTCCGGATGATTTTCTTGATATTTTTGTTGGTCGCCTCTCTTGCACCATTCATCTTTGGTCGGTACGGAGAGGAATTGTGGTGCTGGATTTTGAAGTCTTGGCATAATTCCTCCATCATTTTATTGTTGAGGTTGGTCCCATTATCAGTAATGAGCTTATGAGGGATGTCGTATCGACATATGATGTTTTTCTTGATGAAGGTGGTCACCACTTTCCGGGTTACGTGTGCGTATGACGCCGCCTCAACCCACTTGGTGAAATAGTCGATCGCCACTAATATGAAGCGATGGCCGTTAGATGCTTTGGGTTCAATGGGTCCAATGACATCCATGCCCCACATAGAAAATGGCCATGGTGTAGCCAGGTTGCTGAGAGGTGCGGGCGGCACATGAATGTTATCGGCGTATACTTGGCACTTATGACATTTCTTGGCATATTGGTGACAATCAGCTTCCATCGTGGACCAATAGTACCCTGCCCTGAGGATTTTCTTTGTCATGACATGCCCGGGTGCGTGGGTTCCAAAAGTCCCCTTGTGGATTTCTTTTATCAGTGTTTGGGCTTCTTCTTGGTCCACACACCTTAAGAGGGTGGAATCGGGGCTCTTTTTGTAGAGGCTAATGGTTCGCTTATCATTGTCACTGATTCCTTCGGGGTATTCTCCCCTCATGAGGTACCGCTTGATGTCATGGTACCAGGGGTTTTGATCGCGCTCGCCATTTACTGCCATGCAGAAAGCTTGTTTATCATGTAGTTTAATTTGAATGATTGGCATCTCATGCTCCTGGTCCAGGGCAAACATGGATGATAGAGTGGCGAGGGCGTCGGCAATCTGATTATCTTCCCTAGGGATGTACTGGAAAGTGACGCTTTCCATTCTGGAGACTAGCTCGTGGATGTACTCTAGATATGGGATCAATTTCGAGTTTCGGGTTTCCCACTCACCTTTAAGTTGATAGATGACAAGGGATGAGTCACCGAATATTTTGAGCTTAGTGACCCCATGATCTAGAGCTGCTTGGATTCCTAGCGCACATGCTTCGTATTCGGCCATGTTATTGGTGCAATCGAAATTAAGCCTGACTGTTACAGGGATGTGTTTCTTTTCAGGGGATATCAAAATAGCTCCTACCCCGTGTCCAAGCATGTTGGAAGCCCCATCGAAGAACATGGTCCACATCTCTTCTTTGGTCTCTTCGTGTTCGATGTGCATGATATGCTCATCGGGAAAATCATCCTGTAGAGATTGGTATTCATCTGTGGATCCATAAGCTAGATAATCCGCTAGGGGACTTCCTTTAATAGCTTTCTGGGTGACGTGGATAATGTCAAATTCTGAGAGGAGAACTTGCCACCTAGCTATTCTTCCGGTCAAGATGGGCTTCTCGAAGAGGTATTTGATCAGGTCCATTTTAGAGACCAACCACGTTGTATGTCGAGCCATGTACTGTCTAAGACGCTGAGTGACCCACACCAATGCGCAACATGTTTTTTCGAATGGTGTATAACGGGTTTCATAATCTGAGAATTTTTTACTGAGATAGTAAATGGCTCGTTCCCTTTTTCCGGTTTCATCGTGTTGGCCAAGCACACATCCCATGGACTCTTCGAGAATTGATAAATATAGGATCAGAGGTCTCCCTTCAACGGGTGGTACCAATACTGGTGGATTGGTTAAACAAGTTTTGATTTTATCAAATGCCTGTTGGCATTCTTCGTTCCACACCGTTGGCTGATTCTTGCGCAACAGTTTGAAGATGGGTATACATTTATCTGTTAACTGTGCGATGAAGCGGGCGATGTAGTTGATCCGGCCAAGAAAACCTCTGACCTCCTTTTCCGTGCTTGGTGGAGGCATTTCCAAAATTGCCTTCGTTTTGTCGGGGTCCACCTCGATTCCTCTTTTACTGACAATGAACCCCAGGAGTTTTCCTGACCGTACTCCGAAAGTGCATTTTGCCGGGTTTAGCTTAAGTTGATACTTCCGAAGTCGATCAAAAAGTTTTCGAAGGTATTGAATGTGGTCCATTTCATTTCTGGACTTGGTGATCATGTCATCCACATATACTTCTATTTCTTTGTGGATCATGTCATGAAATAGTGTGACCATAGCCCTTTGATAGGTTGCCCCCGCATTTTTCAGCCCAAACGGCATTACCCGATAGCAGAAAGTGCCCCATGGTGTAATAAAGGAGGTGTTTTCTCTATCCTCAACGGCCAGTTTGATTTGGTTGTACCCTACATACCCGTCCATGAAGGAATATAATGCGTTGGTAGCGGTATGGTCCACTAGTGTGTCTATGTGTGGTAGGGGAAAGTCGTCTTTTGGACTTGCTCGATTGAGGTCTCTATAATCTACACAGACCCTGACTTTCCCGGTCTTCTTGATGACGGGTACTATGTTGGCCAACCATTCTGGGTATTTGGAAACCACCAGGAAATTGGCATCCAACTGCCTTTGCACCTCCTCCTTTATCATTAAGGACCAGTCGGGTTTGATTCTTCTAAGCTTTTGCTTTACAGGTCGGAATCCCTCTTTTAGTGGCAATCTGTGTTCCACTATACTCGTGTCAAGCCCAGGCATGTCATGATACGACCAAGCAAATACATCCACATATTCCCTCAGAAGCTGTATCAATCCCTCTTTCATGCCACTTTCCATTTGGGTGCCGATGTTCACCTTTTTCTCCTCATCCTCTTTTCCCAAATTGACAGTTTCTATTTCTTCCTGATGCGGTTGTATGATGCGTGTTTCTTTTTCCAGCATCCTTTGCATGTCCGGAGAAATGGTCTCCTGCTCACTGTCAGACTCAGTCCATTCATCTTCCGTTTCCAGGGTCCACAGAGATTCATCAATCATAGACATGATGCGTTTTAGGTTCTGTTTTAGTCATAGATTTTATTATTCATTTATTTTTGAAAGAATAATAAATATAAGAGGGAAAAGAATGAATATGACAAGATGCCTCGTATATTAATGGAAATGAGAATGTATTTACAAGCCCTTTTAATAAAAAATTCTTGTGGTCTCGGGCGGGGACCACAAGAGATGTAGAGAAAAGCTTAAAAAAGACAAAACCCCTAGGGCTGATCCTCCCAGTCCTCCCTTTCTGCTATTCTGGCTTTGACAGAGGTTTGACATCCGTGCTGGAGGCCGAGGCGTCAAAGGTTATCCAACCAGCGTCGATTAATTCCTGGACCTTATACTTCAAGGTTAGGCAGTTGTCGATTGAATGCCCTGGTGCATCCGAGTGGTAGCTACATTTTTCATTGGGCTTGTACCATTCGGGATAGGGAGGCTCCAGCTGCTTCTTGGGTGGAACGCGTGCCAGGAGGTTGGCCTCTAACAGCTGGGGCAGCAGCTTCGCATAGGAGGTGGGGATAGGAGTAAACTTCCTCTCCTTCTTTTGCCGTCCTGCCTGAGGGGCGGAGGAAGGAGTTGCGAAATTAATGGCATGTACGGCCTCTTCCTTTTTTTTGAAGGGCTTCTTGGATGATGTGCTGGGAGGAGAGGGTCGTGCTATTTTGCCACTCCTCAGCCCTTGCTCTACTCTTTCCCCTACAGTGACTATGTCTGAGAAGAGATTGGAGGTACTGGCTATCGCCTTGTCATAGTACGCTCCGGTCAGTGAGTCGATGAACATAGCCACTATTTCCTTATCCGTTAAAGGAGGCTCTATCTGGGCTGCCATTTCCCTCCATCTCTGGGCATACGCTTTAAAGGGCTCGTCGTTCCTCTTGCTCAGAGTTCTAAGATCTGACCTGTCAAGGGTCAGATCGATGTTGTATCGGTAACAACGGAGAAAGGCGTCTGCCAGCTGCTTCCAGTTCTGGACCTGCCCTCTCTCCAACTGCATGTACCAGTTGAGAGCTGTGTCTGCCAGACTCTCCTGAAAGCAATGGATCAGGAGTTTCTCGTTGTCAGCATGGGCGGCCATCTTACGATAATACATCGTAAGATGGTTCTTAGGGCAGGTCATCCCGGCATACTTAGGGAAGTCCGGGACCTTGAATTTTGGGGGGAAGCGGATGTCCTTCACGAGGCACATGTCAGCCACCTCCTTAACGTCGAAGTTATGCCCTTCGACCGCCTTCAGCCTCTCCTCCAGGGCGGAGAGTTGTTGTTTGGATATTTCTGGGGTAAGGATGCGAGCGGTCTTAACATCCTTATCGCCATAGAAGTGTTCTTCCTCCTCCTCCTCCTCATGAGGAGGGATATGCTCGGCTTGGCCCTCGCCGCCCTTGCTCCGGCCTTGGCGTATGACCTCCATCGGTTGGGCTACCTGCTCCCGGAGGATGTCGACTTACGCAGAAGCTTTCGGTTCTGCTCCTCTAATTTTTCCATCGCCTTAGCTTTTTGTGCACGAGTACGAGTGGGGAGAGGACCGACCACTTTCTAGAATGTCCAAGAAGTTTTATTAATGCATGTTGAATGCTTAAACTAACATGAGCATGCTTATGTATGAGAGTTTTTATTTAAATGATGCTGAATGCGCTCGCATTTTTATTTTCTCTCTTTTTTCTTTACTCATGGTATGATGTAATATGGATGAGTTGACTTTGTCAGAAGTTGTTTTATTATATTTTTTGGTATTTTTTTTGTATTTTTATTTGACGTTTTATTTTATAGCCTTTTATCTCTTACGTCGGAACTGCGTGGCTACTTAGCTTACAAAGAACCCGAAACCAGAGCTAGCTAAAAGGCAGGCTCGTCCGAGATAAGGGCGTTTATTTGTAAAATATTTTTGTGATTTTGTTCTGTTGTTTGTTTATGCTATGCAACATACAAATGCAACAACCATATGCACACACAATTCGATCATCCCCGAACAGGCGAGATTTCGTTTTTATCACGAGGTAGGGTTTTCCTGCAGAAAGGTGCATTGGTTAGGGTAGGTTCTAACTGTTCTCACCAGGCTAAGGCCCCCAAGGTGCCCCCATTATAGGGTCCCCACTCTCCAGCCGTCCGACCATGCTCAACACTAAGGCCAGAGTCGGTCTTGTTGCCAAAAGAGGAAGGTTATCACCTTGAGTGGTGGTTTCCGATCACACTGGTGGGCACAAGGCCCTGACTGCAGCGAACCGTACCTGCCACCCACTCCCTATGGTTTTCTCACTTGCCCCCGGGTATAGAGGGAACTGTAGTGTGCAAGGGTTTTGTGTGCAGTTTATATTTCAATCAATTGCGTAAATATAAACAAGCAACAGTTATTTGAAAGCCAAACAATAAAGCATGTTATAATACAAGGCAGGGTAAAAGCGCTATTTTCTTGGTTTAATTATTTTTAAGCCGGTCCATCACTAAATGGGATCAACTCTCTAGGCTTCCCCAGTGGAGTCGCCATCTGTCGCCGCCTCCCAAAAAGGGGCGCGGTCGGAGCGACGCGATGGTTTTTCGACTCTTCTTTGATTTTCGCGTTTTTTGTTGGTAGTTACAACGTCCTTAGGTTGTCCGATAACCGGGCTAACCTAGAGACGAGGTTTTCGAAAAGTGTCTTTGAGTTGTCCGATAACCGGGCTAACCCAAGGACTTATTTATTTTGGGTTCTATGGAGTCGCCACCGATATTTTTACCATAAACATCGGAAAAGGGGTTTAAAAAGGCGTTGGTTTTCGAAAACCAACTTTGGTCATTAGAACCAGAGTTGGGTAAGGGAGTTAGTTACGTGTAAAGGGAGTATTAGTCCCTTTACGACGCCCCTTTCGGGTTCCCTATGATAGGCCGGCTACTTTGAATAAATAATTAAACTAGAAAATTGCGCTTTTACCCTTTTATTATGCAGTATTTAAGTTTATGACTACATGGCCCTAGTTTCTATTGCGTAATTTAAATGGCAATAATAAAAATAGAGAGTGAGGATATGCACCTCCAAAGCAAGCTTTTATATTCAAAAGAGAGGGTGCGTTTTGGCAACCCTTCGCTCTACAACTCTCAGAAACTCCGGAAATGCCTCGGAGGGATTCTTAAGAAGATTTAGAACGCTCAGTCTATGTCTAGAGACACTCAGAAACTCCGGAAATGCCTCGGAGGGATTCTTAGAGAGAGAAATTCTAGAGAGAAGGGAGAGCTCTTGCTGCTGGGTGTGTGAAAAGGGAGAAATGACGCCCCTATTTATAGTTTTTCGCGCCTGACAGGTCGAGACCGCTGTCTCCTTTGATAGGGTCGAGACCGCCGTCTGGAAAGTCCAGACCGCCGTCTCGTTCGAGGCAGAGGTCGAGACCGCCGTCTGGAAAATCCAGACCGCCGTCTCGACTTGGCAGGAATCGAGACCGCCATCTGGAAAATCCAGACCGCCGTCTCGAATTTGCGTGTGACGAGACCGCCGTCTGGAAAATCGAGACGGCGGTCTCGTCCTGGCGTTGAAACGAGACGGCGGTCTGGTATTCCCAGACGGCGGTCTCGTCCCTTCAGGGCGAGAAACTTTATTTTCGGGCCGAAAAACCTTCCTATCTTAGTACGGGGGCCTAATAGTCTCTCCTAATGACTTGTTAGGCTTCGGCCGTCATCAAATAGGATGCTTTCTGACTTTATTTGGAGGCCGGGCAAGATTTGGGGTCTACAGTCTCCCCCACCTTTGGCGGAGTACTTCTTGTCCTTCTTGGTGGCATCGGAAGATGATGATGGGCGGAACTCAATTAGTGACTCGGCTGCAGCAATCGCATCATCACCGGACTTGACGCCCCGGCATTGTAACTCTTGTTTCGCCCAATGTTGGAGTCCATCCACGAAGAAGAAGAGCGAGTCATCCTCGGTCATATTGGGAATCTGGAGCAAAAGGGTGGTGAATTCTTTGACATAGTCACGTATGGTCCCTTTTTGCTTCAGCTCCCGTAATTTTCGTTGGGCCTCGTAGACAACATTCTCCGGATAGAATTGTCGTTTAAGTTCTTTGACAAAGTCCTCCCATGTGTCTATCCGGCACGTGCCTCGCTCGATGTCACCGTGCTTCCTGCGCCACCATAACATAGCAGTATCGGAAAGATAAAGGGAAGCAGTCTTTACCTTGGTAGCTTCATCCGTGAGACTTATGCCCTCGAAATATTGTTGCATCCTCCATAAGAAGTTGTCAACTTCTTTGGCGTCTCTTACGCCATTGTAGCCTGTCGGCCTCGGACACTCCACCCTTGGTGCGGGCGTGGAGTTGCTAGCCTCCCCACTAGCAATCGCCTTCTTGCAAACAGTGAGATCCTCACGCATCCCCTTGATGCTTGCTTGGAGATCCTTCACAAGGTCCTCCAGGTGATCCAAGCGGTCCTCTGTGGAGCTTTGTGCATCGAGCCCCTCTTGGACAACACCTTTGATGGACTCGATTTCCTCCAAGACGTGTGTCTCCAACGTTTTGAAGGTGAACTCGACCCTTTCGAGTTTCTCAGTCATTTCCCCAACGACTTGGTCTAACGGCGAGACCTCTGCGCGTACTTGGCTTTGGTCGCGACGTTTCTTGTCCTTGGTTCCGGTGGTGTGTTCCCGCCCTCGGGTTTGCTCTTCGCTTACGCCTGACCCGGACGCATTATGTTCCTTCTCCCCTGCCATACTTACACGGTACTGAGTGTTGCTCTGATACCACTTGTCACGCCCTTGTTTCTCGAACTTGGTTGCGTGCGGCCTTAGCCTCTCGTGCGCCCTTTGCAACTAGCTAAGTCAGTCTCACCTCACTCGGGATCGTGCTTGGTGTGTGCAAGTGCTTTGGCTAAAGAAAGTGAGAAAAGAGAACTTGAAGGGAAAATGCTTCTATTACTCAAACTCTAGTACAAGTGAGCTCTCAAAGCTTGGATGATTTGCAAATGAGGGGGCCTCCTCTATTTATAGGCACCACCTCCTCTAGGGAATTCTCTAGATCCTTCAAGGGTCTTGGTCTTTCTAGACCCTTCCACACAAATCCTACTCTTTCTACACATGGCCTAGAAGCTTCTACATAACTCAAGATGATTCTTGCCCTTTCTACAAGTCTCTACAAGGTTCTAGGATGTTCTTGTCCCTTCTACAAATATCTACATAATTCTGGAGCCTTCTAGAAGCTTCCAGTCAAGTCTAGGCCTTTCTAAAGGCTTCCATATACCAATAACTAGGCTTAGTGCGAAAAAAAAAGGAGGGCAAGACTCGTTCTTGCTCGCGTGCATGCGGGGAGTGATGCGAGGCGTTACAATGCGCTTAACAAAAAACAGATTGAAATTTGCATGTCACGTCTCATTCAAGTTCAGCCTTGGCCACAGACGAAATGTCCAATACAGTTAGCCACATACTGTAACATGGATAACCACATATTTGAATCACTTGCCACCTATTTTTTGTAAGGGTACCTCGCTCAAGCGATGGATTTCTCGGTTGAGGGAGTGTTGGTCGTAGACGAAACGTCCAACGCAGGTAGCCACGTAATATGACACCACGTCCAACTTGGTTGACCACATATAAGAATCACTTGTCGCTCAAGCGAGTAAACCCATCGCTTGAGCGAGACAAAACCCGAGAGTCCCCATTGTTTGAAGGCTTCGTCGCTCCAGCGATGTAGTTGTCGCTTGAGCGAGTGTTGACCCAATGACGAAACGTCAAACGCAGTTAGCCAAATAATATAACTTGGTTCACCACATATTAGAATCACTTTTCGCTCAAGCGTTCATAACGTCGCTTGAGCGAGACGGAACCCGAGGGTCCCCATTGGTTAAGGTTCCATCGCTCAAGCGATGTCATCCTCGATTAAGCAAGGACTGACCCACAATCGAAACGTCCAACACAGTTAGCCATATAACTCGGTTTACCACATATAAGAATCACTTTTCGCTGAAGCGATGATAACGTCGCTTGAGCGAGACAGAACCCGAGAATCCCAATTTTTCCAGGTGTCCTCGCTTAAGCGATGTGGTTTTCGCTTGAGTGACAACAGATAGCGGTTGATAAGAACCGCTTTGAAAAATATATATTAGATAGCGGTTAGCCGTAAACCGCTGTCTAACGTATGTTTATAATAGCGGTTTTTTTATAACCGCTCCCTTATATCATACTTTTAAAGAGATATAATAAATGTAGTTTAGATAGCGGTTGACCAAATAACCGCTATCTAAAGTCATATATGTCAAAGTGTTCGACTATAATTGGATAATAATCGATCATAATTTTCGATAACCGATTATAATTGTGAATGATCGATTATAGTTGGAGAACAACGATCATAGTTTGTGCTAAGCGATTATAGTTTTACATAATATCGCTCTGCATCTCTCTCGCCGGCGCACGCAAAAGAAACGTTCGTTCTCTCCCGGCTCTGGTTCGTCTATGTTTAATATTGGGTTCTGTTCATTTGGTTTAGGGTTTAATATGGTTGTTGATTTCGGATTTGAATTTTAATTTGATGGTTCATCTTGTTTGATTTCGTTTGCATTGTAAAGAAGAAGCATACAGCAACCATCGAGGTTAATGTATTCTTTTCTTTCTAATTACTCGCAGATTCTCTGTTCTCTGTTTTCGTTCACTGTTGACTATCTCAATAGTCGTAAACATAAACCATGGCTGGCAAAAGAAAAAGCTCCAAGCTCACCCACTCAGAAGCGACTTCTTCAAGTACCCACAACAGAATGATTGATTTTCTTGAATGGTTGTACATTAAATTTCTTTGCAATTGCATGTTAAAGACTTCCAGTTTCCCTTAGCAACTTCAATGTTTTTAGTACTTATATTTTTACATGCTTTTAATAGGTTTCTTGAAACTTATATTTTAAGCTTTTCTTTTTCCTCTTTTAATGTTAAATTAGGTTCCTGAGCTATTTTACCTCCCGGAGGTCCTCACAAATGAAAATTCAATTGATTTTGGCACAACACAGTTGGGAGGAAAGCTCGGTCTACTCATCGAGATTTTCTCCATTTTCTTTTTAAGAAGACATTGTAGTTACATGTATGTGCATATTAAAGCTATTTCTGCTTGTGAATTACGATTGCCATGCCAGATACTGTAAAACTTCCTGCTTGGGCTGAGAGTCCAGTTGATTTTGTGCACAAGCATAGGATGGCTCTGGAGAGCGAGTATGTATCTGCTAATTTGCATGAGTGGATTGATCTCATATTTGGGTAGGCTTTCTTCCTACTTTCAGTTTCTCCCCAATCTTTTGGAGTCCAATCATACTTCAAGGCTTCTTTCTGTTTATTCATGAGTCTTAGTTTTTCTAGCATTTTCAATGTAGATATCTATAATATTCCTTTTTAAATTTCCATATGGTTATATTAAAAGGATTTAACCATGCAGGTATAAACAACAGGGCAAAGAGGCTATTGCAGCAAATAATGTTTTCTTTTACATTACCTATGAATGGGATTCAAGAGGAGCTGCCATAAACTGACAGATTTTATTAACAGAAAAACATATCTCGACTCAGGTGATTGTGAGATATTGAAGAGCACCCACTACAGAATATTTGACCCAGTATGAAGGGACAGTGGATATTGATAAAATATTTGACCCAGTATGTCTCTGTTCATCTTCATATTTTCAATTCATCTTGTTGTCTATGTAACATGAAATTCCAACTCCCTGAAACAAAATATGAAAATATGCTTAAATCAATTATCATATCAGAACTACCTTTGGTTGAAGGATTAAAGTACATGATAATTATAGTTTTGCTTGTCACTTGTATGTGTGATTGTTACATAATTGCTATTATACATGAACTTGACTTGCTTAAGCATGATATAAACAAGGCAATCCTTGTGACCAATACAAGTTGCGAGAAACTGAGGAAAATAGAAAAGATTAGATGCGGAAAATATCCATTTCTCTTTTTGGGTAAAAGATGAGATGGAAAAATAATCCCTTGTGCCATTACTGTCTATATGTGAACTTCTTAATGAAAGAAAGAAAGAAAGATATATTGATACTAAAAGAAAAAGAACAATCAGTAATACATGTAATTCTACTGTTACAAAGATGAGATGGAAAAATAATCCCTTGTGCCATTACTGTCTATATGTGAACTTCTTAATGAAAGAAAGAAAGAAAGAAAGATATATTGATACTAAAAGAAAAAGAACAATCGGTAAGACATGTAATTCTACGTTACAAACCCATTAGACGAGAAAATTAGGAACTGTTTTTGTAACTAAATTACAAGCTGACGAGAAAACATAAAAGAGTAATATACCTAACAAGAGAAATATCTATATACCACTCCGACAAGCTCTCCAGATGGGTGAGATACATCATGTAGATCAACCATTGTGAGCTTGGATACGAGAAAAAGAAATCTTGTAGTATACAGTCGTTTAGTAAGAATATCTGCCATAAGATCATGACCTAGAATATGTTTGTTGAACAACAAGTTGTTTAGCAAGCACTCTCTCTTGAACAAAGAAAATATCATGTTCCTTATGTTTTGTCTTTGCATATAGGATGGGATTAAGAGAGAGATTAACTACATTGAGATTATACCAATACACAATCGGAACACAATAAGGTATAGCAAATTCACTATGAAGTGTTTGAATCCAAAGAAGTTTGGTGGTGACTAAGGCAAGGCTCCAATATTCTACCTTTGTACTAGATAGCAACAACATTTTTCTTACGAGACCTCCATGAAACTAAAGTAGGACCAAGAAAAATTGCAACTCTAGAGCTAGACCGACTCATCTAGGTCAACAGCCCAGTCTGCATCACAAAAAGCTTTAATCATTATAGATTGATTAGCAATAGTTAGAATAACTTGTATACCACAATGAAGAGTACCTGTAGATATCTAAGTATTCATTTTATCGTGGTCCAATGGGATTCAAGAGGAGCTGTAAACTGACAGATTTTATTAACAGAAAAACATATCTCGACTCAGGTGATTGTGAGATATTGAAGAGCACCCACTACAGATCTGTAAAATGAAGGATCTAACAATAAATAAGAACCTTGTTTAGAAAGTTAAATCATAGGAGAAGAAACTGGCTTAGCCTCAAGCATGTTAGTCTTAGAAAGATCTTTAATCTATTTTGAGTCGTAAGGAGAGACCCATTGGATTGAGGACAAAATTCTATACCAAGAAAGTAATCGAGATTACTAAGCTGTTGTTTTAGAGAAAAGATCGAATCGATTTTGTGAATAAAACTCTGAAAAAAGGAGAGTTTCTTGTGGTAAACTTCTATATCAACAGAAGAATTACGAACTCTGACCTTAGTTGTCTCGCTTTCGTTCTTGTTTGACGATGAAAATAGGAATGAATCTTCTTCCAAACTTCATAAGAATAGATACACACAAGAACATGAGCAAGAATTACTATTGTAACCAAGCTAACAACATGTGATCTTGTTGTTCCCAAACAAGATAATATGAATTCACGTGATCAAGAAGATCTTGATCCAAAAAAAAAAGGGAAAGAATTTTCCGAGCTACAAAAAATGATGCATAAAATGTTGAGGCCATAGCAAGAAATTATTGTCATCGAGTTTCTGTAAACTATGATGAGAAACTGTGACCAGAGTTTGTGCTGGACCAAGATGAAAGAACCACTATCACTGGAAGTAGTGTGGGTTTGCAAGGGTGTTGCCCGAGTCATTACAGGTGGTGGAGGGGAAGGTGGTAGAATGGTTTTTGAAGCCATAGATCATATTTCTCTTATACCATATTAAAAGAAAGAAAGATATATTGGTACTAAAAGAAAAAGTACACTTAGTAATAAATCTAGTTATCTATTAAAATCAGTAATATATGCTAAACCGAGAATTACAAAACATAAAAGAGAAATATCTCTAACATGGGTGATATAACGCAAATTTTATGACTTAAAAAATGGAAGATTTATGCACTATTAATTTTAATGTGGAGTATATTTTTGCAAAAATACTAAAGTCATATTAAAAGCATCAGACCTCAACAAATAATTTATCCATGTTTTTGTAACTCGTTACTCCTCCTCTGCATGATAAGTAAAGGTGCAACAGCATGCCACACAAGATTAGATTGCTTATTTTGGACAAACACCATCCCAACTTCTTACTATTCCACACTTGAAGAAGAAACCGCTATCAGAAGTTCTGCATTTGCAGGTAACCTCAATTGAATTGATTTAACAGTAACACCTTTATTAATACAAGCATCTATGTTTGCTTCCCTGTCTTCTTACCCTTTGTTTTTTATGGATTTCTGTAATCATCAGGCTAACTGATAATTCATGGTTAGCCATTAGCCATGCATGTATAATGGCTGTTTTTCACAATTTTGGTTTGTAATACGAAGAGAAAAAACAACTACATTTCTTTTTCACTAAGTAACTCGCTATTCATGAACTCTTGCAAAAAGTACCAAACATTGCCAAAATTCACTCTCTACCCGATTTCTTATACTTACTTACCCCGACTTTGATTTCCATAAAGTATTTTTGGATAAAATGGTCACATGTTTTAATTGTCAAACATAAACACACACAAAATCATACAAATACAAATACAAGGTCAAACACAAACGCAAAAAAAAAAAACACAAACACAAGGTCAAACACAAACGCAAAAAAAAAAAACACAAACAAAATTAAAAACACAAACACAAAAAAAAACACAAAAGAAAACGCAAACAAAAAAGCAAACGCAAACACAATAGGATGACAATGAAAGTATAGATACATTAATAAGTATTGCTAGAATAGGATCATACCTGCAATAGGATGTACACGTGCACCTGCATAAGACAAACACAAAGACAAACCTAATAAGAGGATAGGGGATGTATAGACATATTAATAAGTATTGGTGAAATAGGATCATACCAACAATATGATGTACACTTGAACCTACATAAAAGAAACGCAAACAAAAACACAATAGGATGACAGTGGAAGTATAGAAACATTAATAAGTATTGGTGGAATACGATCATACCTGCAATAGGATGTAGATGTGGACCTGCATAAGACAAATAAAAAAAAAACACAAACACAAACACAAACACAATAGGGTTATAGTGAAAATATGGACACATTATTAAGAATTAGTGGAATAGGATCGTACCTACAATAGGATATACACGTGCACCTCTATGTTCAATTGCTCAATAACATTAGTTGCATTTTCGTCGCATCACAGATTTTGTGTGCCACAACAGCATATTCTTTCAGTCCTGCAATTCAGTTGTGCTTATTAAAAACAAACATTGAGTATAAGAAAATAAATGTGGTTGAGTGACCTAAAATACTTAACTCATAGTGCGTTGAGGAGGTTGTAAAATTTCTAGCTCGGTATAAATTGAGCGAACAACACAAACACACACACAAGTAATCACAAACATAAACACACACAACATCATACAAACACAAACACAAGGTCAAACACAAACGCAAAAAAAAACACAAACAAAATTAAAAACACAAACACAAGAAAACACAAACAAAAAAGCAAACACAAACACAATATGATGACAGTGAAAGTATAGACACATTAATAAGTATTGGTAGAATAGGATCATATCTGCATTAGGATGTACACGTGTATTTTCATAGACAAACACAAACACAATATGCCGATAGTGGAAATATAGAAACATTAATAAGTATTGGTGGAATTGGATCATACCTGCAATAGGATGTACACATGCACATAGATAAGACAAATAAAAAAAATACAAACACAATAGGATGACAGTGAAAGTGTAGACAAATTGGTAAATATTGGTGGAATAGGATCATACGTGCAAAAGGATGTACATGTGCATCTGCATAAGACAAACATAATAAGAGGACAGTGGAAGTATAGACACATTAATAAGTATTGGTGATATAGGACAATACCTACAACAGGATGTACACTTGCACCTGCATAAGACAAACACAAAGATGAACACAATAAGTTGAAAGTAGACATAAAGAAACATTAATAAGTATTTGTGGAATAGGATCATACCTGTAATAGATTGTATACGTGCATTTGCATAAGTTAAGCACAAATAGAAATACAATAGGATGACAGTGGAAGTATATACACTTTAATAAGTGTTGGTGCAATAGGATCATACCTACAGTAGAATGTTCACATGCACCTACATAAGATAAACACAAATACAATAGAATGACAGTGGATGTATAAACATATTAATAAGTACTGGTGAAATAAGATCATACCTGTAATAGGATGTACACTTGTACCTGCATAAGACAAAGACAAAGATGAACATAATAAGTTTACAGTGGACGTGTAGAAACATTAGTAACTATTGGTAGAGTAGGAACATACCTGCAATGGGATATACACGTGCAACTACATGAGTCAAACACAAACAGAAATACAATAGGATGACAGTGGAAGTATATACACATTAATAGGTATTGGTGGAATAGGATCATACCTACAATAGGATGTTCACATGCACCTATATAAGACAAACACAATAGGATGACGATGGAAGTATAGACATATTGAAACGCAATATGATGTACACTTGAACCTGCATAAAAGAAACGCAAACAAAAACACAATAGGATGACAGTGGAAGTATAGAAACATTAATAAGTATTGGTGGAATAGGATCATACCTGCAATCGGGTGTACATGTGGACCTGCATAAGCCAAATAAAATAAAAAAACACAAACACAACACACAATAGGGTTACAGTGAAAATATGGACACACTATTAAGAATTATTGGAATAGGATTGTACCTGCAATAAAATATACATGTCCACCTCTGTTCAATTGCTTAATAACATTAGTTGCATTATCATCGCGTCACAAATTTTTTGTGCCACAACAACATATTCTCTCAGTCCTGCAATTCAATTGTGCTTGTTAAAAACAAACATTGAGTAAAAGAAAATAAATATGGTTGAGTGACCCAAAATACTTAACTCATAGTGGGTTGAGGAGATTGTAAAATTACTAGCTCGACATAAATTGAGCGAACAACACAAACACACACACACAAACATAGACACAAACAATCAAAAACATAAACACACACAAAATCATACAAACACAAACACAAGGTCAAACACAAACGCAAAAAAAAAACACAAATACAAGGTCAAACACAAACGCAATAGGATCATACCTACAGTAGAATGTTCACATGCACCTACAAAAGATAAACAAAAACACAACAGAATGACAGTGGTTGTATAAACATATTAATAAGTACTGGTGAAATAAGATCATACCTACAATAGGATGTACACTTGTACCTGCATAAGACAAGGACAAAGATGAACATAATAAGTTTACAGTGGACGTGTAGAAACATTAGTAACTATTGGTAGAGTAGGAACATACCTGCAATGGGATGTACACGTGCACCTACATGAGTCAAACACAAACACACACACACAAACATAAACACAAACAATCATAAACATAAACACACACAAAATCATACAAACACAAACACAAGGACAAACACAAATGCAAAAAAAAAAAAAAACACAAACACAAGGTCAAAGACAAACGCAAAAAAAAAAACACACAAACAAATGTAAAAACACAAACACAAAAACAAACACAAAAGAAAACACAAACAAAAAATCAAACGCAAACACAATAGGATGACAATGAAAGTATAGACACAATAATAAGTATTGGTGCAATAGGATCATACCTACAGTAGAATGTTCACATGTACCTACATAAGATAAACACAAACACAATAAAATGACAGTGGATGTATAAACATATTAATAAGTACTGGTGAAATAAGATCATACCTGCAATAGGATGTACAGTTGTACCTGCAATAGGATGTACACTTGTACCTGCATAAGACAAAGACAAAGATGAACATAATAAGTTTACAGTGGACGTGTAGAAACATTAGTAACTATTGGTAGAGTAGGAACATTCCCGCAATGGGATGTACACGTGCACCTACATGAGTCAAACACAAACACACACACACAAACATAAACACAAACAATCACAAACATAAACACACACAAAATCATACAAACACAAACACAAGGTCAAACACAAGGTCAAACACAAACGCAAAAAAAAAACACAAACAAATATAAAAACACAAACACAAAAACAAACACAAAAGAAAACGCAAACAAAAAAGCAAACGCAAACACAATAGGATGACAATGAAAGTATAGACACAATAATAAGTATTGGTGCAATAGGATCATACCAACAGTAGAATGTTCACATGTACCTACATAAGATAAACACCAACACAATAAAATGACATTGAATGTATAAACATATTAATAATTACTGGTGAAATAAGATCATACTTGCAATAGGATGTACACTTGTACCTGCATAAGACAAAGACAAAGATGAACATAATAAGTTGACAGTGGACGTGTAGAAAGATTAGTAACTATTGGTGGAGTAGGCCCATACCTTCAATGGGATGTACACGTGCACTTACATCATGAGTCAAACACAAACACACACACAAACATAAACACAAACAATCACAAACATAAACACACACAAAATCATACAAACACAAACACAAGGTCAAACACAAACGCAAAAAAAAAAAATACAAACGAAAGGTCAAACACAAACGCAATAGGATCATACCTACAGTAGAATGTTCACATGCACCTACAAAAGATAAACAAAAACACAATAGAATGACAGTAGTTGTATAAACATATTAATAAGTACTAGTGAAATAAGATCATACCTACAATAAGATGGACACTTGTACCTGCATAAGACAAAGACAAAGATGAACATAATAAGTTTACAGTGGACGTGTAGAAACATTAGTAACTATTGGTAGAGTAGGAACATACCTGCAATGGGATGTACACGTGCACCTACATGAGTCAAACACAAACACACACACACACAAACATAAACACAAACAATCACAAACATAAACACACACAAAATCATACAAACACAAACACAAGGTCAAACACAAACGCAAAAAAAAAAAACACAAGCACAAGGTCAAACACAAACGCAAAAAAAAAAAAAAACACAAACAAATATAAAATCACAAACACAAAAACAAACACAAAAGAAAACGCAAACAAAAAAGCAAACGCAAACACAATAGGATGACAATGAAAGTATAGACACAATAATAAGTATTGGTGCAATAGGATCATACCTACAGTAGAATGTTCACATGTACCTACATAAGATAAACACAAACACAATAAAATGACAGTGGATGTATAAACATATTAATAAGTACTGGTGAAATAAGATCATACTTGCAATAGGATGTACACTTGTACCTGCATAAGACAAAGACAAAGATGAACATAATAAGTTGACAGTGGACGTGTAGAAACATTAGTAACTATTGGTGGAGTAGGCACATACCTGCAATGGGATGTACACGTGCACCTACATCATGAGTCAAACACAAACACACACACACACACAAACATAAACACAAACAATCACAAACATAAACACAAACAATCACAAACAAAAAAGCAAACGCAAACACAATAGGATGACAATGAAAGTATAGACACAATAATAAGTATTGGTGCAATAGGATCATACCTACAGTAGAATGTTCACATGTACCTACATAAGATAAACACCAACACAATAAAATGACAGTGAATGTATAAACATATTAATAATTACTGGTGAAATAAGATCATACTTGCAATAGGATGTACACTTGTACCTGCATAAGACAAAGACAAAGATGAACATAATAAGTTGACAGTGGACGTGTAGAAAGATTAGTATCTATTGGTGGAGTAGGCACATACCTGCAATGGCATGTACACGTGCACCTACATCATGAGTCAAACAAACACACACACACAAACAAACACAAACAATCACAAACATAAACACAAACAATCACAAACATAAACACACACAAAATCATACAAACACAAACACAAGGTCAAACACAAACGCAAAAAAAAAAACACAAACACAAGGTCAAACACAAACGCAAAAAAAAAAACACAAACAAAAGGTCAAACACAAACGCAATAGGATGACAGTGAAAGTGTAGACACATTGGTAAATATTGGTGGAATAGGATCATACCTGCAAAAGGATGTACATGTGCATCTGCATAAGACAAACATAATAAGAGGACAGTGGAAGTATAGACACATTAATAAGTATTGGTGATATAGGACCATACCTACAACAGGATGTACACTTGCACCTGCATAAGACAAACACAAAGATGAACACAATAAGTTGAAAGTAGACATAAAGAAACATTAATAAGTATTTGTGGAATAGGATCATACCTGTAATAGATTGTATACGTGCATTTGCATAAGTTAAGCACAAACAGAAATACAATAGGATGACAGTGAAAGTATATACACATTAATAAGTATTAGTGCAATAAGATCATACCTACAGTAGAATGTTCACATGCACCTACATAAGATAAACACAAACACAATAGAATGACAGTGGATGTATAAACATATTAATAAGTACTGGTGAAATAAGATCATACCTACAATAGGATGTACACTTGTATCTGCATAAGACAAAGACAAAGATGAACATAATAAGTTTACAATGGACCTGTAGAAACATTAGTAACTATTGGTAGAGTAGGAACATACCTGCAATGGGATGTACACGTGCACCTACATGAGTCAAACACAAACAGAAATACAATAGGCTGACAGTGAAAGTATATACATATTAATAGGTATTGGTGGAATAGGATCATACCTACAATAGGATGTTCACATGCACCTATATAAGACAAACACATTAGGATGACAATGGAAGTATAGACATATTGAAACGCAATATGATGTACACTTGAACCTGCATAAAAGAAACGCAAACAAAAACACAATAGGATGACAGTGGAAGTATAGAAACATTAAAAAGTATTGGTGGAATAGGATCATACCTGCAATCGGATGTACATGTGGACCTACATATGCCAAATAAAATAAAAAAACTTAAACAAAAACACAATAGGGTTATAGGGAAAATATGGACACACTATTAAGAATTATTGGAATAGGATTGTACCTGCAATAAAATATACATGTGCACCTCTGTTCAATTGTTCAATAACATTAGTTGCATTATCATCGCATCACAGATTTTTCGTGCCACAACAACATATTCTCTCAGTCCTGCAATTCAATTGTGCTTATTAAAAATAAACATTGAGTAAAAGAAAATAAATGTGGTTGAGTGACCCAAAATACTTAACTCATAGTGGGTTGAGGAGATTGTAAAATTACTAGCTCGGCATAAATTGAGCGAACAACACAAACACACACACAAACATAAACACAAACAATCACAAACATAAACACACACAAAATCATACAAACACAAGGTCAAACACAAATGCAAAAAAAAGAAACACAAACGAAAAAAAAAAAAAACACAAACACAAGGTCAAACACAAACGCAATAGGATCATACCTACAGTAGAATGTTCACATGCACCTACAAAAGATAAACAAAAACACAATAGAATGACAGTGGTTGTATAAACATATTAATAAGTACTGGTGAAATAAGATCATACCTACAATAGGATGTACACTTGTACCTGCATAAGACAAGGACAAAGATGAACATAATAAGTTTACAGTGGACGTGTAGAAACATTAGTAACTATTGGTAGAGTAGGAACATACCTGCAATGGGATGTACACGTGCACCTACATGAGTCAAACACAAACACACACACACAAACATAAACACAAACAATCACAAACATAAACACAAACAATCACAAACATAAACACACACAAAATCATACAAACACAAACACAAGGTCAAACACAAACGCAAAAAAAAACACAAACAAATATAAAAACACAAACACAAAAACAAACACAAAAGAAAACGCAAACAAAAAAGCAAACGCAAACACAATAGGATGACAATGAAAGTATAGACACAATAATAAGTATTGGTGCAATAGGATCATACCTACAGTAGAATGTTCACATGTACCTACATAAGATAAACACAAACACAATAAAATGACAGTGGATGTATAAACATATTAATAAGTACTGGTGAAATAAGATCATACCTGCAATAGGATGTACACTTGTACCTGCATAAGACAAGGACAAAGATGAACATAATAAGTTTACAGTGGACGTGTAGAAACATTAGTAACTATTGGTAGAGTAGGAACATACCTGCAATGGGATGTACACGTGCACCTACATGAGTCAAACACAAACACACACACACAAACATAAACACAAACAATCACAAACATAAACACACACAAAATCATACAAACACAAACACAAGGTCAAACACAAACGCAAAAAAAAACACAAACAAATATAAAAACACAAAAACAAAAACAAACACAAAAGAAAACGCAAACAAAAAAGCAAACGCAAACACAATAGGATGACAATGAAAGTATAGACACAATAATAAGTATTGGTGCAATAGGATCATACCTACAGTAGAATGTTCACATGTACCTACATAAGATAAACACCAACACAATAAAATGACAGTGAATGTATAAACATATTAATAATTACTGGTGAAATAAGATCATACTTGCAATAGGATGTACACTTGTACCTGCATAAGACAAAGACAAAGATGAACATAATAAGTTGACAGTGGACGTGTAGAAACATTAGTAACTATTGGTGGAGTAGGCACATACCTGCAATGGGATGTACACGTGCACCTACATCATGAGTCAAACACAAACACACACACACACAAACATAAACACAAACAATCACAAACATAAACACACACAAAATCATACAAACACAAACACAAGGTCAAACCCAAACGCAAAAAAAAAAACACAAATACAAGGTCAAACACAAACGCAATAGGATCATACCTACAGTAGAATGTTCACATGCACCTACAAAAGATAAACAAAAATACAACAGAATGACAGTGGTTGTATAAACATATTAATAAGTACTGGTGAAATAAGATCATACCTACAATAGGATGTACACTTGTACCTGCATAAGACAAGGACAAAGATGAACATAATAAGTTTACAGTGGACGTGTAGAAACATTAGTAACTATTGGTAGAGTAGGAACATACCTGCAATGGGATGTACACGTGCACCTACATGAGTCAAACACAAACACACACACACACAAACATAAATACAAACAATCACAAACATAAACACAAACAATCAAAAACATAAACACACAAAAAATCATACAAACACAAACACAAGGTAACACAAACGCAAAAAAAAAACACAAACACAAGGTCAACCACAAACGCAAAAAAACAACACAAACAAAAGGTTAAACACAAACGCAATAGGATCATACCTACAGTAGAATGTTCACATGCACCTACAAATGATAAACAAAAACACAATAGAATGACAGTGGTTGTATAAACATATTCATAAGTACTGGTGAAATAAGATCATACCTTCAGTAGGATGTACACTTGTACCTGCATAAGACAAGGACAAAGATGAACATAATAAGTTTACAGTGGACGTGTAGAAACATTAGTAACTATTGGTAGAGTAGGAACATACCTGCAATGGGATGTACACGTGCACCTACATGAGTCAAACACAAACACGCACACACACAAACATAAACACAAACAATCACAAACATAAACACACACAAAATCATACAAACACAAACACAAGGTCAAACACAAACACAAAAAAAAAAAACACAAACAAATATAAAAACACAAACACAAAAACAAACACAGAAGGAAATGCAAACAAAAAAGCAAACGCAAACACAATAGGATGACAATGAAAGTATAGACACAATAATAAGTATTGGTGCAATAGGATCATACCTACAGTAGAATGTTCACATGTACCTACATAAGATAAACACAAACACAATAAAATGACAGTGGATGTATAAACATATTAATAAGTACTGGTGAAATAAGATCATACCTGCAATAGGATGTACAGTTGTACCTGCAATAGGATGTACACTTGTACCTGCATAAGACAAAGACAAAGATGAACATAATAAGTTTACAGTGGACGTGTAGAAACATTAGTAACTATTGGTAGAGTAGGAACATACCTGCAATGGGATGTACACGTGCACCTACATGAGTCAAACACAAACACACACACACACAAACATAAACACAAACAATCACAAACATAAACACACACAAAATCATACAAACACAAACACAAGGTCAAACACAAACGCAAAAAAAAAAAAAACACAAACAAATATAAAAACACAAACATAAAAACAAACACAAAAGAAAACGCAAACACAATAGGATGACAATGAAAGTATAGACACAATAATAAGTATTGGTGCAATAGGATCATACCTACAGTAGAATGTTCACATGTACCTACATAAGATAAACACCAACACAATAAAATGACAGTGAATGTATAAACATATTAATAATTACTGGTGAAATAAGATCATACTTGCAATAGGATGTACACTTGTACCTGCATAAGACAAAGACAAAGATGAACATAATAAGTTGACAGTGGACGTGTAGAAACATTAGTAACTATTGGTAGAGTAGGAACATACCTGCAATGGGATGTACACGTGCACCTACATGAGTCAAACACAACAGAAATACAATAGGATGACAGTGGAAGTATATACACATTAATAGGTATTGGTGGAATAGGATCATACCTACAATAGGATGTTCACATGCACCTATATAAGACAAACACAATAGGCTGACGATGGAAGTATAGACATAAATAAACACAATATGATGTACACTTGAACTTGCATAAAAGAAATGCAAACAAAAACACAATAGGATGACAATGGAAGTATAGAAACATTAATAAGTATTGGGTGAATAGGATCATACCTGCAATCAGATGTACATGTGGACCTGCATAAGCCAAATCAAATAAAAAAACACAAACACAAACACAATAGGGTTACAGTGAAAAGATGGACACATTATTAAGAATTATTGGAATAGGATTGTACCTGCAATAAAATATACATGTGCACCTCTGTTCAATTGCTCAATAACATTAGCTGCATTATCATCGCGTCACAGATTTTTCGTGCCACAACAGCATATTCTCTCAGTCCTGCAATTCAATTGTGCTTATTATAAACAAACATTGAGTAAAAGAAAATAAATGTAGTTGAGTGACCCAAAATACTTAACTCATAGTGGGTTGAGGAGATTGTAAAATTACTAGCTCGGCATAAATTGAGTGAACAACACAAACACACACACACAAACATAAACAACAACAATCACAAACATAAACACACACAAAATCATACAAACACAAACACAAGGTCAAAAACAAACGCAAAAAAATAACACAAACACAAGGTCAAACACAAACGCAATAGGATCATACCTACAGTAGAATGTTCACATGCACCTACAAAAGATAAACAAAAACACAATAGAATGACAGTGATTGTATAAACATGTTAATAAGTACTGGTGAAATAAGATCATACCTACAATAGAATGTACACTTGTACCCGCATAAGACAAGGACAAACATGAACATAATAAGTTTACAGTGGACGTGTAGAAACATTAGTAACTACTGGTAGAGTAGGAACATACCTGCAATGGGATATACACGTGCACCTACATGAGTCAAACACAAACACACACACACACAAACATAAACACAAACAATCACAAACATAAACACACACAAAATCATACAAACACAAACACAAGGTCAAACACAAACGCAAAAAAAAAAAAAACACAAACACAAGGTCAAACACAAACGCAAAAAAAAAACACAAACAAATATAAAAACACAAACACAAAAACAAACACAAAAGAAAACGCAAACAAAAAAGCAAACGCAAACACAATAGGATGACAATGAAAGTATAGACACAATAATAAGTATTGGTGCAATAGGATCATACCTACAGTAGAATGTTCACATGTACCTACATAAGATAAACACCAACACAATAAAATGACAGTGGATGTATAAACATATTAATAAGTACTGGTGAAATAAGATCATAACTGCAATAGGATGTACACTAGTACCTGCATAAGATAAAGACAAAGATGAACATAATAAGTTTACAGTGGATGTGTAGAAACATTAGTAACTATTGGCAGAGTAGGAACATACCTGCAATGGGATGTACACGTGCACCTACATGAGTCAAACACAAACACACACACACACACAAACATAAACACAAACAATCACAAACATAAACACAAACAATCACAAACATAAACACACACAAAATCATACAAACACAAACACAAGGTCAAACACAAACGCAAAAAAAAAACACAAACAAATATAAAAACACAAACACAAAAGAAAACGCAAACAAAAAAGCAAACGCAAACACAATAGGATGACAATGAAAGTATAGACACAATAATAAGTATTGGTGCAATAGGATCATACCTGCACTAGAATGTTCACATGTACCTACATAAGATAAACACAAACACAATAAAATGACAGTGGATGTATAAACATATTAATAAGTACTGGTGAAATAAGATCATACCTGCAATGGGATGTACACGTGCACCTACATCATGAGTCAAACACAAACACACACACACACAAACATAAACACAAACAATCACAAATATAAACACAAACAATCACAAACATAAACACACACAAAATCATTTAAACACAAACACAAGGTCAAACACAAACGCAAAAAAAAAAACACAAACAAAAATAACAACACAAACACAAAAACAAACACAAAAGAAAACGCATACAAAAAAGCAAATGCAAACACAATAGGATGACAATGAAAGTATAGACACAATAATAAGTATTGGTAGAATAGGATCATACCTGCATTAGGATGTACACGTGCATTTGCATAAGACAAACGCAAACACAAACACAATACGCCGACAGTGGAAGTATAAAAACACTAATAAGTATTGGTGGAATTGAATCATACCTGCAATAGGATGTACACATGCACATAGATAAGACAAATAAAAAAAAATACAAACACAATAGGATGACAGTGGAAATGTAGACACATTGGTAAATATTGGTGGAATAGGATCATACCTGCAAAAGGATGTACATGTGCATCTGCATAAGACAAACATAATAAGAGGACAGTGGAAGTATAGACACATTAATAAGTATTGGTGATATAGGACCATACCTACAACAGGATGTACACTTGCACCTGCATAAGACAAACACAAAGATGAACACAATAAGTTGAAAGTAGACATAAAGAAACATTAATAAGTATTTGTGGAATAGGATCATACCTGTAATAGATTGTATACGTGCATTTGCATAAGTTAAGCACAAACAAAAATACAATAGGATGACAGTGGAAGTATATACACATTAATAAGTATTGGTGCAATAGGATCATACCTACAGTAGAATGTTCACATGCACCTACATAAGATAAACACAAACACAATAGAATGACAGTGGATGTATAAACATATTAATAAGTACTGGTGAAATAAGATCATACCTACAATAGGATGTACACTTGTACCTGCATAAGACAAAGACAAAGATGAACATAATAAGTTTACAGTGGACGTGTAGAAACATTAGTAACTATTGGTAGAGTAGGAACATACCTGCAATGGGATGTACACGTGCACCTACATGAGTCAAACACAAACACACACACACACACAAACATAAACACAAACAATCACAAACATAAACACACACAAAATCATACAAACACAAACACAAGGTCAAACACAAACGCAAAAAAAAAAACACAAACACAAGGTCAAACACAAACGCAAAAAAAAAACACAAACACACAAACAAACACAAAAGAAAACGCAAACAAAAAAGCAAACGCAAACACAATAGGATGACAATGAAAGTATAGACACAATAATAAGTATTGGTGCAATAGGATCATACCTACAGTAGAATGTTCACATGTACCTACATAAGATAAACACAAACACAATAAAATGACAGTGGATGTATAAACATATTAATAAGTACTGGTGAAAGAAGATCATACCTGCAATAGGATGTACACTTGTACCTGCATAAGAAAAGACAAAGATGAACATAATAAGTTGACAATGAACGTGTAGAAACATTAGTAACTATTGGTGGAGTAGGCACATACCTGCAATGGGATGTACACGTGCACCTACATCATGAGTCAAACACAAACACACACACACACACAATCATAAACACAAACAATCACAAACATAAACACAAACAATCACAAACATAAACACACACAAAATCATACAAACACAAACACAAGGTCAAACACTAACGCAAAAAAAAAACACAAACAAATATAAAATCACAAACACAAAAACAAACACAAAAGAAAACGCAAACAAAAAAGCAAACGCAAACACAATAGCATGACAATGAAAGTATAGACACAATAATAAGTATTGGTAGAATAGGATCATACCTGCATTAGGATGTACAGGTGCATTTGCATAAGACAAACACAAACACAAACACAATACACCGACAGTGGAAGTATAGAAACATTAATAAGTATTGGTGGAATTGAATCATACCTTCAATATGATGTACATATGCACATAGATAAGACAAATAAAAAAAATACAAACACAATAGGATGACAGTGGAAATGTAGACACATTGGTAAATATTGGTGGAATGGGATCATACCTGCAAAAGGATGTACATGTGCATCTGCATAAGACAAACATAATAAGAGGACAGTGGAAGTATAGACACATTAATAAGTATTGGTGACAAAGGACCATACCTACAACAGGATGTACACTTGCACTTGCATAAGACAAACACAAAGATGAACACAATAAGTTGAAAGTAGACATAAAGAAACATTAATAACTATTTGTGGAATAGGATCATACCTGTAATAGATTGTATACGTGCATTTGCATAAGTTAAGCACAAACAAAAATACAATAGGGTGACAGTGGAAGTATATACACATTAATAAGTATTGGTGCAATAGGATCATACCTACAGTAGAATGTTCACATGCACCTACATAAGATAAACACAAACACAATAGAATGACAGTGGATGTATAAACATATTAATAAGTACTGGTGAAATAAGATCATACCTACAATAGGATGTACACTTGTTCCTGCATAAGACAAAGACAAAGATGAACATAATAAGTTTACAGTGGACGTGTAGAAACATTAGTAACTATTGGTAGAGTAGGAACATACCTGCAATGGGATGTACACGTGCACCTACATGAGTCAAACACAAACACACACACACACAAACATAAACATAAACACAAACAATCACAAACATAAACACAAACAATCACAAGCATAAACACACACAAAATCATACAAACACAAACACAAGGTCAAACACAAACGCAAAAAAAAACACACAAACAAATATTAAAACACAAACACAAAAGAAAACGCAAACAAAAAAGCAAACGCAAACACAATAGGATGACAATGAAAGTATAGACACAATAATAAGTATTGGTGCAATAAGATCATACCTACAGTAGAATGTTCACATGTACCTACATAAGATAAACACAAACACAATAAAATGACAGTGGGTGTAAAAACATATTAATGAGTATTGGTGAAATAAGATCATACCTGCAATAGGATATACACTTGTACCTGCATAAGACAAAGACAAAGATGAACATAATAAGTTGACAGTGGACGTGTAGAAAGATTAGTAACTATTGGTGGAGTAGGCACATACCTGCAATGGGATGTACACGTGCACCTACATCATGAGTCAAACACAAACACACACACACACAAACATAAACACAAACAATCACAAACATAAACACACACAAAATCATACAAGCACAAACACAAGGTCAAACACAAACGCAAAAAAAAAAAACACAAACACAAACAAATATAAAAACACAAACACAAAAACAAACACAAAAGAAAACGCAAACACAATAGGATGACAATGAATGTATAGACACATTAATAAGTATTGGTAGAATAGGATCATACCTGCATTAGGATGTACATGTGCATTTGCATAAGACAAACACAAACACAAACACAATACGCCGACTGTGGAAGTATAGAAACATTAATAAGTATTGGTGGAATTGAATCATACCTGCAATAGGATGTACACATGCACATAGATAAGATAAAAAAAAATACAAACACAATAGGATGATAGTGGAAATGTAGATACATTGGTAAATATTGGTGGAATAGGATCATACCTGCAAAAGGATGTACATGTGCATCTGCATAAGACAAACATAATAAGAGGACAGTGGAAGTATAGACACATTAATAAGTATTGGTGATAAAGGACCATACCTACAACAGGATGTACACTTGCACCTGCATAAAACAAACACAAAGATGAACACAATAAGTTGAAAGTAGACATAAAGAAACATTAATAAGTATTTGTGGAATAGGATCATACCTGTAATAGATTGTATACGTGCATTTGCATAAGTTAAGCACAAACAAAAATACAATAAGGTGACAGTGGAAGTATATACACATTAATAAGTATTGGTGCAATAGGATCATACCTACGGTAGAATGTTCACATGCACCTACATAAGATAAACACAAACACAATAGAATGACAGTGGATGTATAAACATATTAATAAGTACTAGTGAAATGAGATCATACCTACAATAGGATGTACACTTGTACCTGCATAAGACAAAGACAAAGATGAACATAATAAGTTTACAGTGGACGTGTAGAAACATTAGTAACTATTGGTAGAGTAGGAACATACCTGCAATGGGATGTACACGTGCACCTACATGAGTAAAAGACAAACGCACACACACACAAACATAAACATAAACACAAACAATCACAAACATAAACACAAACAATCACAAGCATAAACACACACAAAATCATACAAAAACAAACACAAGGTCAAACACAAACGCAAACAAAAAAGCAAACGCAAACACAATAGGATGACAATGAAAGTATAGACACAATAATAAGTATTGGTGCAATAGGATCATACCTACAGTAGAATGTTCACATGTACCTACATAAGATAAACACAAACACAATAAAATGACAGTGGATGTATAAACATATTAATGAGTACTGGTGAAATAAGATCATACCTGCAATAGGATGTACACTTGTACCTGCAATAGGATGTACACTTGTACCTGCATAAGACAAAGACAAAGATGAACATAATAAGTTGACAGTGGACGTGTAGAAACATTAGTAACTATTGGTGGAGTAGGCACATACCTGCAATGGGATGTCCACGTGCACCTACGTCATGAGTCAAACACAAACTCACACACACAAACATAAACACAAACAATCACAAACAAAAACACACACAAAATCATACAAGCACAAACACAAGGTCAAACACAAATGCAAAAAATAAAAACACAAACAAATATAAAAACACAAACTCAAAAACAAGAAAACGCAAACAAAAAAGCAAACACAAACAGAATAGGATGATAATGAAAGTATAGACACAATAATAAGTATTGGTGCAATAGGATCATACCTACAGTAGAATGTTCACATGTACCTACATAAGATAAACACAAACACAATAAAATGACAGTGGATGTATAAACATATTAATAAGTACTGGTGAAATAAGATCATACCTGCAATAGGATGTACACTTGTACCTGCAATAGGATGTACACTTGTACCTGCATAAGACAAAGACAAAGATGAACATAATAAGTTTACAGTCACTAGTGGAAAAATAGCATTCTATGACAAGTTTTTATCACGGTCGTAGTCCACCTGTCATAGTATGTAGCGCGGTGGCAATTTTGTAATAAAATCATAAACTTTCTATGTCGGGTAAATTTTAACTGACATAGTAAGTGGAAAGTTCACTTTCTATGTCGGGTAAAACTTAACCGACATAGAAAGTTCACTTTCTATGTCGGTTAAAATTTACCCGACGTAGAAAGTGAACTTTCTATGTCGGTTAAGTTTTACCCGACATAGAAAGTGAACTTTCTATGTCGGTTAAATTTTAACCGACATAGAAAGTGTATTTGATGACGGGTGTGAGAGAAACCGACATAATATCCATTGTTTTACACCTGCCGCGACACTCCATTTCTCATTTCACCCATAGCAGAGCTCCCCGTTCTCTCTGTATCTTCTACGAACGTCTTCGCATTTGTACATTTCTCCCCACCCAACTCTGCTCGTCACGCCACCTGCCAACTCTGTACGTCGTGCCGCCTGCTACTGTCGTTGGTTCCCGTCGCCTGTGTACGTTTCTCCCCACCCAGCTCTGCACGTCACGCCACCTGCCACCTCTGTAGGTCTTCAAGAGGTAAGTTTTCGTGCTTGCTTTAGCCATTGTAGGTTTACATTTTTGAATCTGGTATGTAATATTGCTGTCAAGAGATGGAAGTTCACGGGTGCCTTTAGCTAATTTAGAGACGTATTGTAAGTAGTTTAGTCATTTGAATGTGTTTCTGTAGGCACTCTTTCGTGATTTTGATTTTGAAAATTAGATTTGTATTATAATGTAGTTATTTCATTTTAAGCGAAAACTATCATCGCTTATGCTCACCCTAATGTGAGACAATACGGTTAGCCTTGATTGGAGTCAGTCATGAAATGATCCATTGTAAGACAGAACTTCCTATTGAAAGATTAAAATATCCAATCACGTGACATCGCAATTTCAACAGAACATGTTAGATGTTATCATCCTCAAACTATACTTACATGTTGTGTTATGTGACAGAAGGTAACAATGGATCGGAGTTGGATCAATTATAGACGAACAACAAATGAATATGAGAGTGGAGTAGAACAATTCCTTGAATTTGCTAAGATGAATGTTCCAGATAATGATGGAAGATTCTATTGCCCTTGTGTTAACTGCTTGAATAAGCGAAGATTACCGACTGAAGTTATTCGGGAACATGTTCTTTGTGATGGTTTCCTAAAGAGTTACATAAAGTGGACATGGCATGGTGAATTATTAAACATGCCAAGTGTAGAAGACAAAGAAGAAGTTGATCTAGAGATGGATGATCAGTTGGAGGAAATGATTCGTGAGCTTGGACAAGATGCCTTCCAACATACACATGTGTACGAGAAGTTGTCCAATGATGCAAAAAATCCTTTGTATACAAATTGTACTAAGTTCACACGATTGTCGGCGGTACTAAAATTGTTCAATGTGAATGCAAAGAATGGGTGGACTGATAAAAGTTTCACAGAATTGCTTGAGTTGTTGAGTGACATGCTCCCTGAAGGTAACACATTGCCAACCCGCAATTATGATGCTAAGAAGATATTGTGTCCAATGGGTATGGAGTACCAAAAAATTCATGCATGTCCGAATGATTGTGTGTTGTACAGGAAAGAATTTGAGAACTTTCACAAATGTCCACAATGCGGGGAATCACGATACAAGAAGAAGGATGGTGATTCTGACAATGATGTAATGAAGGGTACCCCGGCAAAAGTGTTATGGTATCTTCCCATTGTTCCAAGGTTGAAACGATTATTCACTAATGGAAATGATGCAAAGCTCACTAGATGGCATGCAAATAGTCGTATTAAAGATGGTCAGTTGAGGCATCCGACAGATGGATTGTAATGGAAAAAAATTGATTCCATCTTCCAGAATTTTGGTAATGATCCAAGAAACATTAGGTTTGGACTTGCTATAGATGGAATGAATTCATATGGAAATTTAAGCAGTAAACATAGTTCATGGCCTATGGTGTTAGTTATTTACAACTTACCTTCGTGGTTGTGTATGAAACATAAGTACTTGATGCTATCTTTGATGATCTCGGGTCCCAAACAACCTGGAAATGACATTGATGTTTTTTTAAGACCATTGATTGAAGAGTTGAAGATGTTGTGGGAGGAAGGTGTTGATGTGTTTGATGGGTACACAGGTGACTTATTCAAGTTGCGTGCAATGTTATTTTGTACAATTAATGACTTTCCAGCATATGGTAATTTGAGTGGCTACAGCACAAAGGGACATAAAGCTTGCCCGATATGTGAAGAAGACACATGTCACTATCAACTACAACATGGAAGGAAAACAGTGTACCTTGGACACCGAAGATTTCTTCCTTCAAACCATTCATATCGTAAATTAAAAAAATCATTTAACGGGTGTCAAGAAAATGATGCAGCCCCAACACATGTCACTATCAATCCTTTTTGTTCTTCCATATTGGAGGGTTCTTGATGTGAGGCATTGTATAGATGTCATGCATGTAGAGAAAAATGTGTGTGACAGTATCATCGGAACGCTCCTTAACATTCAAGGAAAAACAAAAGATGGTGTCAATGCTCGTTTGGACATGGTTGAAATGGGTATAAGAGAACAATTAGCTCCTCAACCTCATGGTAACCGAACATACTTGCCTCCAGCATGTCACACACTGTCTAAAAAAGAGAAAAGAAGTTTTTGTGAGTTTTTACGAGGTGTGAAGGTTCCATTTGGTTACTCTTCCAATGTGAAGAGACTTGTATCTATGAAAGATCTAAAATTGCTTGGGTTAAAATCTCATGATTGTCATGTATTGATGCAACAACTTCTACCTGTGGCTATTCGAGGTATCTTACCAGAGAATGTTAGATATTCCTTAACTCGATTATGCTTTTTTTTTAATGCCATATGTAGTAAAGTTATGGACCCGGATGTTTTGGATCAGTTAGAGAATGAGGCTGCAGTCATATTATGTCAATTTGAGATGTACTTTCCTCCATCATTTTTTGATATTATGGTTCACTTGATTGTTCATCTAGCCAGGGAAGTTAGAATCTGTGGTCCAGTTTTCTTACGATGGATGTACCCTATTGAGCGATACATGAAGATATTAAAAGGGTATGTGAAGAACCAATATCGTCCTGAAGCATCAATTGTTCAAAGATATATTGCAGAGGAAGCTATTGAGTTTTTTGCACACAATACTTATCAGAAATTGAAGCTATAGGGTTACCTAAGACTCGTTACCATGGAATAGGTCTTGGTAGAGGAACTCGAGGTGCAAAATTTGTGACAATGTGTCGAGATGAAGTACTTCAAGCGCATTTGTACATATTGAATAATAGTTGTAGACCCCAAATCTTGTCCGGCCTCAGAATAAAGTCAGAAGATCCCCTATTTGAAGACGGCTGAAGCCTAACAAGCCACTAGGAGAGACTATTAGGCTCCCGTACCAAGATAGGAAGGTTTTTTGGCTAAAAATACATCGCTTGAGCGAGGACACCTGGAAAAATTTGGGACTCTCGGGTCCTGTCTCGCTCAAGCGACTTATGTACTCGCTTGAGCGACAGATGCTTCAAACAAAGGGGACTCCCGGGTCAAGTCTCGCTCAAGCGACTGGTGTACTCGCTTGAGCGACGAATGCTTCAAGTAAAGGGGACTCCCGGGTCAAGTTTCGCTCAAGCGACTGATGTACTCGCTTGAGCGACGGATGCTTCAAACAAAGGGGACTTCCGGGTCAAGTCTCGCTCAAGCGACTGGTGTACTCGCTTGAGCGATGGATGCGCCAGGGAGACGGCCGTCTGGATTGTCCAGACGGCGGTCTCGACCCTATGACACGAACGAGACGGCGGTCTCGAATTCCGAGACGGCGGTCTCGACCCTTGTCAGAGGAGACGACGGTCTGGACCCTGACAGCGCGAAAAACTATAAATAGGGATCCTCCCCCCCTCATTTCCACACACCAAGCAGCAAGAGCTCTCCCTTCTCTCTAGATTTTCTCTCTCTAAGAATCCCTCCGAGGCATTTCCGGAGTTTCTGAGCGTCTTTAGGCATAGACTGAGCGTTCTAAATCTTCTTAAGAATCCCTCCGAGGCATTTCCAGAGTTTCTGAGAGTGTAGAGTGAAGGGTTGCCAAAACGCACCCTCTTTTTGAATATAAAAGCTTACTTTAGAGGTGCATATCCTCATTCTCTATTCTTTAAAATTACTGCTATTTAAATTATGCAATAGAAGCTAGGGCAATGTAGTCGCATATTTAAATTCCGCATAATAAAAAGGGTAAAAGCGCAATTTTCCAGGTTTAATTATTCACAAATAGCCGGCTTATCATAGGGAACCCGAAAGGGGCGTCGTAAAGGGACTAATACTCCCTTTGCACGTAACTAACTCCCTTACCCAACTCTGGTTCTAATGACCAAAGTTGGTTTTCGAAAACCAACGCCTTTTAAAACCCCTTTTTCGATGTTTATGGTAAAAATATCGGTGGCGACTCCATAGAACCCAAAATAAACAAGTCTTTGGGTTAGCCCGGTTATCGGACAACTCAAGGACACTTTTCGAAAACCTCGTCTCTAGGTTAGCCCGGTTATCGGACAACCTAAGGACGTTGTAACCACCAATAAAAAACGCGAAAACAAGAAGAGTCGAAAAACCATCGCGTCGCTCCGACCGCGCCCCCTCTTCGGGGAGGAGGCGACAACAGTGAAGAAGTCATCCCCTACTTAAGTGCTCATAAAGACATTGTGAAGCGAAATAATCCACGTATGCCTAAAAAGTGGGTGATCACTGAACACAACAAGAGCTTTTTGAAGTGGTTTAAACAACAAGTTGAAGGTGACAATACAGCTTCTGATACACTAAAGTGGCTAGCATGTGAGCCAAACTTTGATGTGATATGTTGGGGTGGGTATGATATAAATAACTATTCATTTTATACAAAGGGAGAAGATGAAATAAGCACAATACAAAATAGTGGAGTCATGGTGGTGGCTGAATCAATGCATTTCTCGAGTTCAAAGGATAAATATCCGATAACGGCGTCAATGGGCTACTTTGGTGTAATTGAAGAGATTTGGGTAATAGATTACACGATATTCAGAGTACCTATTTTTAAATGTAAGTGGGTTGATTTTAATACTGGCATCTTCACCGACGATCTTGGATTTACCTTGGTTAACCTTGAAAATACTCGTTATACCGAAGAACCATTTATCATGGCATCTCAGGCAAAACAAGTGTTTTATGTCACTGATCCCGCTAACAAAGGATGGTCAGTGGTTCTACAAGGAAAACCCATGTATACTTCTCATGAGAATGATGAATTAGTACTTGATATACCAGAGACACCATGTTTCTCTTCAAATATGCCAAACTTGAGTGTTAATGTAGAAATAGATGATGTGCATGCCACACGTTATGACCATATGGAAGGATTTTGGGAGAATGTTCCAACTTGATAATGTATGCACTTTTTTTAATGTATTATTTTTTAATGTATGCACTTTTTTGTTTATCTTCGAGTCATATTGTCTAAATTAATAACTATTATTTTTTTCTTTGAACACGAGATATGGCAGATTCATATGGTACCCCTCCTCCTACACAGTCCCCCCTCCTACACAAGGTGGTGATCGGAGTCAGCTGTCTACCAGGAAAAAGGGTAGGCGTGCTACACGGTTGAGGGACTTGAATATCGGTCGTAGCTCCGATCGGAAATTGCCTATCCAGTTTGACATGCAAACGGTAGAGCCACGGGAGAGCACGGTGCTAGATTCACTAGCTATGTGTGGCCTTGCTTGGGAGAAGCAAGGTTAGTATTCTTATTGAGGATTGGGACCATGTTCCAGAGACACTGAAGACGCAGATTTGGCAGAGTATCCTGGTACCTACTCTTATTGAGCATTTAACATGTATATATATTTAACTTTTTGGGAACTTCATGTTATTTTTATTGTGTAGGTCACATATGATGTCCCTAACACCACTTTGTTGAGGACAAAGTGGATCTCATATGTTGGGGAACGTTGGAGAGGTTTTAAGAGTGATCCGACTAGTCGATACATATATGGGGCATTGAGCAACAAGAACCCATGTGACCGAGTATTAGTTTTTGGATGAGGAGACATGGCGGGCATTTCGGACTCGGCGTTTAGACGCTAAGTTTCGGGTTAGCACATTTGTCATTTGTTTGCGGTCATTTTTTTTAAATAGAGGTTTTAAATCTGGTATTTAGCATGGAATGCAACGAGGCCAAGCGGCAGAAGGCACGGGATATTCGAGAGAAAGAATATCCACCCCCACAGGTTGTCTCGTGGGGGTTATGAGAAATTGGAGGAGAAGATGATGAAGGAGACATCTTCAAGTCATCCTTCAGATGAGTCGGTTGTGAGTGTTGTCACTCGCCCTTCACGCCATGATAAATGGAAGAGAGCTCGCCAGAACTCATCAGGGAATTACTTATCTGAGCAAACTAATGTTGTAGCTCAACGTATTGTAAGTAGCATATCCTAAACTAATTATATATGTTATACTACAATAAGCATATGTATTTGCTAAAAAATCCTTCCTTTGTGTTGTAGGATGAGTTGGTTGAGCAGAGCACTCGGGGATCATTCCACCCACATGGCCGTCGGGATATATTGGCAGTGGCCATTGGTACCCCGGAGCATCCTGGACGTGTTCGTGCTTCGCTGGACGAGGGTGGGCATCGAGACAGTACTTTGGTGCCCCACCCGTGGCAACTCCTACTTTGAGGCATCCGAATGAGTTGGAGTTTGAGTCCCTCAAACAACAAATTAGGAAGGAGATTCGAGATGAGGTGTACTCGACTTGAAGGCAGAGTTATTGAGCTCAATGCGAGCGAGTTGGCATCTTTGTCCTCTCAACCTTACGTCCCCGCACGAGAGGCATCCCCTATTCATGTCGGCACAAAGGAGAGTTGTGATGATCCCGATAGAGGGCGAGAGGTTGCTCTTACCGACACTGCTGACTCGTGAGTTGTATGTTGCGGGTCCTCCCGAGCATTTGGTGGCATACGGTCCGTATTATATCTTTGACATGTATTTGGTACACTCGTTAAGCATTATATAGTCTAAAATATTTTATCATTTGTTTACCTTAGGGAAAATGTATGCATTGGGGTCAACCATCCACCACCGGAGTATTGGACATGATATGATAAGAGTGGTGGTTGTAGATGTCCAGGATGCTTGCTGCCCCAATCCCTATTCCCACCGAAGAGGTTCAAACAAGTGGGACAGGCACCTGGAAATTTTATCTTATGGCCAGTTTCATTAACAAGACCCATCCCAACACATTCACAGGTTGTGTCATGCATTTATCCCTTTTACTTATTATTTTTGATAGGTTGATGTATATTAATGTTATTTATTTTTGGTACTTGTATAGAAAGAGGTTGAAAAAGCAAAGGAAGTTGTGCATGAATCACCACCACCACCGATCGCTTTACAGCGACTCGGTGCACTAGCAGCTGACTATCGGGACCACTCCCATACGGTTAGATATGCCACCCGAAGTCGTATGCGGGACCCGAGACGATCCCTTTTTTCTTATTCCAAAGGGATATTTTTGATCTTCTCGCTGGTACTCGATATGCTATGTGTATCGGTGTTGCAGCTTTGGGAATTGTAAGTATATTTACATATTTTTTATATTCTCACTAGTACATTATTTTATAACTTTATTTATTTTCAATGTTGAAGGTATTTACATCGTTTGTGTGTTGAGAGGAAGATTGCCTTTATCTATGGATTTGTTGACCTCTGTTGCCATTCAGTCCATTGGGAATAAAGCTGAAGAGGTGCAAACGTACTTAATAGAGACATTTCAAAATGGGGGCAAAGAAGTCTACTTAGCACCTTACTTGCATCGATAAGTATACATCTTATAAATTAATGCACATTTATGTAAAACTGAAATTTTACTAATATTATTTCAACGTGCAGGGGTCATTGGCAGCTCATAATCATTGTTCCTCGGCAATTTGTTGTGATTCTCTTGTGTTCATTACACAAGAAACCAAATGATTTGGATATTAGAAAGCACATAGACGCATAAGTTTGGTGTTTTTTAATTGATTTTTTAATTGTTGTATCATATGTGACTTACACCAAAATTATTTGTCCTTTTGTAGAGCTTTGGAAGCTCACCTAAGGTTGCAAGGCCTTCCATCTCATGCTAGAAAGAAGTTGACGTATATTGCACCAAAGGTGACCAAACACCTCTTATTGTTGTTCAATTTGTCATTTAAAGTTAATCTGACATGTATTTAACTTGTAGTGTCCACGCCAACCGGGAAGCCATGAGTGCGGGTATTATGTGATGAAGCACATGCACACCATCGTAGCCAAAAATATTATTTCCTCATGGAGGGAGGTAAATATACTATAATTAAGTCAAATATGCCAATTATTAAATGGTTTCTAAATCTGAAATGTTTCAATATGTAGGAATTTACAGACTCATCTCCAATGAAGATTGAAGTGTTAGACGATATTAGAGAGCAGTGGGCTTCTTTCCTTTTAAGTATTCAATCTTCATAGCAAATTTGACTTGTAACAATTTTGATTGAATTGATTTAAGTTAGCAAATTTACATTCGTTTAAGTAAATGAACTTTCTAGAACTGAGATACATATATTGATTTCAATTTGTTTCATATGTACATATCTGTCTGGAACTATATATGAACTGTGCATATCTGTCTGTACAAGTGTTTGGATCTGTGAATATTTGTCTGGAACTGTGATGAATAGGCAGGTCTACTCGAAGAAAGGTAGCATCTGTGAAGAAAATGCAGATACTGTAAAAAAAAATAACACTTTCTACGTCGGTTATGTCAATACCCGACGTAGAAAGTACTTTCTACGTCAGGCATTGACATAACCGACGTAGAAAGTTTAACATTTTATGTCGGTTATAGGCATAACCGACATTGATAACACATACAATCACGGTTACTGTTAACCGATAGAGATACTGGGGTTATAGAAAGTTAGAAAGTAAGACTTTCTATGTCGGTTATCAGTGTTAACCGACATATAAAGTAAGACTTTCTATGTCGGTTATCATTGTTAACCGACATAGAAAGTAATATGACAGGTCAGAATCAGTTATAATCGATCAGAATAGCTCTATGACCGATCAGAACCAGTTATGACCGATCGGTATAGGTCATAGAAAGTCAGTCTTTCTACGTCGATTCCCTGACTACCCGATGTAGAAAGTCTTACTTTCTACGTCGGTTATTAGGAACCGACGTAGAAAGCCTTACTTTCTATGACCCCCGTATCTATGTCGCCGCTTTAACCGACGTAGAAAGCCCATTTTAACCGACGTAAAAAGCCTTTTCTGCAGTAGTGAGTGGACGTGTAGAAACATTAGTAACTATTGGTAGAGTAGGAATATACCTGCAATGGGATGTACACGTGCACCTACATGAGTCAAACACAAACACACACACACAAACATAAACACAAACAATCACAAACATAAACTCAAACAATCACAAACATAAACATACACAAAATCATACAAACACAAACACAAGGTCAAACACAAACTCAAGGTCAAACACAAACAAAAAAAAAAAACACAAACAAATATATAAACACAAACACAAAAACAAACACAAAAGAAAACGCAAACAAAAAAGCAAACGCAAACACAATAGGATGACAATGAAAGTATAGACACAATAATAAGTATTGGTGCAATAGGATCATACCTACAGTAGAATGTTCACATGTACCTACATAAGATAAACACAAACACAATAAAATGACAGTGGATGTATAAACATATTAATGAGTATTGGTGAAATAAGATCATACCTACAATAGGATGTACACTTGTACGTGCATAAGACAAAGACAAAGATGAACATAATAAGTTGACAAGTGGACGTGTAGAAACATTAGTAGCTATTGGTGGAGTAGGCACATACCTGCAATGAGATGTACACGTGCACCTACATCATGAGTCAAACACAAACACACACACACACACACAAACATAAACACAAACAATCACAAACATAAACACAAACAAACACAAACATAAACACACACAAAATCATACAAACAGAAACACAAGGTCAAACACAAACGCAAAAAAAAAAACACAAACACAAGGTCAAACACAAACGCAAAAAAAAAAACAAAAACAAAAATAAAAACACAGACACAAAAACAAATACAAAAGAAAACGCAAACAAAAAAGCAAACGCAAACACAATAGGATGACAATGAAAGTATAGACACAATAATAAGTATTGGTAGAATAGGATCATACTTGCATTAGGATGTACACGTGCATTTTCATAAGAGAAACACAAACACAATACGCCGATGTCGCCGCCGTCCCTTTCCGACGTCGGAGGACGTCTCGAAACGTTTATGCGAGCGGTTGCGAAAAGATGGTTTAGACTCGCGTTTTTTGTTTTAAAATGTGTTCATTGCTTCCGAGGTGTCCGACGATTGAATTCTCCTCTAATAAAAGCAAGGTTTTCGAAAAGGGGTTCTTATGGAGTCGCCACCAATATTTTGACCAGAAACATTGGAAAAGGAAAAAAGAAAGAAAGGCGTTGATTTTATAAAATAAACAACTTGGCCGTTATAACCAGAGTTGGGTAAGGGAGTTAGTTACGTGTGGGGAAGGTGTTAGCACCCCACAACGCCCCTTTCGGGTTCCCTATGACAGATCAATTCATTTAAAGAGAAGATTTCGAGAAATTACGCGATTACCCTATTTTATTGCATAATATTGAAATGACTATCTACATAATTTTACATAAATAAAGCTAAATAAAGCAATAAAAGAGATATTAAAATGACTACCTACATGATTCTATTCTACATGACATAATAAAGCTAAATAAAACAATAAAACAATAAATAAAACAATAAAAGAGAAGGGAATTGAAAAGAACCTCCGTAGCAAGCTTTATATTGAGAATCTCGAACCGTGAGGATGCGTTTTGGCAACCCTCTCTCTACACAATCTCTCCTCACCAATACAAGATCGACTCCACTAAAAATTTAAAGAAGAATCAAATGCCGGAATATAATTCCTTAACCGATTGTTACCTATTTAAGGCAATCGGAAAGATCATTCGAGAGAGGGAGAGAAGTAGACAAGTGCTCTAAAGTGTTTCGAGCTCTGCGGAGTGTCCGTGGTGTGAAAAAGTGGCAAATGAGCCTCCTATTTATAGTTTTTCGCAGCTGGCGCACTTTGGGACGACCGTCCGGGTTGGGACGGCCGTCCGGACTGGGATGGCCGTCCCAAATGGCAAATTTACACAGAGCGGGACCCCCAGGGAAGTCGGGACGGCCGTCCCACTTAAATTGGGTTTGGGACGGCCGTCCCACATTCGGGACGCGCGTCCCAATTGTAAAATGGCAGTTGGGACCGTGGTCTCGCCCTGTTTTGTCCAGTTTTCGTGTTTTGGGACCCCGGGAAGCTTTCCTTTCCTTTTTCGGACATAGATTGATGCCGATGTGTGTCCGTTGAAGCTTTATCTTCATATAGGAAGTCTTCTTGGCCTTCATTAAGATGTCGGGCGAGCTTTGTCTTTGTGTAGGAAGTCTCTTTTGGCTTTTATTGTGTGAATGAGTGAACTCTGTCTTCTGTTGTGGGAGGTCCTTCTCGGTTTTGGGAAGCCGGATGAACTCCATCTTTGGGTGAAATTCCTCTAGCTTTTATTTTGAGAGGCCGGGCAAAATTAGGGGTCTACAGCTGCCCCCCCTTCGCCTGCCTAACTAATTCGTCGGTTTTAATATGCCGACCAAATTAGTTGGTAGGGGAAGGAGTTAACCCTTTTGCCCGGTTATCCTTCGGATGCTGCTCCTTGTTGATCCTCCGGATGATAAATATTTTGATAGGTACTAACCCCTATCTGGTTTGAGACTCCTTTTATAAGGCTCTGGTGAGTACTTACCCTCACCCGGTACGAGTCTGCGTTTTGCTGGACTTTAGTGAGTACCTACCCCCACTTGGTATGAACCTTGTTCTTGCAAGGTTTTGATGGGTACCTACCCCCACCCGGTCCGAACCCCGTTACGCAAGGCTCACGATGGGTACCTACCCCCACCCGGTCCGAATCCCGTTACGCAAGATTCCGATGGGTACCTACCCCCACTCGGTCCGAATCCCGTTCGCAAGATTCGATGGGTACCTACCCCCACCCGGTCCGAATCTCGTTCTACAAGATTCCGATGGGTACTTACCCCACCCGGTCCGAACCCCGTTCCGCAAGGCTCGATGGGTACCTACCCCCACCCGGTCCGAACCCCGTTCCGCAAGGCTCGATGGGTACCTACCCCCACCCAGTCCGAATCCCGTTTTGCAAGATTCCGATGGGTACCTACCCCCATCCGGTCCAGAACCCAGTTACGCAAGATTACGATGGGTACCTACCCCCACCCAGTCCGAACCCCGTTCTGCAAGGCTCGATGGGTACCTACCCCCACCAGTCCGAACCCAGTTCCGCAAGGCTACGATGGGTACCTACCCCCACACGGTCCGAATCTCGTTCGCAAGATTCGATGGGTACTTACCCCCACCTGGTCCAAACCCCGTTCGCAAGGCTCGATGGGTACCTACCCCACACAGTCCGAATCCCGTTCTGCAAGATTCCGATGGGTACCTACCCCCACCCGGTCAGAATCTCGTTACGCAAGATTCGATGGGTACTTACCCCCACCTGGTCCGAACCCCGTTCGCAAGGCTACGATGGGTACCTACCCCCACCGGTCCGAATCCCGTTACGCAAGATTCGATGGGTACCTACCCCCACCTGGTCCGAACCCAGTTCCGCAAGGCTCCGATGGGTACCTACCCCCACCCGGTCAGAACCCAGTTACGCAAGGCTCGATGGGTACCTACCCCACCCGGTCGAATCCCGTTTTGCAAGATTCGATGGGTACCTACCCCCATCCGGTCCGAACCCCGTTCCGCAAGATTCGATGGGTACCTACCCCACCCGGTCCGAACCCCGGTTACGCAAGGCTCCGATGGGTACCTACCCCCACCTGGTGCGAACCCCGTTCGCAAGGCTCGATGGGTACCTACCCCCACCTGGTCCGAATCCCGTTCGCAAGATTCGATGGGTACCTACCCCCACCGGTCCGAATCTTGTTACGCAAGATTCGATGGGTACTTACCCCCACCTGGTCCGAACCCCGTTTTGCAAGATTCCGATGGGTACCTACCCCCATCCGGTCCGAACCCAGTTACGCAAGATTCCGATGGGTACCTACCCCATCCGGTCCGAACCCCGTTCGCAAGGCTCGATGGGTACCTACCCCCACCCGGTCCGAACCCGGTTACGCAAGGCTCACGATGGGTACCTACCCCACACGGTCCGAATCCCGTTCTGCAAGATTCCGATGGGTACCTACCCCCACCGGTCCGAATCTCGTTACGCAAGATTCGGATGGGTACTTACCCCCACCGGTCCGAACCCCGTTACGCAAGGCTCCGATGGGTACCTACCCCCACCCAGTCCGAATCCCGTTCGCAAGATTCGATGGGTACCTACCCCACCGGTCCGAATCTCGTTCGCAAGATTCGATGGGTACTTACCCCCACGGTCCGAACCCCATTCTGCAAGGCTCTCGGGATGCACTTTTTGGTAGTTAATCCTGTGATTATCTGTTTTTGGAGATGTGTTGGCGGCTTATTGTTTCTGTTCATGCGCCCATTCCGTAGGGAATATTTGTTTTTGACTTTTCTGTTAGTCGTCATCCGGTTTTACCAGGGATTTTTGTTGTTTTTGGCTTTTTAGCCATCCGGTCTTGGCCGGGGATTCTTTGTTCTTGGCTTTTTTCTTTTTAGCCATCCGGTTTTGCCGGGGATTCTTGTTGATTGGCTTTTCTTGTTTAGCCATCCGGCTTTGCCGGGGATTCTTGTTGATTGCCTCTTTTCAGGCGGGAATCCTCTGGGGATTTTTGAATTCTCTTCTTGATTGTGCCTCTTGATTAGGCGAAGATCCACTTGGGGATTTTGTTGTGCCTCTTGATTAGGCGGGAATCTACTGGGGATTCGTGCCTCTTGATTAGGCGGATGCTCCACTGGGGGATATTTGTTTTTGATAATACCTTTGAGTAGGCGAATGCTTTTTTGAAGCTTTTGTGCTTGTATTGCCTCTTGCATAGGTTGATTTCCCGCTTCTTGGGGATATCGGCTCTTTGCTTGTTTCTGAGTAAGCATAGGCATTCTTGGGAGTGAAGGTTTCACCTTTCACTGGGGATATTCATATTAGGTGCTTAACTCCCTGTGGATTTGTAATTTGCCTTTGCGGATAGGCTTACTGGGGAAGAAATTTTTCTTTTTGGTGATCCACCGGGGGGGATTTTATTGGCTTCCTGTGGATGGAAATTTCTTTCGGCTTTTTCATGCAGTGGCCTTTGTTAGAGGGTGAAAGGCTCTTCTCTTCTTTCTTTTTGTTGCGCCCCAGTGATGTGGGGATTTTGACTCTGTTTTTTCTTTGATGGACTCTTATGTAGTCCTTGTTCTCCATTGGGGGATGCAACGGAGACTCTTGCATGAGTGTGCTTGATGACTCTTGCGGTGATGTCTTCGAGTCATGGAGTAATTTTTGTTTTGCCTTCGGAGTAGGCAAGGATCCGCTTGGGGATTATCAAGCTTTTCCGTTGGCTTTTTCCGTTTTTGATGTACCTTCTTTTATTGGTGTAGAAGGTTGATGGTTGGAGCTAATTTTGTTGAAGAAGTTCAGATTTCGCCTTTTTCGATTTTGATTTTTATTTAGAGGCTGGATTTTAGCGCCTTTTATTTCCAATCACAAATATGGAGACTATCCTCCTTATATGCATGTTTAATATTCTTATTTTAAGAAAATTATTTTTTTTCTTGATTTTGACAAAGTCGTTTTGTGCAACTACTTTGTGTGTGGATGTCCTAAATGCAATCTAATGTTTATTTATTTTTGATATATTTAGAAAGTAACTGGCCTTCTCCCGTTGGCTTCTATGAATACGCCAATGGGCTCCTCCTTTACGATTATGATGATGGGCTCCTCTTTTATTCATCTTTTTAGCCCTATCTTTTGCCTAGACCGCCCTTTACGGGTTTTCGATCTAGCGGGCTGCCTTAATTTTTGCCTAGAATATCTTAGGGGGCTTTTGCCTTATCTTTTGCCTAGACCGTTCTTTTGGGGTTTCCGATCTAGCAGGCTACCCTAGTTTTTTCCTAAGAATATCCTAGCAGGCTTTTATTCCTTTATTATTTTTATGCTTCCTCTTTTTAGATACATGCTTGATCTTTGATTAAGAGTCTTTGCGCATATTTATGATTTATCAATAAAGAGGCATTTCCATAATATTTGGTTAAGAGAAAGGAAATGAAAAGGAATTTTATTGATAAATGAGCAAAAGTTTTATTTCTTTTATAGAAGGATTTCAAAAGGTATTTAGAAGAATGGGTGGTCAGGGTTGGCTATACTGTATAGGCTTAAACGAGTCATGTCCATGATATCTCGCCCTGGTTCTCCTAATTGCTTCAGTTGAGATGCCCGAGCTCGAGTGAAGACTATGCGGATCGCTTGCTTACGGAAGAATGTTACTTTAGCCGCCTTTTCGGTTTTCGACTAAAGTAACCATTGCTCTTAGTTTCTTTTTTTTTTTTTTTTTACTTTTTTTTACCTCTTCTTTTTGCCTAGGACGTATCCTAGCGAGGAATATGGACCCTATCTTTTGCCCAGGGATGTCCTTTGCGGGTTTTCATTCCTGACGGGTCTTGAGCAATGTCTTCAAGCATAATACTTCTTCATCGTACCGGAGTTGATTAGGTGTCGAAGTTCTTTTCCATCCATATTGGCGAGGATAAGAGCCCCTTCCGAGAAAGCTATCGGCTTTGATCCCGTTCAGCTTCTATTAATTTTACTTCCATCATCATGTGCTTTTGTCCACATGATTAGCTGTACCGATTTGCCGTCTCGGATCTTTGCTATAACCGAAGAGTAATCATTTTGAATGTAGAGCAATTGTCATGTCAATGTCCCTCTTCCTTTCCTTAGGGATTTCAATCCTCCTATTGATCACCATATTTCCACATTTCCCAGTCAATTACTTGAATGCTTTATGATGAAGGGTCAAGAGAATAGAAAGAAAGGGATTTATTGCAAAGGCTTGTGTTTTAGAGGGATTTTTTTTTTTTGAAATAATAGTTTTTGTAAGAATGGCTAGCCAAGGTTGGTCGGTGTTTAGGCTAGTTTAAACAAACGTTTTGTTTTAATGAGGTGGTGTCTTCAGCCCTTTTGGGTTTTCAGCCTAGGATTTTGCCCTTTTATCTTTTTGTCTTGGCCTTTGACCTTGACGGGCTTCTTTTAATAATAATTTCTTTTCTCAAACCATTGTCGAAACACTTTCTTATTTGTGTCTCTAGCTAATCAATCATGTTAACTTTGGCTTCATATTGTCTATGGCATTTTGACGCATTTTGGAACAAAACGTTTGCCTAAGCCTGGTTATTTATGGGGTATAGACATATTTAGCAAGAAGAGAAACAAATAGTAAGAATAGCATTCTTTTGTAATTAAAAGGGAAATGCGTGTCCTAAAGATGCTCGGGGGTCGGGCACACCCCGAGGAGTGATCTCTAATAGTCATTGGGTTTACATCCCTTAGAATCAGAAGAAGGATATCTAATGACTAATGCTACCCTTGATGCTAATATCCCTCCTTTTCGAAATATCCTCTTTAAGTTACGGAGGGGAGACTTCCCTTTTCTTTGTACGACTTGATCTTTAAAGAGTTATCCTTAAAATCTGGCGGCTGTCTTATTCCTTGAGCATCCTTTCCAAGCCCTCGTCCTGGGCTATATCCATTGAGCTTATTTTTCCAACAGTCTTTGCATGTCCGGGGAAATGGTCCCCTCCTCACTGTCTCGACTCAGTCCATTCGCCTTTAGCTTTCGGATCTTCCAGGGAGTTTTCAATCACGAGACATGACTGTTTATATGGTCTTTATTTAGGTCTAGATTTTAATTATCTTGGAGTGAGAGAGAAAAGAATGAAAAGCATATGAATATTATGAAAAATGCCTCATTGTGTTGATAGATGCAAATATTTACAAAGCCCACTTTAATCAAAAATCTCGTGATCATGGGCGGGGGTCACGAGAGATACATCGGAAGCTTTTTTGTAAATTTTTTTTTTTTTATTTATACTTTTTAATGAGGAGCCCTAATCAGCTGGTCTTCTCTACCTACCCAGGCTCACTGTTCTGGTTGTGATAGAGGCTTGTCATCCACCTAAGGGTCGGGAGCATCGAAAGTAATCTGCCCGGCATTCAATAATTCTTGAACCCTATATTTTAAGTTGATGCAATCTTCCACGGAATGCCCAGGAGCGCCTGAGTGGTAATCACATTTTTCATTGAGCTTGTACCAACCGGGGTAAGGTGGATCTTTCTTCTTCAGAGGGATACGTACAAGGAGCTTGGCGTCCAGTAATTTCAAAAACAGACTTCCGTAGGAGGTAGGTATGGAAGTGAATTTCCTCTCTTGTCTGCGTGGCTTGGTTTGTTGCGAGGAGGAAGAAGGTGTGGCAAAGTTTATGGCATTTACACTTCCCTCCTTTTTCTTGCCAAAGGGCCTCTTGAATGATACGTGGGATTTCTTAAACTTGGGAAGGAATTGAGTATTTTCGACATCGGTTACCTCCTTTATATCAAATTTGTATCCCTCTAATGCCCTTAATCTCTTCTCTAAGGCAAAAATTCGTTGCTCAGAGACCTCATTGTGGAAGCATTGTTGGTACATTAACTCTGTCAATTGCGCCATCTGTTCTTTTATGGCATTAAGCTCGGCGGTGAGCTTTCGGTTTTGTTCTTCTAGTTGTTCCATCTTCTTAGCCTTTTGAGCACGAGTGAGGACGGGCGGAAGACCAGCCACCTTCTAAATGATTTTAATGATTCTTATTATAACTTTTTTATTTTAAATGATTAGTGTGGAATAAATATGCCCTAGGATGAATGTGTTTATGTATGCACTACAAAAATATTTTTTATGACAGCGGATATTGAAAGTGGCATAACTTTTGAATGGGTTGTCCGATTTGGACGCACAACATGTCAAAACGAAGAGAAAAGGGTGAAGAACCAAGCTGCAATGCCAAAGGCGATTTGGCCCAGTAATTTTCCCAAAAAACGTCTCTAAGACCCATTTTTTAGGGGTTTATTAAAATGATGAGCATGCTGCAATTATTTTCTCTCTTAGTTTTACCACTTATTGGATGATATGGTATGAATGACACGACTTTGCCAAGAATCTTTTTAAAGTAAAAGGCACTTTTATTGCTTTAATTGTTTTTATATATTTTTTTATGACCCTTTATCTCTTCTGTCGGTCAACGTGGCTACTTAGCTTGCAAAGAACCTGAAACCAGGCTAGCTTAACTGAAGACTGTCCGAGATAAAGGTCTTTTATCTTATCACTTTTTGTGATTTTTAGGGTTTTTCATTTTTTTTTGTTTGTTGTATGATTACCCTATGCTAATGCGTCAATACAAATGCAGCAAACGTATGCACACACAATTCATACATCCACGAGCAGAGCCACGCTTATTTAATCACGAGGTAGGGTTTTCCTGCAGAAACGTGCTTGGTTTGGGTGGTTCTAACTGTTCTCACCAGGCCAAAGGTCCCCAAGGTGCCCCCATTATAGGGACCTCTCAATCTCTCAATCCTCGGGTCATGCACGGAACTCCGTGGCGACACCCTTAGATCAAAAGAAGAGAGTTATCACCTTGAGTTGGTGGTTTTCCGACAACGGTAGTAGCCCCGTGTGCCAACTAACCGATCGTATCTGCCACCCACTCCCTATAGATATTCACTCTTGCCCCCGGGTATAGAGGGACTGTTGTGTGCAAGGGTTTTTGTGTGCAATTTATATTTCAAACAATTGCAGAAATAATCATACAACAGTTATTTAAAGCCATACAATAAAAACATACACAAGGGTAAAGGCGTAATTTCAAATCTTTACTTAGTTTGAATTTATCTGTCACTAAATGGGATCAACTCTCTAGCTTCCCCAGTGGAGTCGCCATCTGTCGCCGCCGTCCCGTTCTGACGTCGGAGGACGTCTCGAAATGTTTATGCGAGCGGTCACGAAAAGATGGTTTAGACTCGCGTTTTTTGTTTTAAAATGTGTTCATTGCTTCCGAGGTGTCCGACGATTGAATTCTCCTCTAAGAAAAGCAAGGTTTTCGAAAAGGGGTTCTTATGGAGTCGCCACCAATATTTTGACCAGAAACATTGGAAAAGGAAAAAAGAAAGAAAGGCGTTGATTTTATAAAATAAACAACTTGGCCGTTATAACCAGAGTTGGGTAAGGGAGTTAGTTACGTGTGGGGAAGGTGTTAGCACCCCACAACGCCCCTTTCGGGTTCCCTATGACAGATCAATTCATTTAAAGAGAAGATTTCGAGAAATTACGCGATTACCCTATTTTATTGCATAATATTGAAATGACTATCTACATAATTTTACATAAATAAAGCTAAATAAAGCAATAAAAGAGATATTAAAATGACTACCTACATGATTCTATTCTACATGACATAATAAAGCTAAATAAAACAATAAAACAATAAATAAAACAATAAAAGAGAAGGGAATTGAAAAGAACCTCCGTAGCAAGCTTTATATTGAGAATCTCGAAGCTGTCAGGATGCGTTTTGGCAACCCTCTCTCTACACAGTCTCTCCTCACCAATACAAGATCGACTCCACTAAAAATTTAAAGAAGAATCAAATGCCGGAATATAATTCCTTAACCGATTGTTACCTATTTAAGGCAATCGGAAAGATCATTCGAGAGAGGGAGAGAAGTAGACAAGTGCTCTAAAGTGTTTCAGAGCTCTCTGGAGTGTCTATGGTGTGAAAAAGTGGCAAATGAGCCTCCTATTTATAGTTTTTCGCAGCTGGCGCACTTTGGGACGGTCGTCTGGGTTGGGACAGCCGTCTGGACTGGGATGGCCGTCCCAAATGGCAAATTTACACAGAGCGGGACCCCCAGGGAAGCCGGGACGGCCGTCCCACTTAAATTGGGTTTGGGACGGCCGTCCCACATTCGGGACGCGCGTCCCAACTGTAAAATGGCAGTTGGGACGGCCGTCCCACTTCTGGGACCGTGGTCTCGCCCTGTTTTGTCCAGTTTTCGTGTTCTGGGACCCCGGGAAGCTTTCCTTTCCTTTTTCGGACATAGATTGATGCCGATGTGTGTCCGTTGAAGCTTTATCTTCATATAGGAAGTCCTCTTGGCCTTCATTAAGATGTCGGGCGAGCTTTGTCTTTGTGTAGGAAGTCTCTTTTGGCTTTTATTGTGTGAATGAGTGAACTCCGTCTTCTATTGTGGGAGGTCCTTCTCGGTTTTGGGAAGCCGGATGAACTCCATCTTTGGGTGAAATTCCTCTAGCTTTTATTTTGAGAGGCCGGGAAAAATTAGGGGTCTACAGCCGATAGTAGAAGTATAGAAACATTAATAAGTATTGGTGGAATTGAATCATACCTGCAATAGGATGTACACATGCACATAGATAAGACAAATAAAAAAAAATACAAACACAATAGGATGACAGTGGAAATGTAGACACATTGGTAAATATTGGTGGAATAGGATCATACCTGCAAAAGGATGTACATGTGCATCTGCATAAGACAAACATAATAAGAGGACAGTGGAAGTATATACACATTAATAAGTATTGGTGATATAGGACCATACCTACAACAGGATGTACACTTGCACCTGCATAAGACACATACAAAGATGAACACAATAAGTTGAAAGTAGACATAAAGAAACATTAATAAGTATTTGTGGAATAGGATCATACCTATAATAGATTGTATACGTGCATTTGCATAAGTTAAGCACAAACAGAAATACAATAGGATGACAGTGGAAGTATATACACATTAATAAGTATTGGTGCAATAGGATCATACCTACAGTAGAATGTTCACATGCACCTACATAAGATAAACACAAACACAATAGAATGATAGTGGATGTATAAACATATTAATAAGTACTAGTGAAATAAGATCATACCTACAATAGAATGTACAGTTGTACCTGCATAAGACAAAGACAAAGATGAACATAATAAGTTGACAGTGGACGTATAGAAACATTAGTAACTATTGGTGGAGTAGGAACATACTTGCAATGGGATGTACACGTGTACCTACATGAGTCAAACACAAACAGAAATACAATAGGATGATAGTGGAAGTATATACACATTAATAGGTATTGGTGGAATAGGATCATACCTACAATAAGATGTTCACATGCACCTACATAAGACAAACACAATAGGATGATGATGAAAGTATAGACATATTGATAAGTATTGATGGAATAGGATCACACCTGCAATAGGATGTACACGTGCACCTGCATAAGACAAACACAAAGACACACATAATAAAAGAGAAGGGATGTATATACATATTAATAAGTATTGGTGGAATAGGATCATACCAGCAATATGATGTACACTTGAACCTGCATAAAAGAAACGCAAACAAAAACAATAGGATGACAGTGGAAGTATAGAAACATTAATAAGTATTGGTGGAATAGGATCATACCTGCAATCGGATGTACATGCTGTCAATTTTCCATCTCCTTGCCAAGTCATAGAATAAATCAAAATCATGATGATTTTTCTCTTTTCTTCAAAAGTAGTAATAGAAACAATCAACCCAGTATGTAAATGACAGCATTTAATAATGTTGCATTTTAGTTTCTAATTTTGCATTAGTTAATGGTTATTATCTTTTACAGGTTTTGTATTATCTTGTTAGGGTCGAACCATTCACTACTCTTGCAATCAAACTACAAGGCGGAAAATTTGATCATGCAGATCGAATGTTTTCTGATATTTCTGCTACATGGAATGGAGTTCTTCAGGACATGAGTGATGTGAAGGAATTGGTATACATTTACTAACTTAAAACAGAATGATTGATTTTCTTGAATGGTTGTACATTAAATTTCTTTGCAATTGCATGTTAAAGACTTCTAGTTTCCCTTAGCAACTTCAATGTTTTTAGTACTTATATTTTTACATGCTTTTAATAGGTTTCTTGAAACTTATATTTTAAGCTTTTCTTTTTCCTCTTTTAATGTTAAATTAGGTTCCTGAGCTATTTTACCTCCCGGAGGTCCTCACAAATGAAAATTCAATTGATTTTGGCACAACACAGTTGGGAGGAAAGCTCGGTATACTCATTGAGATTTTCTCCATTTTCTTTTTAAGAAGACAATTAGTTACATGTATGTGCTTATTAAAGTTATTTCTGCTTGTGAATTACGATTGCCATGCCAGATACTGTAAAACTTCCTGCTTGGGCTGAGAGTCCAGTTGATTTTGTGCACAAGCATAGGATGGCTCTGGAGAGCGAGTATGTATCTGCTAATTTGCATGAGTGGATTGATCTCATATTTGGGTAGGCTTTCTTCCTACTTTCAGTTTCTCCCCAATCTTTTGGAGTCCAATCATACTTCAAGGCTTCTTTCTGTTTATTCATGAGTCTTAGTTTTTCTAGCATTTTCAATGTAGATATCTATAATATGTTAGAAAAGTAGTTTTAGATCAAGAGGGGGGGTGAATTGATCTTTGATAGTTTTTCGCAAATCACAGATTATCTAATTCGAAAATTAAGTTTACTAATCTATTCTTGAATCACAAAGCAATCAATCAAAATAAGCGCAACAACTGAATTTAAAGAGAGAAAGGTTAAGAAAGATTTTACCGGTATTTTATACTGGTTCACCCAATACCAGGGCTACGTCCAGTCTCCAGCCAAATTCTAGCTGGGTTCCACTAGATTAAATGTTTTACAGATTCAACAATCTTACACCTAATCTAACACAAGAACCAAATTCCAGTTCCTGCACTTAACCTCTCCACCAAGAACCAAATTCCAGCTCTTGATAACTTCTACAACCAAATTCCAGTTGCAGAGAAACCAGTGCCCAAATTCCAGGCACCAAACCTTTCACCAAGAACCAAATTCCAGTTCTTGATAACCTCTACAACCAAATTCCAGATTGCAGAGAAACCGAGTGCCCAAATTCCAGGCACCAAACCTTTCACCAAGAACCAAATTCCAGTTCTTGATAACCTCCACAACCAACTTCCAGTACAGAGAAACTTGTGCCCAAATTCCAGGCACAACACAATACAAAAGAATGAAAAAGAATTTACAAAGAAGAAACTAGAAAGCTCAAACCAGTTTATCCAAATCTGCAGAGAGTTTCTTCTTCAAAAGAATGCAAGTTGCCTCAAGAAAGATTTTCAAAATAACTTCAAAAAATTGTTGCGAATCTTTCTTGAAAAAGTTCTAAGGTTTGCTTGAATGATTGCTTAAGGATGTGTAAAAACTGATATTCAAAGTCTGTTTAAAAAGTTCAAGCAAAACTGTTTTTAAAGAGTATTTTCAAAAACTGCTGCATTAATTAATCTGTTGAAAGTTTGTTTTAATCTGTTGAAATAGCCGTTTCAATCTGTTAAAAGTCCTTTCAATCCATTAATGTGTTCTTGATTCTTTAACAGAATTGTTTTAGCTGATACTGCAATGGTTATATCAATTAAAACACTTTTCAAAAAATCTTCTAAGTTAATTCAATCGATTGTTTCGTGTTTTAATCGATTGATATACTGCAAAACTTTCTTATAAAACTTTTCAAGTTATTTTAACTGATAAAAAGAAGTTTTAATCGATTAAAACTCTGCACAAAGTTTTTCCAAGTTGTTTTAATCGATTGAAATGTGTTTTAATCGATTGAAACAGATCTGATCGATCATAATTCAATTCTGATCGATCATAACCAACTCTGATCGGTCATAACTGCATTCTGATCGATCATTCTGACCCTTTAAGTGATTTTAATCGATTGAAACGTGTTTTAATCGATTGAAATAAGTTCTGATCGCTCATATTTAAAATCTGATTGGTCATAATGGGTTCTAAAGGGTTTTAATCGATTAAAAGTAATTTGTATCGATTAAAATACTGTAAAATTACTTCTTTGAACATTCTAAGAGATTTTAATCGGTTCTTTCAAAACTATATCAGTTAAAAACATTATTAAGAAAGCTTTTGTCACAATGCTTTGTTTTTAATTTGTTTAAAACGATTTTTGAGGCATTTTGCAAAATCATTTAAGAGAAGAAACTTTATGCAGCAGAAAAGATAAAGTGGTTTTACCTAAGCCTTCTGTAGACACACTAAATCTTCTAACTCTATTATCTGAGTGACTTGTTGACCGTTGCAATGTTGACTTTAAACTCCATCTTTGACTTCATCAGATCAATGAGATCTTTGCCAAATTATTTCACTAAGATCTTCATCACTTTCATAATATTCCTTTTTAAATTTCCATATGGTTATATTAAAAGGATTTAACCATGCAGGTATAAACAACAGGGCAAAGAGGCTATTGCAGCAAATAATGTTTTCTTTTACATTACCTATGAATGGGATTCAAGAGGAGCTGCCATAAACTGACAGATTTTATTAACAGAAAAACATATCTCGACTCAGGTGATTGTGAGATATTGAAGAGCACCCACTACAGAATATTTGACCCAGTATGAAGGGACAGTGGATATTGATAAAATATTTGACCCAGTATGTCTCTGTTCATCTTCATATTTTCAATTCATCTTGTTGTCTATGTAACATGAAATTCCAACTCCCTGAAACAAAATATGAAAATATCCTTAAATCAATTATCATATCAGAACTACCTTTGGTTGAAGGATTAAAGTACATGATAATTATAGTTTTGCTTGTCACTTGTATGTGTGATTGTTACATAATTGCTATTATACATGAACTTGACTGCTTAGGCATGATATAAACAAGGCAATCCTTGTGACCAATACAAGTTGCAGAGAAACTGAGGAAAATAGAAAAGATTAGATGCGGAAAATATCCATTTCTCTTTTTGGGTAAAAGATGAGATGGAAAAATAATCCCTTGTGCCATTACTGTCTATATGTGAACTTCTTAATGAAAGAAAGAAAGAAAGATATATTGATACTAAAAGAAAAAGAACAATCAGTAATACATGTAATTCTCTGTTACAAAGATGAGATGGAAAAATAATCCCTTGTGCCATTACTGTCTATATGTGAACTTCTTAATGAAAGAAAGAAAGAAAGAAAGATATATTGATACTAAAAGAAAAAGAACAATCAGTAAGACATGTAATTCTCTGTTACAAACCCATTAGACAGAAAATTAGGAACTGTTTTTGTAACTAAATTACAACTGACAGAAAACATAAAAGAGTAATATACCTAACAAGAGAAATATCTCAATACCACTCCGACAAGCTCTCCAGATGGGTGAGATACATCATGTAGATCAACCACTGTGAGCTTGGATACGAGAAAAAGAAATCTTGTAGTATACAGCCATTTAGTAAGAATATCTGCCATAAGATCATGACCTAGAATATGTTTGTTGAACAACAAGTTGTTTAGCAAGCACTCTCTCTTGAACAAAGAAAATATCATGTTCCTTATGTTTTGTCTTTGCATATAGGATGGGATTAAGAGAGAGATTAACTGCATTGAGATTATACCAATACACAATCGGGACACAATAAGGTATAGCAAATTCACTATGAAGTGTTTGAATCCAAAGAAGTTTGGTGGTGACTGAGGCAAGGCTCCAATATTCTACCTTTGTACTAGATAGCAACAACAGTTTTCTTACGAGACCTCCATGAAACTAAAGTAGGACCAAGAAAAATTGCAACTCTAGAGCTAGACCGACTCATCTAGGTCAATAGCCCATTCTGCATCACAAAAAGCTTTAATCATTATAGATTGATTAGCAATAGTTAGAATAACTTGTATACCACAATGAAGAGTACCTTTAGATATCTAAGTATTCATTTTATCGTGGTCCAATGGGATTCAAGAGGAGCTGCCATAAACCGACGATTTTATTAACGAGAAAAACATATCTCGACTCGGGTGATTGTGAGATATTGAAGAGCACCCACTACGGATCTGTAAAATGAAGGATCTAACAATAAATAAGAACCTTGTTTAGAAAGTTAAATCATAGGAGAAGAAACTGGCTTAGCCTCAAGCATGTTAGTCTTAGAAAGATCTTTAATCTATTTTGAGTCGTAAGGAGAGACCCATTGGATTGAGGACAAACTTCTATACCAAGAAAGTAATCGAGATTACTAAGCTGCTGTTTTAGAGAAAAGATCGAATCGATTTTGTGAATAAAACTCTGAAAAAAGGAGAGTTTCTTGTGGTAAACTTCTATATCAACAGAAGAATTACGAACTTTGACCTTAGTTGTCTCGCTTTCGTTCTTGTTTGACGATGAAAATAGGAATGAATCTTCTTCCAAACTTCATAAGAATAGATACACACAAGAACATGAGCAAGAATTACTATTGTAACCAAGCTAACAACATGTGATCTTGTTGTTCCCAAACAAGATAATATGAATTCACGTGATCAAGAAGATCTTGATCCAAAAAAAAAGGGAAAGAATTTTCCGAGCTACAAGAAAATGATGCATAAAATGTTGAGGCCATAGCAAGAAATTATTGTCATCGAGTTTACGTAAACTATGATGAGAAACTGTGACCAGAGTTTGTGCTTGGACCAAGATGAAAGAACCACTATCACTTGGAAGTAGTGTGGGTTTGCAAGGGTGTTGCCCGAGTCATTACAGGTGGTGGAGGGGAAGGTGGTAGAATGGTTTTTGAAGCCATAGATCATATTTCTCTTATACCATATTAAAAGAAAGAAAGATATATTGGTACTAAAAGAAAAAGTACACTTAGTAATAAATCTAGTTATCTATTAAAATCAGTAATATATGCTAAACAGAGAATTACAAAACATAAGAGAAATGTCTCTAACATGGGTGATATAACGCAAATTTTATGACTTAAAAAATGGAAGATTTATGCACTATTAATTTTAATGTGGAGTACATTTTTGCAAAAATACTAAAGTCATATTAAAAGCATCAGACCTCAACAAATAATTTATCCATGTTTTTGTAACTTGTTACTCCTCCTCTGCATGATAAGTAAAGGTGCAACAGCATGCCACACAAGATCAGATTGCTTATTTTGGACAAACACCATCCCAACTTCTTACTATTCCACACTTGAAGAAGAAACCGCTATCAGAAGTTCTGCATTTGCAGGTAACCTCGATTAAATTGATTTAACAGTAACACCTTTATTAATACAAGCATCTATGTTTGCTTCCCTGTCTTCTTACCCTTTGTTTTTTATGGATTTCTGTAAATCATCAGGCTAACTGATAATTCATGGTTTGCCATTAGCCATGCATGTATAATGGCTGTTTTTCACAATTTTGGTTTGTAATACGAAGAGAAAAAACAACTACATTTCTTTTTTACTAAATAACTCGCTATTCATGAACTCTTGCAAAAAGTACCAAACATTGCCAAAATTCACTCTCTACCCGATTTCTTATACTTACTTACCCCGACTTTGATTTCCATAAAGTATTTTTGGATAAAATGGTCACTTGTTTTAATTGTCAAACATTACATTGGTCTCATTATTGTCGCCGCCGTCCGTTCCGACGTCCTGGGGACGTCTCGAACGTTTATGCGAGCGGTCGCGAAAAGATGGGTGAGACTCGCGTTTTTTGTTAAAAATGTGTTCATTGCTTCCGAGGTGCTCAACACTGAACTATCCTCTAATAGAAGCAAGGTTTTCGAAAAGGGGTTCTTTTGGAGTCGCCACCAATGTTTTGACCAGAAATATTGGAAAAGGAAAAAAAGGCGTTGATTTTATTAAAAACCAACTTGGCCATTATAACCAGAGTTGGGTAAGGGAGTTAGTTACGTGTGGGGAAGGTGTTAGCACCCCCACAACGCCCCTTTCGGGTTCCCTATGACGGATTTATTCATTAAGTGAAGATTATGAGAAATTACGCATTTACCCTTATTTTATTGATACAGTTATTTAGATATGGTTATCTACATGATTTATCTACATTGCATACTGAAAACAATAAATAAAGCAATAAAGAAGAAGAGAATTGAGAAAAACCTCCGTAGCAAGCTTTATATTATGATTCTTGTACAAAGAGGACGCGTTTAGGCAGTCCTTCGCTCTACAATTGTTCTCCTCTCGTCTACCCTAATCGACTCGACTAATTTTCTAGAAGAAATCGAATGCCGGAATACAAATTCCTTAACTGATTGTTACCTAAAAAAGGCAATCAGAGAGATCATTCGAGAGAGGGAGAGAAGAAGACAAGTCTCAGAGTTGTCTGGTGTGTGAGGTGTGTCGAATGAGACAAATGAGGCTCCTATTTATAGCCATTTTTCGCCTGGACATCTGGGACGGCCGTCTGGGTTGGGACGGCCGTCCCAACTGCATATTTTACACTGGGACAATTTGGGACGGCCTGGTGCATTTGGGACGGCCGTCCCAATTGAATTTGGGGGTTTGGGACGCGCGTCCCAAATGTGAGACGTGCGTCTCACATGCAATTTTGGTGTTTGGGATGGCCAGGTGTGTTTGGGACGGCCGTCCCAGTTTGGGACGGCTGTCCCAAACTGCTTTGGCCTGTCTTCGCGTTCCGGGACCCCCGAGAAGCTTTCCTTTCCTTTTTTCAGACGTCGTTTGATGCCGATGTGTGTCCGTTGAAGCTTTATCTTCGTGTAGGAAGTCTTCTTGGCCTTCATTTGAGATGTCAGGCGAGCTTTATCTCTGTATAGGAAGTCTCCTTTGTCTTTTATCGTGCAGACAAGCGATCTCTATGTTTGTTGCGGGAGGTTTCCTCGGTTTTGGGAAGCCGGATGAACTCCATCTTCGGGCGAAGTTCCTCTAGCTTTTATTTTGAGAGGCCGGGCAAAATTAGGGGTCTACAACTGCCCCCCCTTCACCTGCCTAACTAATTTGTTGGTTTTAATATGCCGACAAAATTAGTTGGTAGGGGAAGGAGTTAACCCTTTTGCCCGGCTATCCTTCGGATGCTGCTCCTTGCTGATCCTCCGGATGATAAATATTTTGATAGGTACTAACCCCTATCTGGTTTGAGCCTTCTTTTTCTAAGGCTCTAGTGAGTACTTACCCTCACCGGGTATAAGTCTGTATTTTTACTAGACTTTTGTGGGTACCTACCTCCACTAGGTATGAACCTTGTTCTGCAATGGTTTTGGTGAGTACCTACCCTCACCTGGTATGAGTTTACGTTCTGCTTAAACTCTTATGGGTATTTACTTCCGAGGTGTTCAACACTGAACTATCCTCTAATAGAAGCAAGGTCTTTGCACCCGTTTTTTGCAATGCTCCCGGTGAGTATTTTTACTCCACCGATGCATTTTTGCTAGGTTTTTTGATAAACCTCGTTACTGCAAGGCTTAGGTGAGTACGCACCCCACCGATGTGAATGATAAGTCTCATTACGCAAGGCTTAGGTGAGTACACACCCTCACCGGTGTGAATGATAAGCCTTTTCGCAAGGCTTAGGTGAGTACACACCCCCACCCGGTTTGAATGATAAGCCTTTTTTCACAAGGCTTAGGTGAGTACACACCCCCACCCGGTGTGAATGATAAGCCTTTTTCACAAGGCTTAGGTGAGTACACACCCCCACCCGGTGTGAATGATAAGCCTTTTTCGCAAGGCTTAGGTGAGTACACACCCCCACCGGTGTGAATGATAAGCCTTTTTCACAAGGCTTAGGTGAGTACACACCCCCACCCGGTGTGAATGATAAGCCTTTTTCACAAGGCTTAGGTGAGTACACACCCCACCCGGTGTGAATGATAAGCCTTTTTCACAAGGCTTAGGTGAGTAGACACCCCCACCTGGTGTGAATGATAAGCCTTTTCACGAGGCTTAGGTGAGTACACACCCCCACCGGTGTGAATGATAAGCCTTTTTCGCAAGGCTTAGGTGAGTACACACCCCCACCCGGTGTGAATGATAAGCCTTTTTCACAAGGCTTAGGTGAGTACACACCCCCACCGGTGTGAATGATAAGCCTTTTTCACAAGGCTTAGGTGAGTACACACCCCCACCGGTGTGAATGATAAGCCTTTTTCACAAGGCTTAGGTGAGTACACACCCCCACCGGTGTGAATGATAAGCCTTTTCACGAGGCTTAGGTGAGTACACACCCCCACCGGTGTGAATGATAAGCCTTTTTCACGAGGCTTAGGTGAGTACACACCCCACCGGTGTGAATGATAAGCCTTTTTCACAAGGCTTAGGTGAGTACACACCCCCACCCGGTGTGAATGATAAGCCTTTTTCACAAGGCTTAGGTGAGTACACACCCCCACCTGGTGTGAATGATAAGCCTTTTTCACAAGGCTTATAGGATGAACTTTTTGTAGTCAATCCTATGATCATCTGTTTTTGGAGATGAGTTGACGGCTTACTGTTTTTGGTCATGCGTCTCTGGGGAGTAATTGATTTTTCTTTTTGACTTTTCTGTTTTAGTCATCTGTTTTTACCAGGGATTTCTGTATTTTGGCTCTTCTTGTTTTAGCCATCCGGCTTTTGCCGGGGATTCTTTGATTTTGGCTTTTCTGTTTAGCCATGGGGATTTCATTGTTTTGGCTTTTTCTTTTAGCCATCCGGTCTTGACCGGGGATTTCTATATTTTGGCTTTTTTGTTTAGCCATCCGGCTTTGCCGGGGATTCTTTGTTGGTTGCCTCTTTGTTTAGGCAGGAATCCTTTGGGGATTTTGATTTCTATTAGTTGCGCCTCTTGATTAGGCTGAAATCCACTTGGTGAGATTTTTGTTTGGTTGCGCCTCTTGATCAGGCGGAAATCCTCTGGGGATTTGAGCTTTTTGTTGATTGTGCCTTTTATTTAGGCAAGAACCCACTTGGGGATGTGATTTCTATTTGGTTGTGCCTCTTGATTTAGGCATATGCTTCAATAGTGGTGAAGACTTAGGTTTTGGATTGCCTCTTGTATAGGTTGATTTCCCGTTTCTTGGGGATATTGGCTTTCTGCTTGCCTGTTGGAAGTGAAGACTTTGCTTTTCACTGGGGATATTTGTATTTGGGAATTTATACGCGATTCCCTGAGGATATAAACTTGTAGTTTTGCCTTCATTTGGTAGGCTCGCTGGGGATTTTCTTTTTGGTGATCTGCTGGGGAATTGATTTTATTCTGGAGATCTTATTTTGGATTGCCCCCCAAGGGAGGAATGGAGTTTTTCGACTCCTTTATTGGCTGTTGTTGTTTGAGCTGGTTTTGCTTAAGCTCTTATTTTGCTGGGGAATGGGTTTTTACCCTTTTCTCGCAATTCCTCTTTTTTGCGCTTTTGGTTTTGCATATGTGCTCCTTTTATGCACATTGGCTTGATCTTTGGATGAGAAAGATATCTTTTTTCTTCCTCTTTTCTTCTTGGAGATCCCTGGGGAATTTTCTTTGCTTCTTGGGGATCAAATCCTTTGTTTGATTTTTTATGATGGAGTCTTGGCTCTAACTTTTGTGAGGCTCTTTATTGAGCGGAATGAAGAGTTTTTTCCTCTTTTTCTTTTTTGGGATTCACCGAGGAGTCTGTCGGTTTCCTGGAGATCCAAATTTGATGGAGTCTTGGCTCCTGGCTTTGTGAAGCTTCTTATTTGAGCTGGAAGATGGAAATTTTTGTTTTCCTCTTTTTGTCTTTTTGTAGACTTTTCTTGATATACTTTTCTTGGAGATTTTTTATTTGGCCTTTTTCTGTGGTGGCCTCTATTAGGGGATAAAAAGTTTTTCTTTCTTTTCCTTTGGTTGCCCCCTAGTGATGTGGAGGATTTGATTCCGTATTTTCTTTGATGGACTCTTATGTAGTCCTTATTCTCCTTATTCTGCTTTGGGGGAGTGATGGAGACTCTTGCATGAGTATGTTTGATGACTCATGTGGCGATGAAGCTAAGTCGTGAAGTAGTCTTTTTGTTTTGCCTTTGGAGTAGGCAAGGATCCTCTTGGGGATGGTCAAGCCTTTCCATTTGGCTTTTTTCATTTTGATGGTGTCCTTCTTTCTTGGATGGAAGGATGCTGATTGCAGCTTTGAATGACTATGTTTGATGACTCATGTGGTGATGATGCTGAGTCATGGAGTAATTATTTTTGTTTTGCCTCTAGAGTAGGCAAGGATCCGCTTGGGGATCGTTGGGCCTTTCCGTTGGCCTTTTTGATGTACCCTCCTTCTATTGGGGTTTGAGGAGAATGGTTAGAGCTATGGTTTTCTTAAAGCTCTTTATTCTGCTAAAATGGTTTTGATTTCACTTGTTGTGATTTTGATTTTTATTTAGAGGCTGGATTTTGGCGCCTTTTATTTCCAATCACAAACATGGAGACTATCCTCCTTGTATGCATGTTTATTATTCTTGTTTGAAGAAAATTATTTTTTTCTTTGATTTTGACAAAGTCGTATTGTGCAACTACTTTGTGTGTGAATGTCCTAAATGCAATCTATTGTTTATTTATTTTGGATGCATTTAGAAAGTAACTGGCCTTCTCCCGTTGGCTTCTCATGAATACGCCGATGGGCTCCTCTTTTTATGACCTTAATGATGGGCTTCTCTTTTATTCATCTTTTGGTTTTGGCCCTATCTTTTGCCTAGACCGCCCTTTACAGGTTTTCGATCTAGCGGGCTGCCTTAATTTTTGCCTAGAATATCTTAGGGGGCTTTTGCCTTATCTTTTGCCTAGACCGTTCTTCTGGGATTTCCGATCTAGCAGGCTGCCCTGATTTTTACCTAGAAATATCCTAGCAGGCATTTATCATTTTCTTATTATTATTATTATTTTTTTTTTTTATGCTTCCTCTTTTTAGATGCATGCTTGATCTTTGATTAAAAGTCTTTGCGCATATTTATGATTTATCAATAAAGAGGCATTTCCATAATATTTGGTCAAGAGAAAGGAAATGAAAGGGAATTTTATTGATAAATGAGCAAAAGTTTATTTCTTTTACAGAAGAATTTCAAGAGGTATTTAGAAGAATGGGTGGTCGGGGTTGGCTATACTGTTTAGGCTTGAACAGTCATGTCTATGATATCTGCCCCCTGATTCTCCTAATTGCTTCAGTTGAGATGTTCTGAGCTCAGAGTGAAGACTATGCAGATTGCTTGCTTTTGGAAGAATGTTACTTTAGCCGCCTTTTCGGTTTTCGACTAAAGTAACCATTGCTCTTAGTTTCTTTTTTTTTTTTTTATTTACTTTTTTTTTTTACCTCTTCTTTTTTCCTTGGACGTATCCTAGCGAGGAATATGGACCCTATCTTTTGCCCAGGTATGTCCTTTGCGGATTTTCATTCCTGACGGGTCTTGAGCAATGTCTTCAAGCATAATACTTCTTCACCGTACCGGAGTTGATTAGGTGTCGAAGTTCTTTTCCATCCATATTGATGAGGATAGGAGCCCTTTCCGAGAAAGCTCATTTGACCACAAGGGGTCCTTCGTAGTTCAGTGCCCATTTTCCAATTTTATTGTTTTGGGCCGGAAGCAACTTATTTACCATTAAATCCTTCTTTTGGTAAATATGAGGGTTGACCTTTTTCGTAAGCCTTTTTATTTTCCTTTGATAGGCTTGTCCGTGACATATAACATTCAGCCGTTTTTCTTCCATAAGGTTTAACTGGTTATGTTGGCTTCGAACCCGGTCAGCCTCTGTTAATTTTGCTTCCATCATCATGTGCTTTTATCAACATGATTATCTGTACTAATTTGCCGTCTTGGATCTTTGCTATAACCGAAGAGTAATCATTTTGAATGTAGAGCAATTGTCATGTCAATGCCCCTCTTCCTTTCCTTAGGGATTTCAATCCTCCTATTGATCACCATATTTCCACATTTCCCAGTCAATTACTTGAATGCTTTATGATGAAGGGTCAAGAGAATAGAAAGAAAGGGATTTATTGTAAAGGCTTGTGTTTTAGTAAGATTTTTTGTAATAAAGGTTTCTGTAAGAATAGCTAGCCAGGGTTGGTCTGTGTTTAGGCTAGTTCAAACAAATGTTTTGTTTTAATGAGGTAGCGTCTTCAGCTGATTACTTTATGACTGATTAATATTCCTAGTCTGCCTAGGATTTTGCCCTTTTATCTTTTTGTCTTGGCCTTTGACCTTGACGGGCTTCTTTTAATAATAATTTCTTTTCTCAAACATTGTCGAAACACGATTTTCTTATTCGTGTCTCTAGCTAATCAATCATGTTAACTTTGGCTTCATTTTGTGTATGGCGTTTTGATTATTTTGACGCATTTTGGAACAAAACGTTTGTCTAAACAGGGTTATTTAATGGGGTATAGACATGTTTAGCAAGAAGAGAGGCAGATAGTAAGAATAGCATTCTTTTGCAATTTCAGGGAAATGTGTGCCCTAGAGATGCTCGGGGTCCGGGCCTACCCCGAGGAGTGATCTCTAATAGTCATTGGGTTTACATCCCTTAAAATCGGAAGAAGGGCATTTAATGACTAATGCTACCCTTGATGCTAATATCCCTCCTTTTTGGAAGATGGTCTTTTTAAGGTACGGAGGGGAGACTTCCCTTTTCATCGTACAACTTGTCCTTTTGTAGGGTTGTTCTTTAAAGGATTATCCTTAAAATCTAGGATGTCTCTTATTCCTTGAACATCCTTTCCAAGCCCTTGCCTGGGCTGTATCCATATCTCTTCATTATATGGGCCACTTTTAAACTGCTAGGATGTCTTTCCATATTTTCAAATGTCTTCTTCAGCCGCATCCATTTAAGGTATGGTAGACGGTTCGCTGATTCGAATGTAGTCTTTAACTTGAACCATGATCAATTTGTCGCCTACCACGAATTTGATTTTTCGGTGGAGCGTTGAAGAAACTGCCCTAGCACTGTTAATCCAAGGTCTGCTCAATCTTCCCCTCGGATTATTTTTCTTTTCCTCTTCGGTTTCTTTTTATTTTTTCTTTGTTTTTAGGAGCATTATCTTGTAGCTCCTTGGATGAATAAAATTTTTTGCTTATCATCCTGCCCCCAATGTTGGCTATATTGGAGATATCTTCATTGACGGACAATTCTTTTGTGCATATCCATAGTACAGCTTTATCCGATGTATAAGGGAAAGGACAAGGCATGAATAAGCGCAAAGGTGTTATTGCCTCTTCCCTGACATTATTAATTTGGGTCTCGACATTTACTTCTTTCTTATTGTCTCCTTGTCCCAAATTGAAGGCCTTAGTTTTTTCCTTATGGGGCTGTATTGATTGAGCTTATTTTTCTAACAGTCTTTGCATGCTCGGGGAAATGGTCCCCTCCTCACTGTCTGACTCAATCCATTCGCCTTCGGCTTTCAGATCCCGCAGAGAGTTTTCAATCACAGACATGACTGTTTATATGGTCTATATTTGGGTTTAGATTTTATTCAATTATTTTGGAATGAGAGAGAAAAGAATGAGAAGCATATGAATATTATGAAAAATGCCTCATTGTATTGATAGATGCAAATATTTACAAAGCCCACTTTAATCAAAAATCTCGTGATCATGGGCAGGGATCACGAGAGATACATCGGAAGCTTTTTGATATATTTTGATATATTTTCTATTACATTTTTAAAGATGATAAAAATGATGAGCCCTATATAGCTAGTCTTCCTTATCCCGTCTTTCATTCGGGCTTTGATAAGGGCTGGTCATCCACTTTTGGAGTTGACGCGTCGAAAGTAATCCATCTTGCGTCTATTAAATCTTGGACCTTATGCTTTAAGGCCATACAGTTATCTACAGAATGTCCCGGAGCGTCTGAATGATAATTGCATTTTTCGTTTGGCTTATACCATTCTGGATATGGTGGCTCCATTTTCTTGGGAGGGACGCGTACTAGGAGTTTGACGTCCAACAATTTTAGCAACAGGCTTCCATAAGAAGTGGGTATTGGAGTGAACTTTCTTTCCGGCCTGCGTGACTTGGTCTGCTGCGAGGAGGACGAAGGAGTGGTGAAGTTGATAGCATTTACGTCTTCTTCCTTCTTCTTTCCAAAGGGCTTCTTGAATGATGCGTGGGATTTCTTAAACTTGGGAGGGAATCGAGTATTTTCGGCATCGGTTACCTCCTTTACATCAAATTTGTATCCCTCTAATGCCCTTAATTTTTCCTCTAGGGCAAAAATTCGTTGCTCAGAGACCTCATTGTGGAAGCATTGTTGGTACATTAACTCCGTCAATTGCGCCATTTGTTCTTTTATGGCATTAAGCTCGGCGGTGAGCATACGGTTCTGTTCCTTTAATTGCTCCATCTTCTTGGCTTTTCGAGCGCGAGTGAGAACAAGTAGAAGACCAGCCACTTTCTAAATGATTTAAAGATTTTTATTATATTATTTTTTTATGAATGATCGGTGTGAAATAGATATACCTTAGACAATAGCTTTGGTATCTTCTCAAAAGCCTATGTTTTAAGGGTACCATACCCACCTTAGTGTGATAACTTCCTTTTTCAAAGGTTGCCAACACACCTTAACGCACTTATCTCTTCTAGGAAGGTGATAAACGCACTTGGGCCTCTTTCACTATTGTCTAAGGATATCTAATGCATCCTAGAATGAATGTGCTTTATGCATGCACTACAAAAATATTTTTTATGACAACATATATTGAAAGTGGAATAACTTTTGACTGGGTTGTCCGATTTGGACGCACAACATGTCAAAACGAAGAGAAAAGGGTGAAGAACCAAGCTGCAAATGCCATAGGCAATTTGGCCCAGTAATTTTCCCAAAAACCGCTCCTAAGACCCATTTTTTGGAGGTTTATTAAAATGATGCATATTTTTCTTAGTGCATTTATTTTCTCTCTTAGTTTTTCCACTTATTGGATGATGTGGTATGAACGATACGACTTTGCCAAGAATCTTTTTATTATAAAAAGGCATTTTTATGGCTTTCATTCGTTTTTATATTTTTTTATGACCCTTTATCTCTTCTGTCGATCAACGTGGCTACTTAGCTTACAAAGAACCTGAAACCAGGCTAGCTTAACTGAAGACTGTCCGAGATAAAGGTCTTTTATCTTATCACTTTTTGTGATTTTTAGGGTTTTTCATTTTTTTGTTTGTTGTATGATTACCCTATGCTAATGCATCAATACAAATGCAGCAAACGTATGCACACACAATTCATACATCCACGAGCAGAGCCACGCTTATTTAATCACGAGGTAGGGTTTTCCTGCAGAAACGTGCTTGGTTTAGGTGGTTCTAACTGTCCTCACCAGGCCAAAGGTCCCCAAGGTGCCCCCATTATAGGGACCTCTCCATCTTTCAGTCCTTGGGTCATGCACGGAACTCCGTGGCGACACCCTTAGACCAAAAGAAGAGAGTTATCACCTTGAGTTGGTGGTTTTCCGACAACGGTAGTAGCCCCGTGTGCCAACTAACCGATCGTATCTGCCACCCACTCCCTATAGGTATTCACTCTTGCCCCCGGGTATAGAGGGACTGTTGTGTGCAAGGGTTTTTGTGTGCAATTTATATTTCAAACAATTGCAGAAATAATCATACAACAGTTATTTAAAGCCATACAATAAAAACATACAGAAGGGTAAAGGCGTAATTTCAAATCTTTGCTTAGTTTGAATTTATCTGTCACTAAATGGGATCAACTCTCGGACTTCCCCAGTGGAGTCGCCATCTGTCGCCGCTGTCCGTTCCGACATCTTGGGGACGTCTCGAACGTTTATGCGAGCGGTCGCGAAAAGATGTGTGAGACTCGCGTTTTTTGTTAAAATTGTGTTCATTGCTTCCGAGGTGCTCAACACTGAACTATTCTCTAATAGAAGCAAGGTTTTCGAAAAGGGGTTCTTTTGGAGTCGCCACCAATGTTTTGACCAGAAACATTGGAAAAGGAAAAAAAGGCGTTGATTTTATTAAAAACCAACTTGGCCATTATAACCAGAGTTGGGTAAGGGAGTTAGTTACGTGTGGGGAAGGTGTTAGCACCCCCACAACGCCCCTTTCGGGTTCCCTATGACGGATTTATTCATTAAGTGAAGATTATGAGAAATTACGCATTTACCCTTATTTTATTGATACAGTTATTTAGATATGGTTATCTACATGATTTATCTACATTGCATACTGAAAACAATAAATAAAGCAATAAAGAAGAAGAGAATTGAGAAAAACCTCCGTAGCAAGCTTTATATTATGATTCTTGTACAAAGAGGACGCGTTTAGGCAGTCCTTCGCTCTACAATTGTTCTCCTCTCGTCTACCCTAATCGACTCGACTAATTTTCTAGAAGAAATCGAATGCCGGAATACAAATTCCTTAACTAATTGTTACCTAAAAAAGGCAATCAGAGAGATCATTCGAGAGAGGGAGAGAAGAAGACAAGTCTCAGAGTTGTCTGGTGTGTGAGGTGTGTCGAATGAGACAAATGAGGCTCCTATTTATAGCCATTTTTCGCCTGGACATCTGGGACGGTCGTCTGGGTTGGGACGGTCGTCCCAACTGCATATTTTACACTGGGACAATTTGGGACGGCCTGGTGCATTTGGGACGGCCGTCCCAATTGAATTTGGGGGTTTGGGACGCGCGTCCCAAATGTGAGACGTGCGTCTCACATGCAATTTTGGTGTTTGGGACGGCCAGGTGTGTTTGGGACAGCCGTCCCAGTTTGGGACGGCTGTCCCAAACTGCTTTGGCCTGTCTTCGCGTTCCGGGACCCCCGAGAAGCTTTCCTTTCCTTTTTTCGGACGTCGTTTGATGTCGATGTGTGTCCGTTGAAGCTTTATCTTTGTGTAGGAAGTCTTCTTGGCCTTCATTTGAGATGTCAGGCGAGCTTTATCTCTGTATAGGAAGTCTCCTTTGTCTTTTATCGTGCAGACAAGCGATCTCTGTGTTTGTTGCGGGAGGTTTCCTCGGTTTTGGGAAGCCGGATGAACTCCATCTTCGGGCGAAGTTGCTCTAGCTTTTATTTTGAGAGGCCGGGCAAAATTAAGGGTCTACAATTATTTGTCTCTTTAAGTTAATTCATACATCTTAAGAAAGTTATTTATTACATAAATTACTATGGTAAAATGACTTAAGGTAGCAGCTATAGCAATCATGTACTATGTGCATAACTTAATTTTTTTAAACAGATTTTAGTAAAAATATTACCCAAGTAATAGACAAAAGTATTTAATATCCTCCAGCCACATTCTCCATGTATTAAAGGTACTTTATTATTTGTCTGAATTAGTTGTTAACTGCTGCCCAAAATTTGTTAAGAACTTGGAGGTGGATGAATCTATTCCTACAACTGTGCTAGCTGACATTGTTAGCAAGTCTAAAGATACCGAGCGACTGAGTAGGTTTCTTCAAGAAAGGTTAGCAAAGGCATGACTCATGCCACACAAGTATTCATAGCAATACCATCAGTACATTTGGCAATACCCCATTATATATAATTATACTGAAACCATTAAATATTATCTAAATGATCAAAGATCAAATATGAATGTACACAACATTTTTGGACACTTGGTTACTTAGTAATTTGTATTATTGACTATTCATGCATGGTTGTATGATCAAGACATACTTAAAATAAGAAATTTCTTAATATACAAGTCCCTATGTATGTATCACTTTCTATCTATATTATATGTTCATTTCATGCATTTACAAATTCTAATTCCTCTTGCTGAACTTTATCTTGAGCAATAAATAAAAGCTGGGATTGTTTTTGGATGAAATATGTATAAAGTGATTCTAAACAATCTGGTAAAGAGATATCTGAGTAAATACATTTTATGTTAAATAATAAGATGAAGTATAAGCTATATATAAAAATGTATATAAGGACTTGTGGAGATGATAAATTTAACGGCTGATAGTTACAGTTGGTTATCTGTTTATTGAATTTCTCCAAATTTCACCCTAAAATTTATCTTGCCCTGTCAGAGCTATAAGATCATGTTTATTATCTAGTCAAAGTAATTACCAGAATCTCACTAAATAAGAGTCAGAAAATCGCTTGTTCCATATAAATCCCGAATTGATAGAGAAGTAACTGATTTCATATACTTAATATTAATAATTTATGATTATGACATAATAGGTAGACTCCTGGCTGCTGTTTTTTTCGCTTATGCTGAAATCAACTACAATAGAAGGTTTTGCAATTGTTTCCCTATGCTTTAATCTTTTCCACTGGCGAGGCTATGATTGTTTTTTAGATCCAATCAAGATAATCTTACGTCTAGGAAGACATATGTCCTAGGTAATTGATTGATTTATTTGAGATTATCTTGGCTTAAAGCAAGATGGTTTTAGATAGTTTTTGGTGTCCATCTTAATGATAGTAAGGGTTCTTGATGACAACAATTATTTTTTCAATCTCAAATCTCTTTCTCTTATCATACGGTCTGGTGTATTTGTGTTCTTTGAGCAGTTAAGCACAGGGATTTATCAAATGTAAATGAGAAAATAAATGTACTTTGTTGCTTAGTTTTTTAAAATGTGTGACTGCATTTTTCATTTCAACAAGCTTAAGACATGTATTATACGAAGTTTATTTCTTGATAGTGAGTTTGACCTTTTATTCTGCAATCTGCATTGCAGTATGAGATCATACTACCGTAGTTGTGTAGATCTGGAGAAGTGCAACAACTTATGGACATATAAATACAGGCCAAGAAAGGCTGTTGAGGTATTTAAAAAAAAAAAAAATTAAGGTTGCATACTTAATTTTTCATTTTTATGATCTTAAGCTCTTAATTTTTTGTTGTGATTTTTTTAGGTTTGTGGTAATGATGAACCTGTGAACCTGTGATTCTTACATGCATAAGTTAAGCACAAACAGAAATACAATAGGATGACAGTGGAAGTATATACACATTAATAAGTATTGGTGCAATAGGATCATACCTACAGTAGAATGTTCACATGCACCTACATAAGATAAACACAAACACAATAGAATGACAGTGGTTGTATAAACATATTAATAAGTACTGGTGAAATAAGATCATACCTACAATAGGATGTACACTTATACTTGCATAAGACAAAGACAAAGATGAACATAATAAGTTGACAGTGGACGTGTAGAAACATTAGTAACTATTGGTGGAGTAGGAACGTACCTGCAATGGGATGTACACGTACACCTATATGAGTCAAACACAAACAGAAATACAATAGGATGATAGGGGAAGTATATACACATTAATAGGTATTGGTGGAATAGGATCATACCTACAATAGGATCATACCTACAATAGGATATTCACATGCACCTACATAAGACAAACACAATAGGATGACGATGAAAGTATAGACATATTGATAAGTATTGATGGAATAGAATCACACCTGCAATAGGATGTACACATGCACCTGCATAAGACAAACACAAAGACAAACATAATAAGAGGATAGGGGATGTATAGACATATTAATAAGTATTGGTGGAATAGGATCGTACCAGCAATATGATGTACACTTGAACCTGCATAAAAGAAACGCAAACAAAAACACAATAGGATGAAAGTGGAAGTATAGAAACATTAATAAGTATTGGTGGAATAGGATCATACCTGCAATAGGATGTAGATATGGACCTGCATAAGACAAATAAAAAAAAACACAAACACAATAGGGTTACAGTGAAAATATGGACACACTATTAAGAATTAGTGGAATAGGATCATACCTGCAATAAGATATACATGTGCACCTCTATGTTCAATTGCTCAATAACATTAGCCGCATTTTCATCGCGTCACAGATTTTTCGTGCCACAACAGCATATTCTTTCAGTCCTGCAATTCAGTTGTGCTTATTAAAAACATTGAGTAAAAGAAAATAAATGTGGTTAAGTGACCCAAAATACTTAACTCATGTGGTTTGAGGAGGTTGTAAAATTACTAGCTCGGCATAAATTGAGCGAACAACACAAACACACACACACAAACATAAACACAAACAATCACAAAAAATCATAAAACACAAACACAAAAAACACAAACAAAAAAAAAAACACAAACACAAGGTCAAACACAAACGCAAAAAAAAAACACAAACAAAAATAAAAACACAAACACAAACACAAAAACAAACACAAAAGAAAACGCAAACAAAAAAGCAAACGCAAACACAATAGGATGACAATGAAAGTATAGACACAATAATAAGTATTGGTAGAATAGGATCATACCTGCATTAGGATGTACACGTGCATTTGCATAAGACAAACACAAACACAATACGCCGACAGTGGAAGTATAGAAACATTAATAAGTATTGGTGGAATTGAATCATACCTGCAATAGGATGTACACATGCACATAGATAAGACAAATAAAAAAAATACAAACACAATAGGATGACAGTGGAAATGTAGACACATTGGTAAATATTGGTGGAATAGGATCATACCTGCAAAAGGATGTACATGTGCATCTGCATAAGACAAACATAATAAGAGGACAGTGGAAGTATAGACACATTAATAAGTATTGGTGATATAGGACCATACCTACAACAGGATGTACACTTGCACTTGCATAAGACAAACACAAAGATGAACACAATAAGTTGAAAGTAGACATAAAGAAACATTAATAAGTATTTGTGGAATAGGATCATACCTGTAATAGATTGTATACGTGCATTTGCATAAGTTAAGCACAAACAAAAATACAATAGGATGACAGTGGAAGTATATACACATTAATAAGTATTGGTGCAATAGGATCATACCTACAGTAGAATGTTCACATGCACCTACATAAGATAAACACAAACACAATAGAATGATAGTGGATGTATAAACATATTAATAAGTACTGGTGAAATAAGATCATACCTACAATAGAATGTACAGTTGTACCTGCATAAGACAAAGACAAAGATGAACATAATAAGTTGACAGTGGACGTGTAGAAACATTTGTAACTATTGGTGGAGTAGGAACATACCTGCAATGGGATGTACACGTGTACCTACATGAGTCAAACACAAACAGAAATACAATAGGATGATAGTGGAAGTATATACACATTAATAGGTATTGGTGGAATAGGATCATACCTACAATAGGATGTTCACATGCACCTACATAAGACAAACACAATAGGATGACGATGAAAGTATAAACATATTGATAAGTATTGATGGAATAGGATCACACCTGCAATAGGATGTACACGTGCACCTGCATAAGACAAACACAAAGACACACATAATAAGAGGATAGGGGATGTATAGACATATTAATAAGTATTGGTGGAATAGGATCATACCAGCAATATGATGTACACTTGAACCTGCATAAAAGAAACGCAAACAAAAACACAATAGGATGACAGTGGAAGTATAGAAACATTAATAAGTATTGGTGGAATAGGATCATACCTGCAATAGGATATACATGTGCACCTCTGTTCAATTGCTCAATAACATTAGCTGCATTTTCATTGCGTCACAAATTTTTCGTGCCACAACAACATATTCTCTCAGTCTTGCAATTCAGTTGTGCTTATTAAACAAAAACATTGGGTAAAAGAAAATAAATGTGGTTGAGTGACCCAAAATACTTAACTCATAGTGGGTTGAGGGGGTTCTAAAATTACTAGCTCGGCATAAATTGAGCGAACAACACAAACACACACACACACACACACACATAAACACAAACAATCACAAACATAAACACACACAAAATCATACAAACACAAACACAAGGTCAAACACAAACGCAATGAAATAGGGAGGATGTAAATGTCTTGAGTATTATATGCATTTATGGTAGGAAGTTTTATGAATACCATGATTAGTACAAAACCAGACAGACATTGCACAAGCAGTGGGAGCGATTTGTAAATCAACGGAAAATTGTGGTAGAGAGAGCATGAGTATTATCAAGAAACGTTGGATGTTGTATTATGTTTCGGAGGACCAAAATTAGTTGTCAGATGCTATATTTGTTCAAGTTTTGCAGGTTATCTTGATGAGTTTACCTTTGTTGGGGAAGCAATAACTTGTTATCCAAGTTATAGGATGTTGTAACTATTTATCATAAAACCTAAGTACATGGCAGTCACCTAGGCATATAAGGAAACTATTCGAATTAAGAGGATAATGGAGGAACTCAAGGACAAGCAACAACAAATCATTGTGTATTGTGACAGTCAGAGTGGTTTGTACATTGCAAGGAATCCTGCCTTGTATTTTAGGATAAAACAAGAAGAACCTAGCATATGTTATGGCAATTGGTTAGCAGTGATAAGTTTACATAGAAGCGATCCTACTGAAGGTCTATTGCAATAACAATATGGAAGGCAGTAATAATGTAATGTGAACATTTTATTAATTTAATCAAAATCTTCAAGTAGGAGATTGTGAGAATGTGAGAAGAGAACTCTCACATCAGCGAAATTATATGTTGGTATTTAATTTTCCTGTTACAAAAGGAGCACAATGTTTACCTTGTAAATCACCCAAAATCTCTTCCTTCTCCTTTTATTAGTGAATTACGTAGTAGTTTGGTTATCTTATTTCTGAGAGAGAATATTATTATTATTTTCTCCTTAGATTTAAAGATGATATTATAATCTCTTCCGGTAGTAAAATTTTATTATTTCCTATTATCGTTTTGTTTCTTTTTCCTCATCTTTTATTTTAGTCCTCATCTTTTATTTTAGTTGTGGATTCTTATGTAATTACTCTGATTCCTAACATATTTATGATGATATCCTTAATGTACACTTCCTGTACCCTTACGGTACAAAAATATATTATTTAATGTCATAAGAACATTATTTACGTTTGTTAATTGTTAAATTAAGTTCATAATTTTAATTGTTAGACCCTTCTGCAATGCAGCAATAAACAAGTATTTCAATCGTATCATTTGAAATTTGAATTCAAACGAATCTATTTTAGACATTTTAATAATTTAAACTAGTTATTTTTTCTACTTGATCATTTTTAATATAATAGAATTGATACTGGCAATATGTATAATTGAATTCAAAAGTGACATTGTTATAATCGAATGTTATTCATTTGAAGGTACATAGAATTAAACTTAATTAACATAAGTTATCTAGATAGATTAAATCTAAATTATCTGGATAGATTAAGGGGATGAATCTATATAAATTATTTTTTATTTTGATGAGAAATGAAATTTATGAATATATCGAAACAATTATCATAAAAAAATAATGTTGAGATTTTAAATTTGATATAATAACATAATTAACATCATAAATACATTTAAAATGTTGTACCAAATAGAAAATAGAAAGAAACTAATTTTAAGAAGTTCGTATAGAAGACGAGATACAACATGATGTAATAATTTAAGATATAGCCAGATGTAAGATGTATGAAGCAATCTTTGCAATTTCAGGTAATGTATAGTTCATTTAGAAGTTCATTAAATCATTCTTTAGTAAACAAATATAATAAAAATATTTGTAAGTTGGTTAATAGAATTAACAAATTCCATAACACAATCACTCTTAGACATATAATTTAGGATAACTAAAGTTTAATATCTATATATTTAGTGTTATCACATCTTTATTAGTCTTTACTCTATTGTCCAGACGTTGTTGCTTTAGCCTATTTGAGCAAATAAGGAAATCAAATGCTTCTTATACATATTTTTCTAAATGGTTCAAGGAATATGTAAGTATATTACCATTCTATTTAAAATTTCCTCTATACCTTAATGTATATTAAAGGTGTTGTGTCTTATATTTGTAGGTCCACAATTTTAGTGTGAGAAACTAAGCCTTAAAAGATTTGTTGAATTATCGTATGAGATTTATTAAAGAATGACACACATATTTTATGAATGAGTATAAGTTTCATTGTGATACATGCATTAAAGAGAAAAAAGATGATAAATTATAAGGTTTAAGTAAAGAGACTCGTAGAAGGAGGTGAAGTTGATTTTTATGAGGTAAGAAGAAGAGAAAGAATAATTTCTTCAAAAGAACTTAGAACTTAGAGAGAATTTCTTTCACAAAGCTAAGCTAAAAAAAGTTGTATTATGAGTGAAAGAGTTCATGAAAAGTCTTATATACTATGGATATGATGAAATTCTTGAGATTACATGATCTCTATACCAATGTTCTTGCCAAAAATATATGAATTCTTGACTAGATTCCAGTGTGTATAAACTTGTTCCAAACTTAATCTTCAAGGTTCTTTTTATTGAGTTAATTTGCCTTAGGGCTAGTCCTAATGGGTTTGGACACTGGGATTCTAACATTATATATATTAGATGACTTAATTATCGCATTATGATTTGTGATAATAACACTTAATTATAGATATGATTCTAGAGATTATGTGATTTTCACTCCTTAAAGTTATTTCAACCTATGACCAACAGACTAAAACAAGACCCTTATTTAGAGACTATATAATTTCTCAGCCTCAAGTGGAAGATATTAAGACTTAAATCAATCATCAATCATAAAATGAATTTCTTATTTTGAACATTAGATAACCTTACATTACATAACCTTTCAACCTTTAATCAAAGATGACGTGGTTTAAGTAAGTCATTTTACATAAGTCATGTACCAAATCTTTTATCTTACCTATTATAAAAATAAATAAGAAGATTCATGATTTTGTTTTTCTAATTCTTTTTCTTCACTTTCACTTTTTTTTCTCTTCCATCTCTCCTTAGTTTTCCTTCTTATTCCCTAATTTTTTTTTATCTTTTCATTAATTTAGTTCTCTTTTTCTCTAAACTCTATTTCTCTTTTCTCCCTTAGCTTTCTTTATATCTATCTTCTCTATTTTTTATAATGATTTCTTTTCTGTTTCTCTCTCCATCAGGTCATGATAAATTTTTTGGTTCACATTAATCCATTTGTGAAACTATGTCCATAACCTTCAAATTTAAAGCATATAATAAAATTAGTTTTAATCCTTGAAACTGACATGTCTTTATGTTTACGCTCATTTTGATGTTCATAATTTTTTCGTTTCAATTTATTGTATTCTTATTTCTAACTTTGAAATAATCTCTTTTATAATTATACTCGTGCCTACTAAATTATATTATTTAAAGTTTCATTTGTTTAAAAATATTGTATTATTCTTTATAAAATATAATTATTAAAATATTATAGAGAGAGAAAATAATTTATTATGTTATACATTCATAAATAAATAAAAAAGAGGATACAATCATTAGTATATTGTAAAAAAACAAAAATATTGTTTAAAAAATATTCAAACACGGATATAAATGTCTTGTTTCCATCTGTAACATAAAATTATTTTGTTTACACAGTATCTGGTAGTTGAAACTGACAGCATGAATGAATTCTTTTAACAATACATATTTATTGACTGCTAGGCGTAGATCCATGCATCACTATCATTATAATAGCATATATAAGACCCATATTTGTACATTTTAATATATAATATATATCGATCAACCATGTTAAATATATAAGAAAATAAAATAAATGTAAATACTTAATAATAATTTTAAAAAAATTAAAGATATACTTATTAAGTTTCATATATATATATATATATATATATATATATATATATATATATATATATATATATATATATATATATATATATATATATATATATATATATATCACTGGTAATAATGTATTGTACAGTTAATCCCTGCACATAGTTGACTTGGTAAACAACAGGGATTTGAATTCAAATTGATGTTACATCAGCAGCGGGGTAGTGGACAATATTTAATGAGTCCAGAGATATTTTGACAACCCATTTTAAATATTCGTTCGACAATCGAATAAAAAAATATTAAATGTACAGTATTTTTATTATTAAATAATTCATTTTCTTGATCCTTCCCCGATTCTCATTTTCCTAACACAGAACTTTCTCATTCCTTCCTCGACCTCGACCTTCCTCACGCGGTTGTGAACTTGCTCAACTTGTCAGTCGAACTCACTCACCACCGCATTGTACAATTTTTCCGGCAACATCGTCAACGTGGTTCCGTTGTCAACAACCACGCCGTCATCCCCTCTGCGGTTCACCCTCGGCAGCATATTCGGCGCGAGGATAGTCCTCTCCCCTACGGATATCCCGGCGAGTCCAATGCAGTAGAAATAAGGATGCTTCGGGTTCTAAAGTATGGATTCCTGTGGAGGTATAATTTCTTGTTTCTTAGGGTTGGATCCATAAATAAATTTAAATAATTACTTTATTCCTAAGTTGACGCTGCTATATCTTTTTCCTTTGCTACTCTTTCACAGTTCAATCGTCTTGAATGTTATATTGCAATGGAAAAGCTAAAGCAAGCAACACTTTCAGGTGCATTCTAGTACTCATATTTGTGTGTTAAGTAGATTAAACTGTTAATTTGGCGTGAATATTTTTCAATTGGTGTGTTTGGATGTAGCAGAGAGTCATGTAATATTTTTTTGCACAAAAACCTGATAAGGTGTACTTTCTGATGTCGCCAAGAACCCAACTTTGGAAGATGTTGACAATGTAATAAGCTTTCAATTGGGTAGTGCCATGGACATTTCTATATTGAAATTGACAATGTTCATTATGAATTAGTAAATTTTTGTATTGGATATTGGGGTTGATATATGACTTTTTCTTACTGCATGTTATTGACCCTTAGTAATGAAAATGAGTATATGCTTTGACATAACTTTTATGATATTCATTGTTAGATGATACTCAGATTGTTGTCATGAAATACTTGTATGAATGTGCTCGACCTGTAGTAAACGTCATGACAGTAAATAAATTTTATACTATGAACTCAAATTAAATAGGGTTACATGTATTTGCAGTTTGAAATGGAAAGCGTAGACGATGAATCTTCAAATGTTAAGAAGGTGAATGTTGTATCTATTTATATAATATAGGATATTATTGATGATAATTATAATTATTTAATGTGATTTTCAGGTATATTTGCGACATGTTTGTAGGACTAATTATTTGGGTGAAGTGAATAACATTCTTACTATAGAGCAAAGAGGTCATATTGAGGCAACACCATTTAAATGGTTGATGTCATTGGGTAGAAAGGTCAAAATTAGTAGAACATTGCTTAGTGAATTAATAAGTAGATGGGTTGAAAAGAGAGGAGGATTTAATATAAGGTCTGAGATAGTATGCTTTACACTGTTAGATGTGTGTTTAGGTTTAGGACTTCGTGTAGTAGGTGAAAATGTCAACATTGTAGAAGGAAACATTGATTGTCATACTAGGAGACTATTTCCTGGGAAACATGTTACTTTGGAAATGATTTTTAATGAACTTATTAAACGTCAAAATGATAAGGATGTCAATGACTTTTGTAGGTTGTACATACTTTTAGGTTTGTCAGAGTTTTTATTCCCTAATAAAGTAGGTATCGCACATTGTGGATTTTTTAAGTTAATAGATAATATATCTTGTCTTGGAAAGTATAATTGGGGAAAAGCAGTGTATGAATATCTGGTTGGAAGTTTATGTGAAACATCGATTTATTTGAAGAAATGAAGAAATTGTTCACACTTCCGTGTACTAGGATGTGTGTTTTTGTTACAGGTAAATCTTAAATTACGATATATGTTTTGTTAGAATACTTTCAATATAGTCAGCTGATTTGATATTGTGCATTTTGTTTATATGAATTCAGGTATGGGTTATGGAGCATGTACTTTATAATACCAAATCATGTAATGAGATAAGTCGATTTCCAAGATTTTTACAATGGACATCTGTTGTAATTGGGGAAAGCAAGATTGTAGTTGCGTTTAATCATAATAGGGTTAGTTCATTAAAAATTTAGTAGAACTTGTTTGCAATATTACTTTACCATATGTCAAAATGTGATTTCAATTTGACATTGTTTGTTACTCATAGGTTATTCATGACTTGTGCGTCAGAAATGAAGAGCTTGCTCATGATATAGTGAAAGAAGCATTAGGACATACCACTTATGCATCTGAAGAAGTGAAAAATTTTACTAATATGTTGTGTGGAATTATTGCTGAGAATCAAATGTTGATCTCCGTAACCAAACAACAGGAATCAACAATTGAAAAACTAGAGGAAGATGTAACATAATTACACGAATTGTTAGATGAAGCAAAACTATCAACAGAAGAAGTAAATCTTCCATCATGTGGGATGTACTTTTCTCCAGTATTTGAAGGTAGTAGTATTAAAGAGATGAAGCATCATGTTGAAGCAACAGAAGAATCAAAGTTGCATTGTGAAGGGTCAAATATGTATACGCAACTTAAAGGTCATCCAAGAATAAGGTATAAAAGTTTTATGGTCAAAACACCGTGGACGACTAATTCAAGGAAAAGAAAAAAGGCGACATAAGTGTTGTATAGATGAATTATTTTGTTAGGTTTTGTTGTAATTGTAATTTATATTTGATGTAGACCTTTATGATGTAATATTTGTGGCCTGTGATAATGTTATATTGTACATTACTTTTTATCTCATAGTGATAGCATTGTATCTTCCTCCGATGTGTTGTTCGACTGATCATGTATGTTTATGTGCATTTAATGATATATAGTCAAGTGGTTAAGCATATAATGTGGGCTATACAAATTTAGCACATAATTAACACAAAAATGTCATGTTCAGTTAAGCACATAAAGTTGAGGTGGTCAGCAGATATATGGTTAAGCCAATAGTAAAACATGACTAAATGTCTATCATAATTAACCACATAATCTAAAGGAGGTAAGCATATATACATTGCATATAAACAAAACTTGTCATTGACAATTAATGATATATGTTGGAGTGAATAAAATTAGCATGTGCATACATGAAACTGCCATGTGTCTAAATATTTGAAGAAGTTGTCGCTCGAGCGAGAATTGCTTTGCTTTAGCGAGTGTTGACCGCAATCTAAATGTGCAACACAGTTAGTCACATAATATAACCTGGGTCACCACATATTTCAATAACGTGTCACTTGAACGAGACTTTAGTCACTCCAGCAAAACAGAACCCGAGACTCAAGAACCCGCTTGAGCGGGTGTTGACTGTAGGCTATACGTTGAACAAAGTTAGCCGCATAATGTACCATGGGTGAGCACATGTTTGAATCAGATATCGCTCGAGCGAGAATAGTGTTGCTCAAGCGAAATACAACCCGACAATCAAAATTTTTGGCAGGTGGCGTCGCTCAAGCGATGTAAATGTCGCCTGAGCGAATGTTGACCGTAGGCCAAACGTCGAACAAAGTTAGCCGCATAATGTAACATGGGTGACCACATGTTTGAATCAGATATCGCTCGCGCGAGAATAGTGTCGCTCAAGCGAAATATACCCTGAAATTGTGGTGTATCAGGTACAAATTATGAGAAAAAAAATTGGAATTTCCAAATTTAAATAATTTTTTTTTAAAATTGGGACTTTAGATAGCGGTTCCACTTTAACCGCTCTTAAAAGTGACAAATATATCTTAAAATTGACACATGTTTGAATCAGATGTCGCTCGAGCGAGACTAGTGTCGCTCAAGCGAAATACAATCTGAGAATCCCAATTTTTTGCAGGTGGTGTCGCTCGAGCGATGTAAATTTCGCTTGAGCTAATGTTGACCTGTGGCTAAACGTCGATCAAAGTTAGCCGCATAATATAACATGGGTGACCACATGTTTGAATCGAATATCGCTCGAGCGAAAATAGTGTCGCTCAAGCGAAACACAACCCGAGAATCCCCAATCTTAGCAGGTGGCGTCGCTCGAGCGATGTGGATTTTGCTTGAGCGATATTAGAAAAATCAGATAAAATGATCGATTATTTTAGGTTATAATCGATTATACGTTATGATGATCGATTATAAGTGGTATATGATCGGTTATATTTTGCTAATAGATTATAATTTTAATTTATCTGTCATAATTAAATGTAAGCGACAATAAAGTCGCTCAAGCGGATCTTACGTGTAACCTAAAGGCAAAATCAGTGAGCGACGCCGATAGTCACCTGTTTCACATCTGCGCGATAGAAGCACTGGCGTTGAAAAAATTTGTTGATTATCACCTTCTTCTCGCCATTAATCTCCTCCATTATCATTATCTATCGGAGATCCTTTTCCTAAGCTGCATTTGTACGGTTCAAGTAAGTGCATTCTTCTCGTTTTTTGCCTATGTTCATGTTAGTCTACAATTTTCATGAATTTTTTGCTGAATAATTGGTTCGTTAGCTGTTTAATTTGTAAATAGTTTGTTATGAAAGTGGTGTTGAAAGTGTTTTTCCACTTGTTGGGTTACAATATACAAATCTGGTCACCAACTGTTTGATCAAATGGTACAATGAATAGGGTTAAATTTTAGGTACATAACATAGGCACTTTCGTGGCTAAATTTTAGGTTAGGCTTTGTAATACGGTTCATAATGCCTCCTAAACTTGTGTTTGGTTTTGTATCTTTGCATGATGTAAGTAGGTAAACTAGTGTATTGTAATATGAATATAATTTAAAGGAGATGGTTGCATGCATGACCACATTGAATTACCCTAGGTGGCTGGGTCTGCAACACATCAATATGTTGGTGAAGAGATTAAATGGCCCATACATAGCCATACACAAGGTCCCTCGAGTCTTTCATTTGCCTCATACACCATCCTACTTACTGCATGTCGTGTTTGATATGTAATAGTTGATATGTAAATTTCCGTTCAATATCACTACATTATTAATATGATGAAAAAGTTGTCTTCAAAATTAATGTAGAAATACACCGATAACATTCATTCAACTTTTAATAGTTATTCTTGCTTACAATATTATATCATATGCTTGAAGGTATGTTCCCTTTTTTTTCTTTATTATGTTTGTTCTTCTTCTTTTGTCCTGTATTACATCATGTATATTATATCGAGGACTGTCCTTATTTATTGCAGAATCTTTTTTAGCGGTTATAGAGATCTTCAAATTATCTTGTGTTAAACTTTTTAACAAACAAGTGTTGCTTGATGGGACCAAGAAAGGACAAACAAGTGGCTACCTCTTCCGAGATATTCTATAAGCACGCATAGTCTGGTACCTTGGCCTACCGTAGATGAGTTTCGTGCACTTGTCCAATGGCCTGGGGACCACCCTGATTTTTCACACAGAGGTGAAGTGGAACCATCAAATGAAGGAGACGATACAAGCATGTCTTCAGGAGATGACGATGATAATGATGATGAAAATTTGACCGACTTTGAAGAAAGTGGTGAAGATTGAGGAGGAGCACATGTACTAATTTAGTGTAGGTGGCGATGTAGTAATTTAGTGTAAGTGACCATGTATTGGTCGTTAATTTAAATTATGACCTTGTGTAACACCCTACCTTATAAACCCTCACTCAGAAGAATTAATAATTTTTTAGCATAAATTTTTTTTTTAACCGATAATAATTTTTCCCTTGTATATAATATTAATATACATAAATTTTCAATAATACATTCCTGCATTTCATCATTTTAAAAAGTACTAAAAGTAAACATTCATAATTACATATAGATAAAATATTAGTACAGTCCTCCAAAATATTAAGGCAACATTGGGGATACTTCCTACAGAAGCGGCTAACTACACAAAACAGTGAATACTACTCGGTACCATGTAGGTCTATATACTACAAAAGACTATCTATAAAAGTTTGGATATGTTTATCCCAATACATGTTGCCATCATTGTGGCTCCCAGCTAACGAGTATGAGTATCATACTCATCGGGTGTGGAATCTGTGCCATCTCCCCTCTCTTCAAACAATGACCGATCAGGTCCAACGAGTACCGCAAGCACAAAGGAAATAAAGAAAACAGAAAGACAAGAGGGTGAACAACAGTTCATACATCATTTTAAAATCAACATCATAAACATTCACAAGTCAATCAAATTCCAAATGATTGATGTTAATGATGCATGATCCTAATATGTTTTCTAAAATGTTTATGCATGCGGGCCGAATCATTTCTCAAATCGATGCTGGGGTAGCCAGAAGTTGACACTACTAGGCATGGAAAATCCACCCACGGGATTGTTGAGACCCATGCTCAAATATAAACCCGGTAGCTCATCGACCATTGATATACGGTAAGAGCACGGTCAGGTATAGCAGAGTTTGTACAGTGGGATCCCCGACAACAGGTAGCGAGCCTGGGTCTTTTGGGGCCTCCAACCACTACCCTTCCTATCCTCAAGTCCTCCCTCAGGGCCTCCCTATCGTATTCTCAGAGTCCATAATCTCCGATTCCCCAGATTTCACAAATCACCATTTTCAAATGAATAATGTATGAGTCCCTAAGTGGTTTTTCTTAGAAATTCACATTTTTCCAAAAATTTGACAGAGTTTCCCCTGTAATACAGACTTCCCAAAAATTTTCTAATCACCTGTTACAAGCAGAAAACTTCCAATACAGTTCAAAAAGGGTTCACAACCCATCATCCAATTCTCTCAATTAAATTTTCAATGAACTTTCTCATGAAAAACCACCATGCATATAAATGCTCACTCAAAGACCATACATATCATAATAGAGTACCAAACATATATTTTACACCATCATACACGTAAACAATTCATGATCACTTTCACAACCAAGCATATAATAAAATCAAAATGATCAATCATAACAAATTTAGACAAATTCAACAAATAAGGTCAAACAAGTTTATGATGTAATCCTTACTATATAGCACACCCTTACCTGATACGTTCACACTTATTCCTTTCAAAGCTTGATGTTGTGTTTTAGCAAAATCTATATACGTAATAAAATGCTAGTTAGAATCTTATATTTCTATGATTCTATCTCATGAGAATTTAAATTCACTTTGTATTACTAATCCATTTCTAATAATATTTTAAACTCACATTCAGCTTACAATTAACTTAGAAAATTATCCTATTTTATAGGCACTTAGAGTAGAAAGAATTCTAATAACTACCATGGACAAGGTTCAGTATTTCAAAATTTTCTACAGTTATATAAACTGTTTTGGCATGAGATTTGAGCCAAAATTTCAATAACTTAATTACCTACAATATTGATGAAGGAAACAAATTCAAATACCCTATAGAATAGATGCAGTTTTCAGTTTTCAGTGGTTATTTCCAACTAGGCTCAATTACAATAACACTCTGAACATGCCTTGGTAATTTGATTATAACTCTTGCTAAGCATAAGATATTAACATGAAATAAATTTCTAAGTTTCGGGGATATAATTTCCTACAACTTTTATGAAGGAATCAAGTCCTAATTTCATACGTATTTATCCCAGTAATTCAAAAACCGAGGCTGTTGAAACAGGGCAACATCTTAACGTCACAGCTAGAACACTTGACATTAAAATGAGTATAACTTGAGCTAGCAATATCCGTTTAATGTAAAACTAGTTTCTAAATTTCGACAACTTAAAGGGCTACAACTTTCATGAAGATACCAATTCCTAATTCTGTTCACACAAGTCCCAAAAATTCAATGAATAGTACCTACGAATTAGGGCTCTTAAAGTTTTTAGCTTAACAACTTCTAATCCTCAATTTTAAGCATCATTCTAGTATTCTAGGTGTAAAACCTACAATAACTTTCTTCCTACATCCATTCAAGTTGAGCCAAGTGAGGAGAAAAATAGAAAATGCACCTTTTTGAAAAATAAAACGGTAGAAATATAGAGGAGATTGAGATAAACCAACTTACCTCTTGGAGCTTCTCAAGAAAATCAAGATTTTCCCGTTAAAATCAAGTTTGAAGGTAAGGAAATTTTGAGAGAAAGAGAGAAACGAGTAACCTACGAAAAACTTGCAGAATGTTTCATTTAAAAGTCAAACGGTTGAGTCCTATTTCACCTAATTTTCCGCTCAGCGGATTTCTCGTGCGCTCAGCGGATATGAGGCCGCAAGTAATAAGATTTCAACTCACAATCCGCTCAGCGGATTTATCGTGCGCCCAGCGGATATGTGGCCGCAAGTAAGATAGAGATTTCGAACCACAATCCGCTCAGCGGATTTCTGATGCGCCCAGCGGATCCCAAAACTCTCTGTTCTAATCGATTAAAAAAAAACTATTGATCGATTAACATACATAATCCGCTCAGCGGATTTTCGTGCGCTCAGCGGATTATATTACAAAAAAAATATCTTCATTTTTTCCTTTTTACTCTAGCCAAGATTTGAACCCACAACCCCTAAGACTCCAACATCACTCCAAACCATATTAACCATCATATGTTTCTTGTCAATTTATACACATAATAAACTTTTAATGTACCCACACTCAATGCATAAAAGAAAACAATAATTTCTAAATGTGATAATTAAAATTGTTAAGTCCATATTCTTTCAATTTCAACCCTAAATCATATAATTACTATCGAGGCGTCCAGTTGCCCGCGAAACGGATCAATTTTAAGTATTTTCTAAAAATTCTAGAAAAACACAAATAATCTAACAAACATCAAACTGTACAGTTTCTTTACCCAATTCTTAATAATTTAATTATTAAAAGTTTGACAAAGATTTTGTCAAAATTTAACAAACTAGGGGTATTGAGAATCAGGATGTTACACCTTGTACTGTATTTCTGTTTTTTTACATATATATTAACTCCTGACATTCATTATTAATGAATCAATTATATAATTAAGGCTGACCTAGGTCCATGTACCATGTAATTACTAATTTACTTGCATAGTGCTAGGTTTATGATACGAACCTTACTAGTTAATAATGGTTATTATACGAATAAAATGGGATAAATTGCACAAATGGCTGATTTCAAATCGTTTATATTACAACCCCCAATGTCATACTTTGCCAATATAATTCATGTATCCGGTCATACATAAACATAACATAACATAAACAAACTGAAGTGATTCAATATTTTAACTTCAAAGTTGTTTGATTTAGTGTCCTTTGTCCTTGAATATTTGGTCCAACCGTTGAAGCAAAATTGTATCTGGAAAATAAAGAATAACAAATTAATATAATATTTGCAAGGGATTTTTCGATGACATAACTTAATAACTATGTGTAGAAAAATACACATACCTCCTATTGGGGAAGGGCATATTATTGGTTCGAGTATGACGTACTAGTTCTTCGAGTTGGACATCCAATGTTGCTTGGAAAGACCTAAGTAAGGTGTAACTTGACTTAGAAGACATCACAAGTATAGAATGACAATATGCTATGAAGTTCATATACCTTGACAATATTATACAATGTTATATTCATATAGCATTTCCACTGATTTGGACAAAATATGGCAACTCTGTGAACAAATAGAAATGGTATGAATGAACCATATATGGGACTCTTGTCGATAAATCTTATACTTACGATAACGTACATCTTTTAGAACTAAAAGCTGAACCAAGTCGGATGTTCTTCCCTATTTACGCATCGGCTATGACTTTCCGATGAACACTAGCCTCAACAATTGTTGTAGGGTCCTATACAGAACAAAATATACCCAATTGAATTGAATGATGACATTAACTACATACCTATAAATGTAATAATTCACATATGTAAACATTACAGTACCTTAATTGTAATAGTCATATGTCTCCTAGGCCGTTAGGCTTACACGATTTAACAATGCCTTCGCCTCCACATGGTCGTATTTTGTGGACATAACCCACTCTTTACTAGGTCGTTCACCAATCAATATCAGACCATCACAAGGTAGACTTGTCATCTCCGTCCACGAGTTTGGTCGATTTGAATCTCAATCCCCGCCACTTCGACGTTAGAACTTCTTCTTCGAGACTTAAGTTACTTGTAGAATTCTCAAATAAGATGTGGATAGACTGCTTTGTTGATTTCCAAGAAGGCATTCAACTCTACATCCTTAAAACTCTAATGAAGTCAAATCTGTTATTAACGAAGTATTGGGTGTCAAGGACCTTTGGGGCTATTGTAACGTCATTTTTTTTTTCTAATTTATTTAATTTCTCAAAAATGGGAATAAATTATTTTTTTTACAGTATTATTTCTTTATTACAATGAACTTTAAAAATGATCATGCGTTAATGAATATATATAGATGTGTCGAACATATTCATACATATACATCCATAATCATAATACATTGTTTTTCAAAATAACTAATCCAACAAAGATCATACTATAATTACATAAAGTTTGTACCCTTAAACGATTAGAACTTAATTTTAAATTTATACATCTCAAAATAAAGCAAATCCTAATCAGAGCAGGTACCCAAAATTCCTAACTTTCTTATACAAGATCATACCCCTCCCGGAGGGCAACATTCTTCCCTACATATGTATATGATACTCAATCAAACTGTGGTTCCTCCACCACAATTGTTCCATCATTACCTGAAATATAACAGTAAGGATGAGTTTCCTTTTCTCATCACTCCAGAACACTAAACCGAAAATTTTTCCAACCTCTACAATCTAAAACCATATGTAACATTTATAGTCAAACATTTCATTTTTTTTTCAATAAAGTATCCTACACAGAAATTTCAAGCAATTTCCACAAATCACATTACTCAAACTAAAAACACACAATACATGTTTGTGTTTCATTCGTTCATTTTTGCCACATTTGAAATGCTCATGCACCTAGGATACACTATCAATCCCATCTTTCAATCCATGAAAGGATCACACATAAGTACGAGACAACTCTCACAAACATAACAAAATTACACACGAGCATAAATGGCTCACGAAGTATAGATAGTTGCTTAGGTTGATCTGCGCATCACGAGATACAATGCTTACGCATAACGATCCCTTGGCAAAAAGGCAAAGTCAAAGAGTCAAGTCGGGAGTATAGAGCGTGGCCAAACAATGCACTCTATATTTCTCCAAGATCAATCTGATCTTCTCTTATCTCCTAAGCCCCCGGTGTATCTCCGTACCATCCACACACATATCTCGTCACTGAGTGACACCACCAACTCTTTAACAACAATATATTTGGTAGTAGGAACAAACTCAACATCATACAGACCATATCACTATAGACATAATACCATATTTTTAGATGACCAACATCTCTTACTTAGACTCAGCACATAGCACAAACATCTTATAGACATGATTTCCACTAACTACCATGAATATGAATGCATTACCTATTCATAACGTTTCTTTATACCATTCTTATTAAGCTTTATTGATTTTTCATCAATTTAAAAAATTTGACAGAGTCTCCTTTGTAATTTGGACGTTTCCCAATTTACAAATACATTCAAATCAAATTTATAAACACATTTTCCTGCATCAAACAAGAACAATAAAAATATGCCGAGAGTCGGACACTCTCAGACTCAGCACACATTACGATCCATCAAATTTTCTAAACTCTTATTATTCTAATCTTGTGTCCCAAAATATCTCATTACACTATCATTCTCACATCATACATACTCATAAAATAAATAATAGGTACAAAACTAAAGTTTTGTTTATACTTCTCTAGGAAGAAAAGTTTATCATAAGCATTAGAAAAGTGTAACTTTGGAAAAATTCTTTGCTATCTAAACTAACTCTAAATTCTATGAAATTTTCCAGTCCAAAATACATATATTCTAGGATTATAATAAAAATTATAACTCAAAATTTAAAGATTTCTAAGTCATTCAAAACTTTCTTCCCTTTTCATACGTTTTGAAGATTCCACTATCGGGGCATTACTCAAAGATATATTTTTATAAAATAAATTAATGGTTATAAAATTAGGAAAATAAATATGCTTAACATATACCTACAATCACAACTATGATAAAAATTTCATCTCAAAAAAACACTTTAATTTCAATTTTATATGATTTTTCAAAGTTGCTGAGCGGACATAACAATTCTATTTCACCCAACTCAAAACCTATTTACTTCCAAGATTTTTCATCGAAAATTCATTGGTCAGAAAATTTTGAAATAAAGCGCACACGAACTAGACATATAAATAAACATGTAATCAAAATTTCAAAATTAAATACCAAGTAAATATTTTTACATAATTTCCCAAAGATTATATTCACATGCAGATTTTTGTCGAATAACATCTCTCAACACATATTTCATCATCTTCCTCTAGAAAAATCCAATTTAAGTGATTTTTATGGCTAACTCTAGTTTTTAACATCCAAGGAATCAATTTCTAAACTCTAAAATATGAAAGGAGCATTGTAGAGTATCTAAATATACTAGAATAGCCATACAAAATTTTTATAAAACATTTTAATTTGGTTCCAATTAATGTAGAAGTGAGATAAATGATGGTTTATCCTAGGGTTGATGACAAGAAGACTCTTCTTACCTCAAATGAAGCTTTCAAACAAGAAAATAGAGATCCTTAGTTCAAGAAAAGTTTGTCTCCTATAAGCATCAAAATGACCATATATTTGAGATTAAGAAGATTTTAGGAGATAATATTGAAATCCAATGCTTTAATTTCATGGATCTTACTCTTAATTACAAAAAGGATGAACCAAGATGGTGTGGGCAAGCAAAATCAATCTTCTCTTCTTCCTCCCGTGCTCCCAAAATGGCTTAGAAAGTGAGAAAGAAAATTGGTCTTTCTCTTCTTTAAATTTAACCTCCTTTCCAAAATTACCCTCTCTTACTTTTTCACTTACCAATTAAATCCTTTCATCAATGGGAAATAATATTTACTAATTTTGCTTAATGATATTACTCTTTTTATTATTATTACTTCATTTTAAACTCAATTCTAAATTTATCTATTTCACTCTATTAAAAGTTTCATAATATATATATATATTATTTATTAATATCTTTAAAAATTATCAAGTCTTAAAATAACTCATAATACCATTTTATTAAAGTTAATGACAAAATATTTTATTATATTAATGAAATATTTTTGGGAAATACTGGATGTTACAGCTATCACCTCTTCGTGGTCACGGTTTGGGTATTTGAAGAAGTCGCTACGAGTGGGTGCGCTTTATACACTAGTACAAAACGGGCTTTTAACATCGGTTCCCGGGGACTTTTAACATCGGTTCTAGAACCGATGTAGATACAGCCGATGTAGAAAGTCACACTTTCTACATCGGTTCCTAAGGAACCGATGTAGAAAGTGTGACTTTCCACTTTCTACATCGGTTCCTAAGGAACCGATGTAGAAAGTCTAATATTTTTATATATTTTATTTATTTTATTTATTTTATTTATTCATAACCCCTCTCCAATTACCCTATCTATTGATCTAGAGGTCTCCTCTCCCTTTTATATTATATTTTTATTATTTATTATATTATTTATATTTTTTAGAAATTTGATTTATTATCGAGATTAAGAGAATTGTCACTTGGCAAGATTCGAACCCGAGTACCTTAGAGTCGGAGGTCGATACTCCAACCACTAAGCTATTAGGATTTTCTCGATAATAACTTATACATAAATTATATTTATATACAAATAAAAATGTATATCCATGTAAATATATAAATATAAAATATATAAATATAAAATATATAAATACAAATACAAATATATTTATATATTTTATATGTTGGATGTGAGGAATTAAAATATATTTTAGTGACCGATTCGATGACCGATTCATTGACCGAATTAGTGACCGAATCGAGTGACCGATTCGATGACCGAATCAGTGACCAACTGGAATCGATCACTATTTCCTTGGTCACTCGATATTAGTGACCGATTCGAGTGACCGATATATGAAGGGATAATATTGATATATTAATATATGAGGGGATAATATTGATATATTGATATATTTGTATATATATATATATATATATATTTATATATATTTATATATTGATATATTTATATATTAATATATTTATATATTTATATTTTTATATGTGCAGGGGCGTTTCGCTCGAGCGATAGGATTGTCGCTTAAGCGAAACACAACCCGAGAATGCCAATTTTGTGCGAGGGCGTTTCGCTCGAGCGAGAAGAGCTGTCGCTCAAGCGAAAGACATTTTAGATAGCGGTTACACAGGAACCGCTTTTAAAAGCTCACTTAGATAGCGGTTAACCTAGAACCGCTATGATATCGTTCAATTATGATCGATCAAAATGCAATTATGACCGATCATAATTTTGTGCGAGGCGTTTCGCTCGAGCGAGACGATTGTCGCTCAAGCGAAACACAACCCGAGAATGCCAATTTTGTGCAGGGGCGTTTCGCTCGAGCGATAAGACTGTCGCTCAAGCGAAAGACATTTTAGATAGCGGTTACACAGGAACCGCTTTTAAAACTCACTTAGATAGCGGTTAACCTGGAACCGCTATGATATCGTTCAATTATGATCGATCAGAATGCAATTATGACCGATCATATTTTGTGCGGAGGCGTTTCGCTCGAGCGAGGGATTTTCGCTCAAGCGAAACATTTATTAATTCTATAATTTTATATAATTATTATTATTATAAATTTAATTTTCTAATAACTAATAATATTAACACATTTATTAAATTAAATTTCTTTATTTTAATTAATTATTTTAAATTTTTAAAAAATATTTTTCAAATAAATATGATAAAACTTAAAATTAATTTCTAACTAATAATATGGTTAATAGTATATTATATTATTATGTTTAATTAAATTTTAAAATAAATTTACTTAATCTTTACAATTTATATAAAAATAACTAATATAAACTTAAAATATATATCTAACTATTAAATTATCCAAAATATTAATATAAATTTAAAATATCAATTCAGTAATTAAAATAATTTTAATTTTTTTATAAATATATTAAACTGAATTTTTCGGTCACTAATTTCGGTCACTATTAACCATTTTTCTAGTAGTGTATAAAGATTATATGCTATATTATTATAAATAAATTATAAAGATTATATTCTATCATTAAATTACAAATTCATATAAAGAGACTCGCTCACAAATTTGACATCAAATTTTGAAAACCCACTTGACACACACTTTCACTCTCGAGCGCGCTCTCACATCCAACATATAAATATATAAATATATTTGTATTTGTATTTATATATTTTATATTTATATATTTACATGGATATACATTTATCGAGAAAATCCTAGTAGCTTAGTGGTTGGAGTATCGGCCCTCGACTCTAAGGTGCTGGGTTCGAATCTTGCCAGTGACGATTCTCTTAATTTTATAAAATGACTTTCTACATCGGTTCATCCGAGAACCGATGTAGAAAGTATTTTCTACATCGGTTCATCTGGGAACCGATGTAGAAAGTGTTTTCTACATCGGTTCATCTGGGAACCGATGTAGAAAGTCTTGAATCCACTTTCTACATCGGTTCTTAAAGAACCGATGTGGAAAGACCGATGTTAAAAGTGATTTCTGTACTAGTGATAGGATTTTCTTGCTCACGTTGGGCAAAAAACTGAAAATAGAGATTTTTCATTTTGTCCCAAGAAATGGAACAAAGTCAGCTTCCAATTCATCTCTAATTATTTTCAATACATATGAAATGTCCACATGCTTCAGCATTTTATCTCCAAAACGTATTTGCAATGATATCATTGTTTTCTTTTTCCGTTGTGAAGTGACGCCTAATAGATATATAAGATTAATTAAGTCACCATTTTCATTCTTTGAGTATTATTATCCAAGCAAACTTTTCACAATGTCACGTTGGTTGAGTGAAAAAAAGACAAAATTATAAGTACTTGTGACAAAACATTAACTATGTGTTGGATCAAGTGAATTGTCATGGAAGAAGAGGACGAGTGAGGAACAACATGGTAAAAGTAAGAAGATACACATATAATCTATTTGAAGTTGATAATATGTTACGCTTAAAACTTACTTTTTTCAATTTGACATCTATGTGGAGCATCACGCGAAAGAGGAACGAGGGTGTGAAACTTTTGAGGACTATCGTTTACAGACCAAATTGAGAGTGTCAAAAGTGGATGAATGCATGCAGAATTGCACGTGAGCATGGCCTCGGAGTTGAAGAAGTGTTTGGCTTCTCGCTTTCGGTCGTTGCACCAAGTGAAGCAATGCCACTGTCGCCTCCTCCGTCTTGGTCTCCACCACGAGACCTTCCTCGTCAACACCCTCTTGTGCTTTTCCCTCAACCTCCGCACCACGCAATACGCCACAGTCGTTTTCTCCCAAACCCCCCACCCCAACATCTTCCTCTACAACACCCTCATTCGCGGCCTCGTCTCCAACGAAGACTTTCACGACACCGTTTCCCTCTACGCTTCCATGCGCCAGCGCAGCACCTTCGCTCCTGAGAACTTCACATTCCCCTTCGTCCTCAAAGCCTGCGCCAGGCTTAAAAACACCCACCTAGGCCTCACCCTTCACTCTCTCGTTATCAAAATCGGCTTCGAAAGTGATGTGTTTGTTAACACCGGTCTCATTTGTTTCTGTTCCAAAAACGGGTTTCTAAGTCACGCGCGTCAGGTGTTTGATGAAATTCTTGACAAGAATGTTGTGTCTTGGACTGCCATCATTTGTGGGTATGTTGAGTTTGGTTATTGTGAGGAGGTTGTTGGGTTGTTTAGAGGGTTGCTGGAGATGGGTTTGAGGCCGGATAATTTCACGTTGGTTCGGGTTTTGTATGCGTGTTCGAAGGTGGGGGACTTGGCTAGTGGACGGTGGATTGATGGATACATGAGGGAGAGTGAGTTGTGTGGGAATCTGTTTGTGGCGACCTCGTTGGTTGATATGTACACGAAGTGCGGAAGCATGGAGGAGGCACGAAGAGTGTTTGATAGGATGGAGGAGAGGGATGTTGTGTGTTGGAGTGCCTTGATTCAGGGGTATGCTGCCAATGGGATGCCGAAGGAGGCACTTGAGGTGTTTTTTGAGATGCAGAGGGAGAATGTTAAGCCAGATTGTTATGCCATGGTGGGGTTTCTTTCTGCATGTGCGAGGCTGGGGGCGTTGGAGTTAGGGAATTGGGCTAGAGATTTGGTGGATGGTGATGAGTTTTTGTGTAATCCTGTGTTGGGTATTGCATTGATTGACTTTTATGCGAAATGTGGAAGTGTGGCGCAGGCGGTGGAGGTTTTTAAGAGGATGAGGAGGAAGGATTGTGTGGTGTTCAACGCTGTTATTTCTGGGCTGGCTATGTGTGGACATGTTGGGGCTGCCTTTGGGGTGTTTAGTCAAATGGGAAAGGTTGGAATGCAGCCGGATGGGAACACTTTTGTTGGTTTGCTTTGTGGGTGTACTCATGCTGGTTTGGTTGATGATGGTCGGCGTTATTTTAGTCGCATGAGTTGTGTTTCTGCTGTAACTCCTACTATAGAGCATTATGGATGCATGGTGGATCTTTTGGCTCATGCAGGTTTGTTGGTTGAAGCGCGAGATTTAATCAAGAGTATGCCGATGAAGGCCAATGCTATTGTTTGGGGAGCATTGTTGGGAGGATGTAGGTTACATAAGGATACCCAATTGGCTGAACATGTGTTGAAGCAGCTCATTGATTTAGAACCGTGGAATTCAGGACATTATGTTCTCTTATCGAATATATATTCAGCAAGTCGTCGATGGGATGAAGCAGAAAAAATCAGGTCAAGTTTGAGTCAGAAAGGGATGCAGAAGTTACCCGGGTGTAGTTGGGTTGAAGTGGATGGGGTTGTTCATGAATTCCGTGTAGGGGACACTTCCCATCCTCTAACGCTCCAGATATATGAAAAACTTGAAAGTTTATTTAAGGACTTGAGAGAAGCTGGATATAATCCGACGACGGAGTTTGTGCTCTTTGATGTAGAAGAGGAGGAGAAGGAGTACTTCCTTGGCTGTCATAGTGAGAAGTTAGCTGTTGCATTTGCACTGATCAGCACCAGTGCCAAATATGTGATTCGTGTTGTTAAAAATCTTCGTGTATGTGGTGATTGTCATGAGGCGATGAAACTTGTTTCAAAACTTACAAAGAGAGAGATTATTATTAGAGATAATAACAGGTTCCATCATTTTAGTGAAGGCTCATGCTCCTGTGGGGATTATTGGTAAAAAAACTATATGCATTGTGAGATGTACTTCAAAAATTATTAGACATCAGAGTTTCTCTTGAATATGTTGAAATGGAATTGTATGTTTAAAATCCTGTCAACCCGTTACAGAAGTTTTGGATGGGGATAAGTGAACTCTATGCGTGCCTGCCTCAGAATATGGTGGAGATCCAAGATAGTTTTGCTGTCTTTCAGATAGGAGAAATGACTAGTTTGTCAAATGCACCTGCATAGGTAACATAGAATTTTTTTTCCATCCCTCAATTTGAAGCAGCAACCAGTGTCCAACTATGAACTTAAAGAGTACCTATTATCATGGAGCATGAAAGGCTTTCCGTGAGCTTTGTAAGATTGCTAGTGAGCACTTGAATCATGGAGGTGCTGACTGTTAGGATCGAGCGCTTACCACTAGGCCAAAAGCTATAGCCATTAGTCAGAGCGCAACTCTTTTTACTTTAACAGCCCAAGCGCCACGATTCAATTGTGACTCGGCCCACCTGACCTTCGTCACAGGACGATTGATGCTACCTGCAACAATCTCCCCCTCAGCAATTGTCCTACAAGGTATCCCACTCTTGGATTGTGACTTGGCCCACCCGGCCTCTGCCACGGGACAATTGTGCAACCTGCAACAATCTCCCCCTCAACAATTGCCCACCAGGAATCGAACTCGTGACCTTGGCTCTGATACCAATTGTTAGGATCGAGCGCTTACCACTAGGCCAAAAGCTATAGCCATTAGTCAGAGCGCAACTCTTTTTACTTTAACAGCCCAAGCGCCACGATTCAATTGTGACTCGGCCCACCTGACCTTCGTCACAGGACAATTGATGCTACCTGCAACAATCTCCCCCTCAGCAATTGTCCTACAAGGTATCCCACTCTTGGATTGTGACTTGGCCCACCCGGCCTCTGCCACGGGACAATTGTGCAACCTGCAACAATCTCCCCCTCAACAATTGCCCACCAGGAATCGAACTCGTGACCTTGGCTCTGATACCAATTGTTAGGATCGAGCGCTTACCACTAGGCCAAAAGCTATAGCCATTAGTCGAAGCGCAACTCTTTTACTTTAACGACCCAAGCGCCACGATTCAATTGTGACTCGGCCCACTCGACCTTCGTCACAGGACAATTGATGCTACCTGCAACAATCTCCCCCTCAGCAATTGTCCTACAAGGTATCCCACTCTTGGATTGTGACTTGGCCCACCCGGCCTCGCCACGGGACAATTGTGCAACCCGCAACAATTGTCCCGTGGCGAGGCCAGTGGCCAAGTCACAATCCAAGAGTGGGATACCTTGTAGGACAATGGCGAGGGGAGATTGTTGCGAGTAGCATCAATCGTCCTGTGACGAAGGTCAGTGGGCCGAGTCACAATTGAATCGTGGCGCTTGAGTCGTTAAAGTAAAAAGAGTTGCGCTCGACTAATGGCTATAGCTTTGGCCTAGTGGTAAGCGCTCGATCCTAACAATTGGTATCAAGAGCCAATTTTCTTAGTATGCTCGTGGTTTGCGGCTTTGTCTCGATCTTCCACATCGAAAAGATTTGGTCTTTTTTCTTGGGAATCTCAGTTTAGAGAAGCAGTGGGAGCTTTCTTCGAAAGCGGTGAGAGCAATGGCATTGGAAGAAGGAAAGGTGAGGATCGAGAAGTTCGATGGCAGTGACTTGGGTTCCGGAAGATGCGAGATGGAAGATTATCTCGTATCGAAGAAGTTGTATCTACCCTTGACGGCGTGAAGCCAACCGACATGGAGCGATCAGAATGGGAGTTGTTAGATCGGCAGACGCTTGGTGTGATCCGACGACATTAGCCAAGAATGTTGCGTTCAACATCATGAACGAAAAGACAACCGTAGATTTGATGCGAGGCGTTGTCAAATATGTATGAGAAGCCCTCTGCAGACCAATAAAGTGCATTTGATTCGCAGGCTAGTCAACCTCAAAATGGGTGAAGGTAACTCGGTTACTAATCATATTAGTGAATTTAATGCAATTATTGCGCAGTTGACATCGATCGAGATAATATTTGATGATGAGGTGAAAGCATTAATTTTATTATCATCTCTACCGGAAAGTTGGGGTGCAACTATCACTTGCAGTAAGTAATTCTGCAAGCAATAACAAGTTGAAGCTTGATAACATCCGTGACTTGATCTTAAGCGAAGATGTTCGCAGGAAAAATTCGATAGAATCTTTCGAGTTCTAATTCGAGTTCAAGCATTGAGTACTGAAACTAGAGGAAGAAGTCGCCGAAAGGTCGTAATCAAGGCCGAGGCAGATCAAAATCCGAGAGGAGATCACAAGCAAAAGTCCGAATGATATCACTTGTTGGAATTGTCGAGAAAAAGGGCCACTTTTCAAATCGAGTGTAGGGCTCCAAAGAAGGACAACAACAACAACAAGAAGCAAGATGATGATCAATCGAGCAAATGCGAGCAATCGATGAAGTTGAAGATGCACTCGTTATGTAGTTTAGATAATTCTATTGACTCATGGATTATGGACTCAAGGTGCGTCATTTCATACTACACCTTCCTTAGAACTATTATCTAACTATGTTTCGGAAAGTTTGGGAAGGTCTACCTTGCGAGATGGAAAATCTCTTGATATCATAGGAAGAGGTGATATTAACATCGGAACCTCTAATGGAAACGTGTGGACTTTGAATAATGTCGGACATATTCCAACCTTAAAGAGAAACTTAATATCTATAGGGCAGTTGGATGATGAGGGACATTACACCACTTTTGGAGATGGACATTGGAAGGTAATGAAAGGTAATCTTGTTGTTGCTCGTGGAAAGAAGCAAGGATCTCTCTACATGATTGCAGATGAGGATATGATATCGGTTGCAGAAGTTGGCAACAATTCCTCCTTATGGCATCGAGGCTTGGGCATATGAGTGAGAAAGGAATGAAGCTCATGATATCAAAAGGTAAAATACCTAACGTGAAGCATGTTGACGTTGGACCTTGCGAACATTGTATCTTTGGAAAGCGAGAAAAAGGTTAGCTTCTCAAAAACAAGTAAGTCGTCTAAAGTTGAAAGACTAGAACTAGTGCATACGAGATGTTTGGGGGCCGGCTTCGGTGAAATCCCTTGGAGGTTCACAATATTATGTAACCTTCATTGATGACTCTACAAGAAAGGTATGGGTTTATTTTCTTAAAAATAAATCCGATGTGTTTTCTGTGTTTAAAAGGTGGAAAAAGGAGGTTGAGACTCAAACAGGTTTAAAGGTCAAATGTTTGAAGTCTCGATAATGGTGGAGAATATGACGAGTAGTCAATTCAAGGAGTTTTGTTCGAGAGAATGGGATCGGAATGATCAAGACAGTTCCAGGAACACCAGAACAAAACGGTGTGGCGAAAGAATGAACAGAACCTTGAATGAGAGAGCAAGATGTATGAGAATCCGATCGGGATTACCCAAGGTATTTTGGGCGGATGCAATAAACACAGCAGTCTATCTCATAAACAGAGGACCATCAGTTCCTTTAGACTATAAGTTACCCGAAGAAGTATCGTCTGGAAAAGAGGTAAATCTTTCACATCCGAAAGTTTTTGGTTGTGCTTCATATGTTATGTTAGACTCTAATAGTAGAGATAAATTGGACCCTAAGGCAAAACGTTGTTATTTCATTGGTTATGGATCTGACATGTTTGGCTACAGGTTTTGGGATGACCAAAACAAGAAAATTATCGAAGTAGAAATGTTACTTTTAATGAAAACATGTTCTATAGAGACGAGATTGCAGAATCCGCAAATGTAAATAAACGACTAGAGCAAGTATCATTAGAAGAAATTTCAGAAAGTGATGTAGTCAACCGAAGGCAGAATATACAAGTAGAGCCTATGTCGAGCCTCGAGACAGAACTCGAACAAATAGTAGAGTCAGCAACTCCTGAAATCTTGGTTAGAAGATCTAGCAGAACAATTGTAGCACCACAAAGGTATTCCCCTTCATTGCATTATTTGTTGTTGATCGATGTCTGGTGAGCCGGAGCATTTTGTCGAGGCTATGCGGGGAGATGAATCTATTAAGTGGGAGCTAGCAATGGAAGATGAGATAAAGTCCCTTCAGAAGAATAAAACATGGTCTTTAACCAAGCTACCAGAAGGAAAGAAAGTTTTGCAAAACAGGTGGGTCTATAGGTTGAAAGAAGAACCGGATGGCAGCAAAAGATATAAGGCTAGACTCGTAGTGAAAGGGTTCCAACAAAGACAAGGAATTGACTTCACGTAAATTTTCTCTCCGTTGTCAAGATGACTACCATCGAGTTATCTTGAGTATAGTAGCTCGAGAAAATCTTCATTTGGAGCAGTTAGATGTCAAAGCTGCATTCTTACATGGGGATCTTGAAGAGGAAATTTTTATGACACGACCAAAAGGTTTTGAAGTACAAGGCGGAGAAAATCTTGTATGCAAGCTTCATAAAAGTTTGTACGGATTAAAACAAGCGCCGAGACAATGGTACAAGAAGTTTAATGAGTTTATGAGAAACTCAGGATTTCGCAGATGTGAAGAAGATCACTGTTGTTATGTGAAGAAATATGTTGATAGCTATATCATTCTTGCCTTATATGTTGACGACATGTTGATTGTTGGAGCTAATATGGCGGAAATTGACAAGTTGAAGAAACAATTGTCGGAGAGCTTTGAAATGAAGGATCTTGGTCCAGCCAAGCAAATTCTTGGTATGAGAATCTCCCGAGATAGAGATAAAGGTATTTTGAACTTATCTCAAGAAAAATATATAGAAAAATTGCTTAGCAGATTCAATGTTGGGAATGCTAAAACCAGGAATACACCTTTGGGAACTCACTTAAAGTTTTCAAAGAGGCAATCTTCTCAAACGAAGAAGAAGAAAGTCACATGTCTAAAGTGCCATATGCATCTGCAGTAGGAAGCTTGATGTATGCTATGGTTTGCACCGGACCGGACATAGCACATGCGAGTGGGAGTTGTGAGCGATTTCTATCAAATCCCGGAAAGGAGCATTGGGAAGGAGTGAAGTGGATATTCGGATATTTGAAAGGCACTTCAAAGATGCATTTGTCTTTCAAGAGAAGTAATCTCATTTTACGGGGTTTTCTGATGCGGACTTGGGAGGTGATCTTGACGGTAGAAAGAGCACAACGAGGTTATATTTTTACATTGGGTGGTACAACTATCGGTTGGAAGTCTAAACTTCAAGGAAGGGTCTCTCTCTCAACCACCGAAGCGAGTATGTAGCTATCTCGAAGCGGCGAAGGAGATGATATGGTTGAAGAACCTTCTAAAAGAATTAGGAAGAGAACAAGATGGTTCTCCATTGTTTAGTGACGAGTCAAAGTGCTATTTGTCTTGCTAAAAATCCAATCCTTCATTCCGGATGTAAGCACATTGAATTGAAGTATCATTTTATCGAAACCCGATAAATGATGGAGACTTGAGTTTGTTGAAGATTCCAGTGCGAGAGAATCCCACTGATATGTTGACCAAGATCGTTACAACAACTAAGTTGAGGCTTTGCATTGCCTCAACTGGCCTTCGAGCAAATTGATGATGAAGGCACTACACTAGGTGGTAACGTAAATCAAACTCCAAGTGGGAGAATTGTTAGTATTATGGTGCTTGATTTAGTCCCACATCGATTAGGATTGTGAGATGAGGTTCTCTATTTTGTTATATAAGCAACCCTATGTAAAGTTTGAGATACACACAGAAATAAAAATTACTTCCTAGTGTAGTCGTGGACGTAGGCATACATATTTTAGCCGAACCACGTTAAAATTCTTGTGTCGTTTATTTTTCTCTCCTTCATTCTTTCCTTTATTATTGTCTTGTTCCTAACACTGACTTTTATCTTTTTGAGGTACTAATTGGTAAAAGTTTAGCATAGACTTTAAGATCGATTTTATTAACAACTTAGACCGGTTACGTAAGGAAAGTATAACTATGCAACTTAGACTGGTTAGATAATTAAAGTATAGAAAGGAAACACGTATTTTGTAGCAATTAGTTAGCAAGTCATAATACATTACACGAATTGTTGTCTGTCGGTGGGGACTCACATGCAAAATTTCAACTTGACAACTGAACCATGTGTTTGTCGTAAAAGCTGATAGAAACACAAACAAACTTTATTCCTGAGGCGTGTATAAATACTGTTCTTAAGGACTTATCAGCGGTGTATTGCTTAAGTCCCCCGAATACAACAGGAACTTATCGAAATTTTCGAGGATCTCAAAAACTAGCAAGAAACTCTTAAAGGAGTAAATAAACCCAGGATAATAGTAAAATAGAGAAGAGAAGATGAGAGAGGTATATCTGGAAGAGTGTAGACCGGTCTCTATTTATAGATGTAGATTGAACCTAATATCCTAACTTTTTAGTAACGTTCTCAGTAGTAACGTTGTCTGTAGTAAAGTTCTTTGTAGTAACGTTCTTTGTAACGTTAATGTTCTTTGTAACGTTAACGTTCTGTTCTTTGTAACTTTAACGTTTTGTTCTTTGCAACTTTAACGTTCTTTGTAATGTTAACGTTCTCTGTAACGTTAACGTTCTCTGTAACGTTAATGTTCTCTGTAACGTTAATGTTCTCTGCAACATTAACGTAACATTCTCTGTAACGTTAACGTAACGTTCTCTGTAACGTTAATGTAACGTTCTCTGTAATGTTAACGTAACGTTCTCTGTAACGTTAACGTAACGTTAACGTAACGTTCTCTGTATAACATTAACATAACGTTCTCTGTATAACATTAACATAACGTTCTCTATATAACGTTAACGTAACGTTCTCTGTTTAATGTTAACGTAACGTTCTTTGTATAATGTTAACGTAACATTCTCTGTATTCTGTATAACGTTAACGTAACATTCTCTGTATTCTGTATAACGTTAACATAATGTTCTCGGTATAACGTTAACATAATGTTCTCAGTAACGTTCTCGGCAGCATTCTCTGTAACGTTCTATGTAACGTTTCATGTAACGTTCCATGTAACGTTCTTTGTAACATTCTCTGTTTTGCAATACCCTTATTTTAGTACAGTTCCCCCACATATTGCAAAACAAAAAAGATAAAGAATAAAAGAAGAAAATTATGGGTCTCATATAAGATGTAATGCATCAGAGCTGGTATAGCAAACTATATGAACCAGTCTTAGATTGAAAAACTTAACATAGTGTAGTTGGTGTAGCAAGTTATATGAACCAAAACACTTAGTGTGTGTTAGCAGTTTAACAATACACTCCCACAATTCTTGTTGTTATTGTTGTGTTGCGCTTACTAGGCTATGCGCGTGCCCAGTATTTATGAGTGCTCTAAAAATCTTGCAAAGATCTCATACAAGCGGCCCCACTCGACACTCATATAGGTGACTTCATCAAGTGTATGCTGCAAATCATACACCACCTGTAAGGGATATGAAATTGTTAAAAATTTTGTTTAAACTAAAATTCGTACACCACATAGACTTTTAATTACAAAGTTTAACATCTCAATGATGCAGTATTTAACACTTTCACATATATACCATAGGAATGGACATAATTGATTTTAATCAATTTTAGTGCTAGCATGATATGAATCACAAAGGGTGATTTAGGATCTTTAAGGTTAAAACCTTATAAGAAATTTAGGAATTTAGTGATAAGGTGGAAGGAAAGAATCACTCTTTCCAAGGAAGACAACTCACAAAGGATGTGAAAGTCCTTTGATACAGCCAAGTGTTCTTGAATCACTCAAGAACTTAGGAGAATCACTCTCACTAAAATAAAAGAGATAAACTCTAATATTTCTAAAAATAAAACTCAACTTGTTATTTTTGATAAAAATGGTTCAACTTATAAAGAAGTTTTGCCATCAGAGTTACAAATATTCATTAAAGGAAAATAAATGCTAATAATGATTTATTAACCTAGGAATTGAAAACTACTTAATGATTGATTGTAACTGAAATTGTGGCATCCAAAAGTCAATCAACTATGCACCCTCTTGGTCTCCCAAAGACTGATAACTAAATTTCCAATTGGGCCCTTATTACAACTTGCAATAAAACTAAACTAAAGCCCATTAATTGATTAATTCAAAACACAATTTGGTCAACCAACAATACTTGTTGAAGAGCTTCATTTGCTTCCCTTACTCTAGCCCTTATCATAAGTCATGTTCATATCATTCTCTCCCTCTTGAAAAGGATTTGTCCTCAAATCGGATTCGCCATCTACATAAAAAAGAGATAAGTCTGGCAAATTGAATGTAAAATTAACATTATACTCATTTTTTATGGCTAAATAGCTCTGTTTCACTTCAAGTGTTTCACTCTTCTTCTTTTTTTCTCTCTTTTCTTGAAGAAATTTTTCTCTCATTCTCTTTTTATCCTCTTCTGCCATCAATTTGATGTTCAAACCTTTAAACCGGGGCTCTCATACCAACTGATATGAATCACAAAGGGTGATTTAGGATCTTTAAGGTTAGAACCTTATAGGAAATTTAGGAATTTAATGATAAGGTGGAAGGAAAGAATCACTCTTTCTAAGGAAGACAACTCACAAAGGATGTTAAAGTCCTTTGATACAGCCAAGTGTTCTTGAATCACTCAAGAACTTAGGAGAATCACTCTCACTAAGATAAAAGAGATAAGCTCTAATATTTCTAAAAATAAAACTCAACTTGTTATTTTTGATAAAAATGGTTCAGCTTATAAAGAAGTTTTGTCATCAGAGTTACAAATATTCATTAAAGGAAAATAAATGTTAATAATATTTATTAACCTAGGAATTGAAAACTACTTAATGATTGATTGTAACTGAAATTGTGGCATCCAAAAGTCAATCAGCTATGCATCCTCTTGGTTTCCTAAAGACTAATAACTAAATTTCCAATTGGGCCCTTATTACAACTTGCAATAAAACTAAACTAAAGCCCATTAATTGATTAATTCAAAACACAATTTGGTCAACCAACAATACTTGTTGAAAAACTTCATTTATTTCCCTTGCTCTAGCCCTTATCATAGGTCATGTTCACATCATAGCAGAACTAACAAGTGACTTGTTTTTACCCATATGAACCTTATTCATGGGATCTCTAATTACAAAGGTTGGGTTACCGTCACCTGTTTGTTTGCAAGTTGCTTAAGTCTCATACCCCTCGATGTTTTTAAAATCATATTTCTCGCTAAGGGTTTTGTCAAAGGATCTGCTAGATTTTGTTCTGACTTCACATAATCAATGAAAATTGTTTCATTCTTTAGCAGCTGCTTCACTAAATTATGTCTCAATTGTATATGTCTGTTTTTTCCATTGTAGTTCTTATTTTTAGCTATAGCTATTGCCGATTGACAATCATAGTGAATTGATACAGACGGGATCGGTTTCATTCCTAATGGAATGTTTGCTAAGAAGTTTTTCAACCACTCAGGTTTACTACCAGGCATTTCGAGAGCAACAAATTTAGATTCCATTGTTAATCTTGCAATAATTGTTTGCTTGATTGATTTCCATGTAATCGCACCACCCCCGAGTGTAACCTTAAACCACTAGTGGATTTTGTTTCATCTGAATCAGAGATCCAGTTAGTATCACTGTATCCTTCTAGTATAGCGGGAAATCCACTATATTCAATGGTATAATCCATTGAACTTATTAAGTATCTCATAAGTTTTGCAAGTGCATTTCAATGTTCTTGATTAGGATATTGAGTGTACCTACTCAGTCTACCTACTGCATAAGTAATGTCAAGGTTAAAAAAACTCATTAAATGCAGTAAGCTCTGAATTACCTGGGCATACTGAGGTTGAGAGATTGAGTCTCCTCTATTTTGCTTTAACTTAGAGTTAGTGTCATAAGGGGTATTCAATGGTTTGTCATTATAACGCCCAAACTTACTAAGAAGTTTCTCAATGTATTGTTTTTGGGATAGTAAAATACTATTATCCTTCCTTATGATTTTAACTCCCAAAATCATATTGGCTTCACCCATGTCTTTCATTTCAAATTTAGATCCCAGAAACAAGTTAGTTCTGGAGATAATATCAATGCATGTACCAAATATTAGCATATCATCTACGTATAAACATATTATGACACATGCACCATTCTCAAATTTAAAGGACACACATTTATCAGCATCATTAGTTGAAAAATCATTACAAAATAGAATACTATCAATTTTTTCATGCCACTATTTTGGTGTTTATTTTAATCCATACAAAGATTTTAAAAGTTTGCACAGTTTGTTCTCTTGACCAGGAATAACACACCCTTCAGGATGAGTCATATAAATTTCCTCCTCTAATTCACCATTCAAAAAGGTTGTCTTAACATCCATTTGGTGTATAACCTGCTTATGGATAGCTGCTAGAGCTAACAAAACTCGAATGGAGGAAATCCTAGTCACAGGGACAAAGGTGTCAAAATAATCAATATTGGATTTTTGAGTAAAACCCTTTGCTACTAATCTTACCTTATATTTATCTATGAATCGATCAGGATGATACTTTTTCTTAAAGATTCACTTACAACCAATAGGTTTGTTCCTTTAGACAAATCTACTAAAAGTCCAAGTATTATTTTTCTTAATTCTTAATTGAATCAATTTTAGTCTTAATGGCCTTATCCCAATGTATTGCATCAGGAGCCTTAGTAGCCTCTAAAAAACTCATTGGATCATTTTCAACTAGTTAAATGTAGAAATCATCTCCAAAAGAGGTTTTCTTCCTCTGTCTTTTACTTGTTCTCAAATCCTCATATACTCTATCACTATTAATATCTATAGATTGTTTAGGTGTTCACTAACCTTTAGAGGAAAAATATGTTAAAAGAACTCAATTATATCACTTTTGAAGACAAGAAACCTATAGGCAGCACTATATTCTGCATAGCCTAAGAACATACAATCAGAAGTTTTAGAGCTTATTTTTCTTTTTTTAGGGTTGGGTAACATTACCTTAGCTAGCACCCCACACTCTTAGATATTTAAGATTAGGTTCATAACCTCTCCATAATTCATAGGGAGTTTTACCAGTTTTCTTAAAAAAACACATACTCTAAGTATATCTTCTCTCAAAGGTTATTTGGTGCACTAGAGCTGTTTGATTAAGCATATTGTATCTAGAATAGTCATCTATAAATATCACAGATCATATGAATCAATAATATAATCAGAAAAACAAGATTCATTAACAACTTTAGAGATGTTAAATACAACAAGACTTTGGTCACAATATCCCTTCCCTACAAATACATTTTTTATTTTTTATTTTTTTTTTCATAACAATCTTATCATATTCGAATGATACTTAACCCCAACTTTTCCCAGCATTGCTACAGATATTAGATTAGCTCTAATTAATGTCACATGTAGCACATTACTTACTCAAGACCAGAGTCTTTCCAGACGTGAGCTTAGAAGAACTTTTCATTTTTCTAAGACAAGAGTTGTCCGGGAATCACCGAGATAAACATGTTCTTCTCCATCTCCACACTGGTGTAGGAGGTAAAAGCACTTCTATTTGCACATATGTGCCCACAGAGTCTATTACCTATTTGCTCACATTTGTCACACGGTTTATTTGGGAAACGACCGCAATAATTATATCTTCTCTTTTGGCTAAATATGCCTTAGGAGGATTGTCGTTTCTTATTCTATATCTACACTGAGTTGCATGATGCACTGGGGTTAGATCCATTGCTTTCATACAGTCTCAAACCCTTTCTTATACGTATGTACAAGATATTATATGGACAAAATAATATTCTACACATATGTACAAAATAATATGTGGACAAAATAATATCCTACATGTAAAGAATAGGTAGATCTAAGTCATGCACACGTAATTGTTAATTGTTCACTACCAAAACAAATCTCTCACAACATATAATAGTCATGCATAATTCATTTTCCCTATTCCATTGGTGTAATAAATCTGAAAAAGGAACCTGTGTTTGGCATGTGTGCTTTGTGGACAAGCTATGCGGATAGCATTTCTTCCATCATAATTATTGTCGCCGCCGTCCGTTCCGACGTCCTGGGACATCTCGAACGTTAATGCGAGCGGTCGCGAAAAGATGGTTGAGACTCGCATTTTTGTTAAAAATATGTTCATTGCTTCCGAGGCGCTCAATGCTGAACTATCCTCTAATAGAAGCAAGGTTTTCAAAAAGGGTTCTTTTGGAGTCGCCACCAATGTTTTGACCATAAACATTGGAAAAGGAGAAAAAGGCATTGATTTTAATAAAAACCAAACTTGGCCATTATAACCAGAGTCAGGTAAGGGAGTTAGTTACGTGTGGGGAAGGTATTAGCACCCCACAACGCCCCTTTCGGGTTCCCTATGACGGATTAATTCATTTAAGTGAAGATTACGAGAGATTACGCTATTACCCTATTTTATTCATTCAGTATTTAAATATGGCTATCTACATGATTTTATTTATATTGCATACAGAAAGCAGTGAATAAAGCAATAAAAGGGAAGAGAATTGAGAAGAACCTCCAAAGCAAGCTTTATATTATAAGTCTTTTATACAGAGGACGCTTTGCGGCAATCCTTCGCTCTACAATGACTCTCCTCTTGATTACAATATCGACTCGACTAAATTTTCTAGAAGAATCGAATGCCGGAATACAAATTCCTTAACTGATTGTTACCTATTAAAGGCAATCAGAGAGATCATTCGAAGGAGGGAGAGAAGAAGACAAGTCTTGGAGTTGTCTGGGGTTTGGAGAATGACCTAAGGGCCTCCTATTTATAGCCTTTTTTCGCCTGGAACTTTGGGATGATCGTCTGGGTTGGGACGGCCGTCCCAACTGCAAAATTTGCACTGAGTCAGGTTGGGACGGCCAGTTGTGTTTGGGATGGCCGTCCCAGTTGAATTTTTTGTTCTTGACTCCACCCCTGGAAGTTTGGGACGACCAGTGTCATTTGGGACGGCCGTCTCGACTGTCCTAGGTTTTTTGGGACGACCGTCCCAACTTTGGGACGGCTGTCTCGACCTGTTTTCAGCAGCTCTTGTGTTCTGGGACCCCGGGAAGCTTTCCTTTCCTTTTTCGGACGTCGTTTGGTGCCGATGTGTGTCCGTTGAAGCTTTATCTTCATATATGGAGTCTTCTTGGCCTTCATTAAGATGCCGGGCGAGCTTTATCTTCGTGTAGGAAGTCTCCTTAGTCTTTATTGTGTGGATGGGTGAACTCCGTCTTGTTGCAGGAGGTCTTTCTCGGTTTTTCTTTGATATGAAGCCGGGTGAACTGTATGAAGTTTCCCTAGCTTTTATTTTGAGAGGCCGGGCAAAATTAGGGGTCTACAGCTGCCCCCCCTTCACCTGCCTATCTAATTTGTCGGTTTGATATGCCGACAAAATTAGTTAGTAGGGGAAGGAGTTAACCCTTTTGCCCGGTCATCCTTCGGATGCTGCTCCTTGGTGATCCTCCGGATGATAAATATTTTGATAGGTACCAACCCCTATCTGGTTTGAGCCTCCTTTTATAAGGATCCGGTGAGTATTTACCCTCACCAGGTATAAGTCTGTATTTTACTAGACTTTTGTGGGTACCTACCCCCACTAGGTATGAACCTTGTTTTGCAAGGTTTTGGTGAGTACCTACCCTCACCTGGTATGAGTTCGCATTTTGCTAAACTCTCGTGGGTACTTACTTCCGAGGTGCTCAACACTGAACTATCCTCTAATAGAAGTAAGGTCTTTGCAACCCATTTTTGAAATGCTTAGGTGAGTATTTTTTACTCCACCTAATGCATTCTGCTAAGTTTTGATGAGTACCTACCCTCATCTGGTATAAACCTTATTTTATAAGGTTTTGGTGGGTTTATTCTTTCACCGGGTATGAATATGCATTTTGACAGATTCTAGTGGTTTTTACACCCCCACTGGGTGTGAGTCTGCATCTTGACGGACTCTAGTGGTTTTTACACCCTCACTGGGTGCGAACCTGCATCTTGACAAGGCTCTACTGGTTTTACACCCCCACTGGGTGCGAACCTGCATTTTGACAAGGCTCTAGTGGTTTTTACACCCCCACTAGGTGCGAACCTGCATCTTGACAAGGCTCTAGTGGTTTTTACACCCCCACTGGGTGCGAACCTGCATCTTGACAAGGTTCTAGTGGTTTTTACACCCCCACTGGGTGCGAACCTGCATCTTGACAAGGTTCTAGTGGTTTTTACACCCCCATTGGGTGCGAACCTGCATCTTGACAAGGTTCTTGTGGTTTTTACACCCCCACTGGGTGCAAACCTGCATCTTGACAAGGTTCTAGTGGTTTTTACACCCCCACTGGGTGCGAACCTGCATCTTAACAAGGTTCTAGTGGTTTTTACACCCCCACTGGGTGCGAACCTACATCTTGACAAGGCTCTAGTGGTTTTTTCACCCCCACTGGGTGCGAACCTGTATCTTGGCAAGGCTCTAGTGGTTTTTACACCCCCACTGGGTGCGAGTCTGCATCTTGACGGACTCTAATGGTTTTTACACCCCCACTGGGTGCGAACCTGCATCTTGACAAGGTTCTTCTCATTCAATCTTTTGATTGATGAGTTCATACCCTTAACGGGCTTTTGGAGAATTGTTGGCGGCTTACTGTCTTTGATCATGTGCCTATTCCTTGGGGAATATTTGTTTTGACTTTTCTGTTAGTCGTCCGGTTTTACTGGGGTTTCTTTGTTTTTTGGCTTTTAGCCATCCGGCTTTGCCGGGGATTCTTGTTTTTGGCTTTTCTTGTTTAGCCATCCGGCTTTTGCCGGGGATTCTTTGGGTTTTGGCTTTTCCTTTTAGCCATCCGGCTTTTGCCGGGGATTCTTGTTTTTGGCTTTTCTTGTTTAGCCATCCGGCTTTTGCGGGGGATTCTTTGGGTTTTGGCTTTTCCTTTTAGCCATCCAGTCTTTGCCGGGGATTCTTTGTTTTCGATTTTTGGCTTTTCTGTTTAGCCATCCAGCTTTGCCGGGGATTCTTGATAGTTGCCTCTTTTTAGGCGGAAATCCTCTGGGGATTTTGAATTCTCTTCTTGATTGTGCCTCTTGATTAGGCGAAGATTCATTTGGGGATTTTGTTGTGCCTCTTGATTAGGCGAATGCTTCAATAATGGTGAAGACTTTGAGGGTTTGCATTGCCTCTTGCATAGGTTGATTTCCCATTTCTTGGGGATGTTAGTTTTTTGCTTGCTTGTTGCAAGTAAAGGCTTTATGCTTTACCATGGATATCCGTCTTTGGGCGTTATGAGCGATTAACTCCCTGTGGATATAATTTTGTAGCTTGCCTTTGTTGTAGGCTCACTGGGGTAGTTTTCTTGTTGATGATCCACTGGGGAATTAATTTCATTCCGGAGATCTGTCTTGAATTGTCTCTCTAGGGAGAAATGGAGTTTTTCGACTCCTTATTGGCTGCTGTTGTTTGAGCTAGTTTTGCCTAAGCTCTTATTTTGCTGGGGAATGGGTTCTTACCCTTTTCTCGCGATTTCTCTTTTTTTTTGCGATTTTGGATTTTTGATTTTGGATGCGTGTGTCTTTTTTCTTTTGTGCACACAGGCTTTTTATATTCTGCTGGGGATGAAGAGGTTTTCTTTTCTTCTCTTTCCTTTTTATTGGCCCTGGGGAATTTGTTGGCTTCCTGGGGGTACGATGGAGTTCTGGCTCCTGGCTTTGTGCAGCTCTTATTTGGGTGGGGTGAAGATATTTTCTTCTTTTTTCGTTTTGGGATTCACCGAGGATTCTGTCGGTTTCCTGGGGATCCAATTTTGATGATGGAATCCTGGCTCCTGGCCTGGTGAAGCTCTTATTTGAGCTGGAAGATGGAAATTTTTGTTTTTTCCTTTTTTGTGGATATTTTTCTTGATATGCTCTATTTAGAGACATTTATTTGGCCTTTTTCGTTGTGGCCTCTATTGGGGAATGAAAGTTTTCTTTTTCTTTCTTTTTCGTTGCCCCCTGGTGGATATGGAGGATTTGACTCCATATTTCCTTTGATGGACTCTTGTGTAGTCCTTATTCTCCTTTGGGGAATGAAGCGGAGACTCTTGCATGAGTTTGCTTGATGACTCATATGGTGATGCTGAGTCATGAAATAATCTTTTTGTTTTGCCTTTGGAGTAGGCAAGGATCCTCTTGGGGATGGTCAAGCCTTTCCATTAGCTTTTTCATTTTGATGGTTCCCTTCTTTTTTGGAGGGATGGTGATTGAAGCTTTTGACGACTCATATGATGATGTTGAGTTAGGAAGTATTTTTCTGCCTTTGAATAAGCAAGGATCTTCTTGAGGATGATCAAGCCTTTCCATTGGCTTTTTCATTTTGATGGTTTCCTTCTTTCTTGGATGGAAGGATGTTGATTAGAGCTATTTTCTTTGAAGCTCTTTATTTTGCTGAAATGGTTTTGATTTTGCCTTTTTCTATCGCGATTTAATTTTATTGCGAATTTTTGAAATCCGGCTTTTTAGTATATCATGTGTGCCTTTTATTTTATAGTTTTTGTACACATGGGCTTTTGAAATATGAAACAGAAATAACTACTTTTATTTATTACTGCTTTTTGTTTGATACATTCAAGCATTTTTCAAAATACTAAAAAAAACTATAGAAAGACTCCTCCTAATCATCCGCCTCTGGACTGGAGTGGGCGGATGGTACTGGTGAAGGGAAGCGGCGGAGTAAGCGGCGCTGGAACCTTGCCTGGGTTTGGACCAAGCTCTCTATCTGGCGGTCCGTCCTGTCTTGCCTAATAGTCAGTTGACTAAACTACTGGCGTATGAACTGGAACTCTCCTTCCATGTATGCATGCTCCTCGTCTAGGCGTCGGTACAGGCCGGGGAAGTCTGGATCACGTGACTGCTGCTGGGATTCGGAGGTAGTAGGGATGTCTTGCGGCGTATCGAAGTCGCGCATATCCCAAGAAATCGAGATGATAGGGTTCAAGATGAACCCTGTTCCTTGCCTGCTGAGGATATTCATGTGCGTCAGCACTCCTCCGTTGATCGGCTCCGGTTGGAGTTCGGCTAGGAGATCTTCTCCATCGGTGCATCCCCAATACTCGGCCAAAGGGGTAAGGAGGGAGCCACCATGATAGCTCCTGTTGGTCCCCGAGTACCGCATTCCTTTATGGCCTTCGGAAAGCGTATCCTGGGTTGCACTTATGCCCTTGGTGCATACGGTAGATGATGAAAAGGTCGGCCAGGCGTTACCTTCCCCGGCTCTCCTTCCAGCTGTGTAGGGTCCCGACGAGCGGTTTGTGGCATATGCGGAGCGGAGGAGAAAAGGATGCCCCCTTCAAGTGTGTTGGCAGGTTGTGAGCTCCGAGTGGTCTCTTTCCACATGCTAGTGGTGGTGAGAACAACAGGTTTTTCCATATATGCGGACCGATATTCTGGTGTCCTTGTATCTACTCGTTGGCAGAAACCCATGATGACATTAAAGTCATCCGAGAACGGTGGTCCGGTAGGCTCCATCCATCCGGTAGGAGACGACTGAGTTGGTGGCACTCCGGGAGTTGCGGATGGCATTTCCATCATGTTGACGAGAGGCAAGAAATTCCATTGTTGCGGTGCGGTGGATCCGAGTAGGTGGCTCACGGAGCGAGAAAGTCCCATCCTATGTTGTGGATGAACTTTCGACATCTTGCTCCCAGTCGAATGTAGCTAGGATTTCAAAATCCAGACGCAGCATAGGATACCAGGAAAATTGTTGGATATTTGCCAGTCGTTGTTGATGTGCTTCTGCTAGCAACATGCTGGTGACAGGAGTTCTTCTACCAGTGGTCCTGGTGCGTTTTCTCCTGGATGATGCTTCTCCACGTTCCATTGTGAGCTTTACTCTCTTAGGGATGCTAACAATGTATAGAGAAGGAGGAAAAGCAAGATAGGAAGCTTGGATTGAGGTACTGGAGCCAAAACCCGCGTCCCACCTATATAGGCCGCGCAGGGGAGTTTGGGACGGCCGTCCCAACTGCAAAAATTACACACAGGCCAACCCCCACCTGGGACGTGCGTCCCAACTGAAATTTGGCACTTGGGACGGTCGTCTGGACTTTGGGACGACCGTCTCAAGCTTCTTATGTTGGTTTTTGATTTTTTTGAGTTAATTTTCGTGTTTTTTGATGAAATTGAAGATAGGATTCCCTTCATTTATGCCTTAATGTATGCAATGCTTCATGATATGCATTCTATGATCTATTTCAGTTAATATTTTGAAAGTTTTAACTGATGTGCTTTGACTTCGGGCGCATTCTTGGTGTTGTGCCTTTATGTCATCTTGTTTCTTGATCAACAAGCTAAGCTGTATAAGTATGCCGATATGGACCTTTCTTGATATGGCCGAAGAGCTATCTTTCGTTCGTAGGGCAACTGCCATATCGATGCCCTCTTTCCTTTCCTTCGGGATTTCGACCTTCCTATTGATCACTATGTTTCCACATTCCCCTTTATTACTTGAATGCTTTATAGTGAAATGGTCAAGAGAAGAGAAAGAAAAGGATTTACAACAAAGGCTTGTGTTTTAGAGGGATATATTTTTTTATAATAGAGGTTTTTGTAAGAATGGCTAGCCAGGGTTAGTCTGTGTTTAGGCTAGTTTAGATAAACTTTTCATTCTTATGATGTGGCGTCGTTGTTTACTGATTTGTGGCGCCTTTTTGTGATCGATTAACTTCCCTAGGCCGCCCTTTCAGGTTTTCAGACTAGGATGTTGTGCTTATGTCCTAACTTTTGTCTAGGTTTCCTTTTTGTATTTATTTTTTAGGAATACCTAGCGGACTTTTCATAACCCTGACTTTTGCCCAGGCTACCCTTTATTATTGTTCGGGTATCCTGCCGGGTTTACCCTAACTTTTGTGCAGCCCCCTTTGTGGGTTTCCTGCCGGGTATTTTGCCCTTTTATTTTCTTGTCTTGGCCTTTGACCTTGACGGGCTTTTATATGCGTATATTTTTTTGCACAACATTGTCGAAACTTGAATTTTATTGAGATAAATTTTTATCCATGTTTCTAGTTAATCAGTCGTATATGACTTTGCTTTATGACGCGTTGCTTGTTCTGACGCAATTTGGAATAAAACGTTTATCTAAACCTTGTTTATTAAAATGGGGTATAGATACATTTAGTAAGAAAAGAAGCAGATAGTAAGAATAGCATTCTTTTGTAATTTCAGGGAAATATGTGCCCTAAAGATGCTCGGGGGTCGGGCATACCCCGAGGAGTGATCTCTAATAGTCACTAGGTTTACATCCCTTAGAATCAGAAGAAGGACACCTAATGACTAACGCTACCCTTTGCGCTAATACCCCTCCTTTTCGAAATATCATCTTCAGGGGGTAAGACTTCCCTGTTTTCCGTATGGTTTGATCTTTTGTAGGGTCGTACCCTAAACCATACTTTAGAGGATTATCTTCGAAATCTGGTGGCTCTCTTATCCCTTGAGCATTCTTTCCGAGCCCCTGTCCTAGGCGATATCCATATCTTTTCATCATATGGGCCACCTTTGTATTACCAGGGAGTCTTTCTATGTTGGCAATTTCGAGCGCTTGAAAAGACGTTTCAAGAGCTTCTTCAGCCGCATCCACATATGGTTGGACAGACGGTTTGCTAATTAGAAAGTCTTCTTCAGCTTGAATTATGACGAGTTTATCGTTTATCACAAAATTGACTTTCTGGTGGAGCGTTGAAGGTATTGCCTTAGCGCTATGAATCCAAGGTCTACCAAGGAGACAACTATATGCTGGCGTGATAGCCATCACGTGGAAGTCTATGTTGAAAATAGTAGGACCAATTTGGATTGGTAGACTGATCTCTCCTACTACTTCTCGTCTTGACCCGTCGAAGGCTCGAACAACTGTATTACTCGGGCGCATGTGGGTTCCTTGCATTGTTATCTTGCCTAGTGTGCTTTTAGGCATAACGTTTAAGGATTGTCGCCGCCGTAAAAAAAGAGGCGGTCGGAGCGACGCGATGGTTTTTTCGACCCTCTTTGATTTTCGCGTTTTTTATTGGTGGTTACAACGCCTTTAGGTTGTCCGATAACCGGGCTAACCTAGGGGCGAGGTTTTCGAAAGTATCCCTGAGTTGTCCGATAACCGAGCTAACCCAGGGACTTATTTAATTTGGGTTCTATGGAGTCGCCACCGATATTTTTACCATAAACATCGGAAAAGGGGTTTTAAAAAGGCGTTGGTTTTCGAAAACCAACTTTGGTCATTAGAACCAGAGTTGGGTAAGGGAGTTAGTTACGTGTAAAGGAAGTGTTAGTTCCTTTACGACGCCCCTTTCGGGTTCCCTATGATAGGCCGGCTAATTTTGAATAATTAAACTGGAAAATTGCGCTTTTACCCTTTTATTATGCGGAATCTAAGTTAATGACTACATGGCCCTAGCTTCTATTGCGTAATTTAAATGGCAGTAATAAAAATAGAGAGGGAGAATATGCACCTCCAAAGCAAGCTTTTATATTTCTTTAAAAAGAGGGTGTGTTTTGGCAACCCTTCACTCTTACAACTCTCAGAAACTCCGGAAATGCCTCGGAGGGATTCTAAAGAAGATTTAGAGCGCTCAGTTTATGCCTAAAGACACTCAGAAACTCCGAAAATGCCTCGAAGGGATTCTTAGAGAGAGAAAGTCTAGAGAGAAGGGAGAGCTATGATGTTTTCTGTGTGGAAATGAGGGGGGGAGGACCCCAATTTATAGGATTTCGCGCCTGACAGTGGCGAGACCACCGATCTCGTCTGACAAGGTCAAGACCGCCGTCTGGAAAACCCAGACCGCCGTCTCGACCACAGCAGGGGTCGAGACCGCCGTCTGGGAAACCCAGACCGCCGTCTCGACTTTTGCAAGGGTCGAGACCGCCGTCTGGAGAACCCAGACCGCCGTCTCGACTTTTGCAATGGCGAGACCGCCGTCTGGACAAGCGAGACGGCGGTCTCGTCCCTGAAGTTAGGCGAGACGGCGGTCTGGTATTTCCAGACGGCGGTCTCTTCCCTTCAGGCGCGAGAACTTTATTTTCGGGCCAAAAAACCTTCCTATCTTAGTACGGGGGCCTAATAGTCTCTCCTAGTGGCTTGTTAGGCTTCGACCGTCTTCAAATAGGAAGCTTTCTGACTTTATTCTGAGGCTGGGCAAGATTTGGGGTCTACAGCTGCCCCCCCTTTACCTGACTAGTTAGTTGTTGGCCTTGTTGTGCCAGACAGGTAGATAGGAAGGTAAAGGAGTTGACCCTCTTGCCCGGCTACCCTTCGGACGTCCCGTCTTGTGGCGGATGATCCTCTGGGGAGATGTAGTATTGTGCACCTCTGAGATACTACTTCTAACATAGCCGATCCCTTTGGTTGACACGTGGTAGAACCTCCGGATACTACTCCTGACGTAGCCGATCCTTCGGTTGATGGGTATAAACCCCCCATCAGGCTGGTAGTTACAGTCCGTTGTGTGGGACTGGATGGGTATAAACCCCCCATCAGGCTGGTACGGTCCGTTGTGTGGGACCGGATGGGTATGAACCCCCCATCAGGCTGGTACGGTCCGTTGTGTGGGACCGGATGGGTATGAACCCCCCATCAGGGTGGTAGTGGCGGCTTACAGTTCAGATGGCCCATGCGCCGTTTAGGCGCTTCTTGTGTGCTGGTTGATAGGTATAAACCCCCTATCAGGCTGGTACAGTCCGTTGTGTGGGACTGGATGGGTATGGACCCCCCATCAGGGTGGTGATGGCGGCTTACTGCTCGGGCAGCTCATGCGCCATTGTGAAACCTCGGGATGCTCCTTTGAAGCGGTAGCTGACCCCTTGGCTGACGAGTATGAACCCCCGTCTGGTTATGTGCCTCTGGATGCCCCTTCTTGCGGTGGCTGATCCTTTGGCAATGGTGGCGGCTTACTGATTCTGACCATGCGCCGAGTGTTTGAGGTGCTCTTTCTTTATCTTTGTCTTTTATGGGAATTGTCGTCCGGTCTGCGCCGGGGATTTTGTTGGTGTTCATCCAGCTTGTTGATTGCCGGGGGATTTTTGATCATTTGGTATTTTGTCATCCGACTTTGCCGGTTGTCGGGGATTTTGTTGAGTTCCTCTTAGGTAGGCAGGAATCCTCTAGGGATTTGTTGATCTTGGTGAGGCCTCTTAAGTAGGCAGATATCCATTGAATTTCTGGTAATGCCTCTGGATAGGCAGATGCTTCATCAGAAGTGAAGACTTTTGGTTTCATTTGTTTTGCCTCTGACTAGGCTGATATTTCCTTATGGGGATGCTGGCTCTTGCTTGCCAGGTCTTGCCTATGCATAGGCAAATGACATTCTGAGGATGAAGTTTTGCCTTTGTAGTAGGCTAACTGGGGATGACCTCTCTTTTTTATTGATCCACCGGAGAATTGGTCGACTTCCCGGGGGTCAGATTTTGGTAGCCCCTTTGGGGGAATGGAATCTTAGCTCCCTAATTGACGTGGGTGCGAGCTGGCTTTTGTGGTGCTCTTATTCTGTTGAAGGAATGGAATTTCCAATTCCTTGTTTTTGATTTTTTTTCTTTTTCTGAGGTGACCCACTTAGGGAGCAGGGATTTTCATTTGATTCCGCAATTTATCTCTTTTTTATCGCGATTTTGAAATCTGGCTTTTTCGGGATAATGCGTAAGCCTTTTTACTTTTTAGTCTCTTTTTATTACGTTGGCTTTTTCCCTTCTTTTTGGGGATCCGCAGGGGATAAAATTTTCTTAGGTGATCCATCAAGGGATTATTAACTTCCATGGGGATCCGATTTTTTCTGGGATGGAGTCCTGGCTCCTTGATTAATGTTGATGCGAGCTGACCTTGTAAAGTTCTTATTCCACTAGGGGATGAGAATTTCTTATTTCTTTTTGTAGAATTTTTTTGGAGATCCACTTGAGGATTTTTATTCGGCCCTTTCTGTTGCGGCCCTTTTTGTCATCTGCTGGAGATGAAGGGTTTTCTTTTCTCTTCTTTTCTCTTCTTTCTGTTGAGCCCTTGTTGGTATGGAGATTGGACTCTTTTGATTGCTGATGATGATGGGCTCTTGAAGCCTTTATTCTCCATTGGGGAGTGTGGAGGAGACTTTGGGTGAGTGTGCTTGATGACTCATGTGGTGGTAATGCTGAGTCGTGAGGAGTGTTTTTGTGTTGCCTCTGGAGTAGGCAAGGATCCTCTTGGGGATAACTAAGCCTTTCCGTCGGCTTTTCTTTTATGATTTCTGATGATTGTGCCCTCTTTTATTGGGTGATGATTGGAGTTTTGACTTCTGGAAGCTTCTTATGATAACTCGCTCTTCTTTCTTGAGGGAGAGCGATGTTTGGAGACTTATTACTTTCTTGTGCCTTCTTTTCTGGGTAGAAGGATGGTGGCTGGAGCTCTTGATTTTTAGAAGCTCTTATTCTGCTGAGTCGCTTGATTGACAACTTGCTCCGTTTTCTTGAGGGCATTATTTGGAGACTCAGTCTCAGTGATCCTGTTTTCAATCACAAACATGGAGCTAGTCTCCTTATATGCATGGATGCTTTTTGTTTTTTGTTATATGTCTGAAGTAATTTTTATTTCTTTCATTTTTGACATTGCCAAAGTCGTTTTGTGCGACTACTTGTGTGTGGATGCCCTAAATGCAATCTATTCTTATTGATGCATCTGGAAAAGTGACTGGCATCCCCCTGCTGGACTCTCATGATTATGATGAAGGACCCCTCTCTTTTATTCATTTTTTGGTTTAGCCCTATCTTTTGCCTAGACCGCCCTTTTGGGGTTTTCGGTCTAGCGGACTGCCTTAATTTTTGCCTAGGATATCTTAGCGGGCTTTTTCCTTTTTTATGAACGCCCTAACTTTTGCCTAGACCGCCCTTTGCAGGTTTTCGATCTAGCAGGCTACCCTAACTTTTGCCTAAGAATCTCCTAGCAGGCATTATTCTTTTTTATTCTCATTTTTTCTTTATCTTCTTTTTTTGAGAGATAGGAGCCTATCATATGCATGCAATGTTGGCGATATGCATCCTATAATACTATTTCATTTAATTTTTCAAAAGGATTAACCAATGTGCTTTTACTTCTGATGAGCTTCCGACGTTATGTGCTTTTTGTCGACATGATAGGCTGTACCGATTTTGCCGTCTTTGACTTTGCCGTGATCGAATAATGATTGTGTTAATTGTAGAGCGGCTTGCCATGTCAGTGCGCCCCTCCCTTTCCTTGGGGATTTCAATCCTCCTATTGATTACTATCTCCACATTTCCCTGCTAATTACTAGAATGTCGTAGTGGTAAGGGTCAAGAGAAAAGAAGGAAAAGGATATTTAATTCAAAGGCTTGTGTTTTAGAATTGTTTTATTTTGACAAAAATGGTTTTTGTAAGCATGGCTAGCCAAGGTTGGTTAGAGTGTTTAGGCTAGTTTAGACAAACGTTTTGTTTATGGAATGACGTCTTATTCTATGGCGCTTGTTATGACTGATTGACTTCCCTAGTCCGCCCTTTCGGTTTTCAGCCTAGGATGTTGTGTTTTGGCCCTATCTTTTGTCTAGGTTCCTTCTTTTTGTATATTTTCGGGGAATCCTAGCGGACCTTATTTTGTAACCCTAACTTTTGCCTAGGCTACCCTTTATTTTTGTTCGGGTGTCCTACCGGGTTGACCCTAACTTTTGCGTAGCCCCCTTTGGTGGGTTTCCTACCGGGTATTTTGCCCTTTCTTTTGGCCTTTAGCTTTTATGGGCTTCTTTTGATTATTTTTTTTGCACAACATTAGCGAAACACGACTTTATTTATGACGAGGTAAAACTCTATTTTGTGTTTCTAGTCAATCAGTGGTGATGAGTGGTTTGACTTTTATTTTGGTCAATGGCGCATTTTGATTACTTCGACGCACTTTTGAAAATGTTTGCTTAAACATGGTTATTAATGAGGTTTAGACATTAATAGCAAGAAGAGAAGCAGATAGTAAGAATGACATTCTTTGTAATTAATAGGGAAATATGTGCCCTACAATGCTCGGGGGTTGGGCTAGCCCCGAGGAGTAATCTCTAATAGTCATTGGATTTACAAACCCTAAGAATCAGAAGGAGAACACCTAATGACTAAGGTCGCCTTTGACGCTTGAACCCCTCTATATGGGAAAATCTGATTCAAGGTGTGGAGGGGAGACTTCCCTTTCCTCTGTGCAGCTTGATCCATTGTTGGGTAAAGCTTCAAAGGATTGTCTTTAAAATATGGTGGCTCCCTTATTCCTTGAGAGTTTCTAATGAGCCCTTGGTTTGGGCGATATCCATATCATGTGGGTCACCTTCATATTGTTGGGGAAGTCTTTTCATATTGGCAAAAGATATTTCAAATGTCCTCTTGCGCCGCATCCATCCAAGGTAGGGCAAATGATTTGCTGATCCGAATGTCGTTTCTAGCTCAAACTATGACTAGCTTGTCGCCTACCCTGAGTTTATCTCTTTGGCGGAGCGTCGAAAGAATTGCCCCAGCGTCGTGAATCCAAAGTCTCTTCAATTTCCTCTTTGGATCATGTTTCCTTCAGTCTTTTTATTTTTCCTTTATTCTTGGGAGCATTGCCTTATAGCTCCTGGGGGTGTAGATTCTTTCACTTCTAATTTTTGCCCCCGAATGTTGGCTATGCTGGAGATATCTTCATTAATGGAAGATGTTTCTGCGTATCTCAATGGTACAATTTTATTTGATGTATGGGGTGAACGAATGTAACGACATCCTTGCCCCCTCTTCCTTATTAACTCGGATACCCAACGGTTGAGGCTTATTATCCTTCTTAGGCGGATCAACCGTTGGAGATAACTTGACGACAAAAGGTTTGCTCTTCACCCTACTTCGATTCGTGGAAAGCACATCGACTAATCCTTTCTTTTTATTATCTTATTATTATTAAAGTGAGAATGAATGTAATTTATGAATGCAATAGACGGTTGAGACAAACAATTTTATTTATTTCATCTAAACAGTGTACATTCCTCAATGCAATGTTTCGAAGTACATTTTTTTTTTAATATTTCTATTTATTTTCTTTTTTACTTCCCGTGTATGGCATGTGAATGCCCTATCCTCTTCACATGGTATTGAGGAATGTCCACTTTCTTCAACCGCCTACTACTAGATGATGCTATGAAGTTTGGTGGATGCATGCAAGTGTTTGTTTTTTCCTAAACATTATCATGTTTTATTTTCTAACATGATGTATGATAGTGTTTGGGATTTTGTGTTTTTTTTTATGCGGATGAGGGCATGAAGAATACCAGCCGCTTTTTAGAATGCAAAAAGATTTTTATTGTTTAAAACAAATGATTTATGAGATGGATATTCCTTAAGACAATGACTTAGGTATCCTCCTTAAAGCTTACGCTTTGCGGGGTACCATACCCACCTCGGTGTAATGGTTCCTTTCCCCATCACAGACTTGACAAGTATAATGAGAATCACCATCACACCTTAGTACACTTGTTCCTTCCTTGTCGCGAAGGTCACAAATGTGCTCGGGTCCTCTTTCGCCTTTGTCTTAGGGATATCTAATGCCCCCTAGAATGAATGTATCTATGCATGCACTAGTACAAAAGGGCAGCAGATGTTCAAAGTGGCATAACTTTTGACTGGGTTGTCCGATTTGGACGCACAACATGTCAAAACGAAGAGAAAAGGGTGAAGAACTAAGCTGCAAATGCCGAAGGCGATTTGGCCCAGTAATTTTCCTAAAAAACGTCTCTAAGACCCATTTTTTTAGGGGTTTATTAAAATGATGCGTATGCATACTTTCCTTATGCATTCATTTTCTCTCTTGGTTTTTCCACTTATGATGCAATATGAATGATACGACTTTGTCAACATTATTTTTATAAATGTTTTGATTTTGTTATTATTATTTTATTTATTTTGGATTTATTTTATAGCCTTTTATCTCTTACATCGGATCTGCAGTGGCTACTTAGCTTACAAAGAACCCGAAACCAGGCTAGCTAAAAGGCAGTACTGTCGAGATAAAATATGGCTTTATGCGAAAAATATTTAGCGTCCCTTATCTCTTCTGTCGGAACTGCGTGGCTACTTAGCTTACAAAGAACCTGAAACCAGGATAGCTAAAAGGCAGACTGTCCGAGATAAGGGTGTTTATTCGTGAAAACATTTTGGTTTTTTTTGTTTTTGTTTTGTTGTTTGTTTATGCTATGCAATCAAATGCAACAAACAAATGCACATACAATTCACTCATCTGCGAACAGGCGAGAAGTCATTTTAATCACGAGGTAGGGTTTTCCTGCAGAAAAGTGCATTGGTCAGGGTAAGTTCTAACTGTTCTCACCAGGCTAAGGCCCCCAAGGTGCCCCCATTATAGGGTCCCCACTCTCCAGCCGTCCGACCATGCTCAACACTAAGGCCAGAGTCGGTCTTGTTGCCAAAAGAGGAAGGTTATCACCTTGAGTGGTGGTTTCCGATCACACTGGTGGGCACAAGGCCCTAACTACAGCGAACCGTACCTGCCACCCACTCCCTATGGTTGTCTCACTTGCCCCCGGGTATAGAGGGAACTGTAGTGTGCAAGGGTTTGTGTGCAGTTTATATTTCAATCAATTGCGTAAGTATAAACAAGCAACAATTATTTGAAAGCCAAACAATAAAGCATGTTATAATACAAGGCAGGGTAAAAGCGCTATTTTCTTGGTTTGATTATTTTTAAGCCAGCACATCACTAAATGGGATCAACTCTCTAGGCTTCCCCAGTGGAGTCGCCATCTGTCGCCGCCGTAAAAAAAGAGGCGGTCGGAGCGACGCGATGGTTTTTTCGACCCTCTTTGATTTTCGCGTTTTTTATTGGTGGTTACAACGCTTTTAGGTTGTCCGATAACTGGGCTAACCTAGGGGCGAGGTTTTCGAAAGTATCCCTGAGTTGTCCGATAACCGAGCTAACCCAGGGACTTATTTAATTTGGGTTCTATGGAGTCGCCACCGATATTTTTACCATAAACATCAGAAAAGGGATTTTAAAAAGGCGTTGGTTTTCGAAAACCAACTTTGGTCATTAGAACCAGAGTTGGGTAAGGGAGTTAGTTACGTGTAAAGGAAGTGTTAGTTCCTTTACGACGCCCCTTTCGGGTTTCCTATGATAGGCCGGCTAATTTTAAATAATTAAACTGGAAAATTGTGCTTTTACCCTTTTATTATGTGGAATCTAAGTTAATGACTACATGGCCCTAGCTTCTATTGCGTAATTTAAATGGTAGTAATAAAAATAGAGAGGGAGAATATGCACCTCCAAAGCAAGCTTTTATATTTCTTTAAAAAGAGGGTGCGTTTTGGCAACCCTTCACTCTTACAACTCTCAGAAACTCCGGAAATGCCTCGGAGGGATTCTAAAGAAGATTTAGAGCGCTCAGTTTATGCCTAAAGACACTCAGAAACTTCGGAAATGCCTCGGAGGGATTCTTAGAGAGAGAAAGTCTAGAGAGAAGGGAGAGCTATGATGTTTTCTGTGTGGAAATGAGGGGGGGAGGATCCCTATTTATAGGTTTTCGCGCCTGACAGTGGCGAGACCGCCGGTCTCGTCTGACAAGGTCGAGATCGCCGTCTGGAAAACCCAGACCGCCGTCTCGACCACAGCAGGGGTCGAGACCGCCGTCTGGGAAACCCAGACCGCCGTCTCGACTTTTGCAAGGGTCGAGACCGCCGTCTGGAGAACCCAGACCGCCGTCTCGACTTTTGCAATGGCGAGACCGCCGTCTGGACAAGCGAGATGGCGGTCTCGTCCCTGAAGTTAGGCGAGACGGCGGTCTGGTATTTCCAGACGGCGGTCTCGTCCCTTCAGGCGCGAGAACTTTATTTTCAGGCCAAAAAACCTTTCTATCTTAGTACGGGGCCCTAATAGTCTCTCCTAGTGGCTTGTTAGGCTTCAGCCGTCTTCAAATAGGAAGCTTTCTGACTTTATTCTGAGGTCGGGCAAGATTTGGGGTCTACAAGGATGACCCATTATCCACAAGTACTTTGGAAATGAGATATTCCTTGCATTTGACAGAGATATGCAAGGGCTTGTTATGATTTGGCCCTTCCAAAGGGAATTCTTCATTGGTGAAGGTAAGATGATTATTGGCTGTAATATTACCAATAATCCCTTCGAACTTGTCTTGGGATATTGCATGCGGAACGAATGATTCATTCAAAACCTTTAACAGTGCGTTTCGATGCGGTTCCAAACTCATGATGAGTGATAACAAAGTTATCTTTGCTGGAGTACGATTGAGTTGATCGATGATAGAGTACTGTCGCCGCCTCCCAAAAAAGGGGCGGTCGGAGCGACGCGATGTTTTTTTTCGACCCTCTTGTTTTTCGCGTTTTTTATTGGTGGTTACAACGCCTTTAGGTTGTCCGATAACCGGGCTAACCTAGGGGCGAGGTTTTCGAAAGTATCCCTGAGTTGTCCGATAACCGGGCTAACCCAGGGACTTATTTGGTTTGGGTTCTATGGAGTCGCCACCGATATTTTTACCATAAACATCGGAAAAGGGGTTTAAAAAGGCGTTGGTTTTCGAAAACCAACTTTGGTCATTAGAACCAGAGTTGGGTAAGGGAGTTAGTTACGTGTAAAGGAAGTGTTAGTTCCTTTACGACGCCCCTTTCGGGTTCCCTATGATAGGCCGACTAATTTCGAATAAATAATTAAACTGGAAAATTGCGCTTTTACCCTTTTATTATGCGGTATTTAGAGATTGTGACTACATGGCCCTAGTATCTATTGCATACATTTAAATGAAAGCGGTAAAATCAGAAGGAGAGAGAATGTGCACCTCCAAAGCAAGCTTTTTTATATATTTCTCTTTAAAGAGAGGGTGCGTTTTGGCAACCCTTCACTCTACAACTCTCAGAAAACTCCGGAAATGCCTCGGAGGGATTCTAAAGAAGGTTTAGAACGCTCTGTTTATGCCTAAAGACACTCAGAAGCTCCGGAAATGCCTCGGAGGGATTTTTAGAGAGAGAAAGTCTACAGAGAAGGGAGAGCTATGTTGATTCTGTGTAAAAAGGGAGAAATGACGCCCCTATTTATAGTTTTTCGCGCCTGACAGGTCGAGACCGCCGTCTCCTCTGACAGGGTCGAGACCGCCGTCTGGAAAATCCAGACCGCCGTCTCGACTAGGCAGAGGGTCGAGACCGCCGTCTGGAAAATCCAGACCGCCGTCTCGACTAGGCGGGAATCGAGACCGCCGTCTGGAAAATCCAGATCGCCGTCTCGACCTTTGCAGGAATCGAGACCGCCGTCTGGAAAATCGAGACGGCGGTCTCGTCCTAGCGTTGAGACGAGACGGCGGTCTGGTCCTTCCAGACGGCGGTCTCGTCCCTTTAGGGCGAGAAACTTTATTTTCGGGCCAAAAAACCTTCCTATCTTGGTACGGGGGCCTAATAGTCTCTCCTAGTGGCTTGTTAGGCTTCGGCCGTCTTCAAATAGGAAGCTTTCTGACTTTATTTTGAGGCCGGGCAAGATTTGGGGTCTACAAGTACTCGCTTTGTCTTATGTATTGGAGTAACTCATCTGTCTCCTCCTTGGATTCCTTTTCTTCTTCGGCTTTATTTTTCATTTTATCTTTAGGAATATTATCTTGTAATTCCTTGGGGGAGTATATTCTTCTGCTTCTTGTCATGCCCCCAATACCGGCTATGTTGGAGATATCTTGATTAACTGGCAATTCCTTTGAGTATCTCCAAGGTACAGCTTTATTTGATGAATAAGGGAAAGGACGCGGCATGAATAAACGTAAAGGCGTTATTGCTTCTTCCCTTTTAGTGTTTGGAATGATTAACGGTGCTTGTTTGTTATTATCTTCGGGTTTATTGACCGTCGTAGAGATTTTGATGACGAAAGGCTTCTTTTCCATTTTTCTGATTTGTGGGAAGCACATCAGTTAATCCTTTCTTTTTATTATTTTTATTATTAAACGAGGAGGGATATGTGAATGTATGCAACTTATGAATGCAATAGACAATTTAAGGAGAGAAAAAAAAATCCTTTTATTAGAAAGTGTGTATCCTTCTATACAATGCTTTGAAGCAAGTGTTGACAAAAGCGAAAAAGCTTGAAGAATCCTATAGGTAAATTAGGCTTTCTTCGTAATTCGTCTTCAGTTGTTATCACGTGATTTCCGAGCGTCTTGATTTGCTCGAGATACCGCCTGGCTCATATCTTCACTATATCGACGAGCCTCTTTTATCTTCTCTTCACGATGAACGATCAAGGCATGCTCGTTGATCGGACCTCTTTATTATTCGGTCTCTTTCAAGAAGTAATTGACCATACTGAGCTAATCCATCTTTTTCTTTCTCATGTAGCTCCTCTAGGTCTACTCTGTATTTTTTAGCGGTTTCCCACCACTTTTGTGCTTCGACCGAGTATTTGCTAGGTCATCCTGTATTAACTTGATCGTTCTTGCACTGTTACGCAAGTGTGCTCTCAAGATGTGCTATTTCGTCATTCATGTCCCGGAACGGACTATCTTGTTCAAGTCTCGGAATCTTCAATGCTTGTTTAGTCTCTTCACGATAATCAACACAATCATTCTTAAGACGCTCTATTTCGTGGTCCTTCTTTCTACATTGCCTTTTTAGGCCATCTATTATAAGGGTTGATTCTTGCTCTTTTTCTTCAAAAGCCCTTAGGCTGAGCTTCCATGACTTCAACCCTCTTGTTTAAGGCATTGACACGCAATTGTAGCTCTTCACCGACTAACGTTGTGGTAAATGCGGCGAGATGGTTGGGGTATCCCTTTACTTTTCCTCCATTCTTCATATTCATGGGATGTAGATACCTGAATCTTTCCGAGTTCTTTATCTCCCATATAGACTGGTCTTTCCCATGCTTTCTGGACGGTGGATACTTCTTCAAAGCTATGGGAATAATGGCATAGACTCAGTCCTCTGAGCTCTTCCTGAGTTGGCGCGGTCTGGGTTCTCATAAGTTGTTTCAGAGCCAACTTAGGAGAATAGGCTATACAACCTCTAAGACCTAGAAGTGGTATGCTCGGGTAATCTCCGCATCGCACGAGAATATAACCGAGTTCGGAACCAAGGGCAAACCCATGATACATGCTCTATGTTCCAGTTTTCTAACTCGGTTTTCCACTCTAAAGCTTGACGATGTTGAAGAGGGATTTTTGAAAAACTCCTTAGAGGATCAGGAAATACGCCCATGTGGCTTGAAGCATAAAAATGAGTAATGCCCCATACGTATAATAATGAAGTGCAAGCATCTAAGTGTTTTCCCCTGTTTCTATCGGCAAAAATCTACGAAAGCGGGGTGTCAGCGAGGATTGCGGGTATAGGACTCTTTGAGTACACATCCCGGGCAAAAAATGCATCTATTGCAGCATGATCCACAATGTTCACATGAAATGGGAATAATATGATTCCAAACATTGCCAATGCTAGAGTTTTGTTGAATGTAGACCAATCTTTCTTTTCGACCCGGAGAAACTAAGTGGTCTTCTATTATAGCCATTTTCCAACCTCCGATATTCCCTTTTCCCTCTAGGGTGGATTGATGAGGAGGCGGTCGTATGATAGTAGCAACCTTACTCACGGCTACGTATACTCCCGAGCAAACATAGACCCCAACCGAGCGAGGCCATCCGACCATGAGTTCATATTCTTCTAAGGTTGGTACCAAGTCAAGCTGCGAGAACTCAAAGCGGTGTAGATTGGGACTCCGGAAGTGGACCAATGCTCTAACAAATATCGGATCAATACTGATCTTCAAGAGGTCAAGAATTCTTCCATAAGATTTCTCAAAACTAGCGCGAGACCTCGGCGGCATATATGTACACAATCGCCTTAACTTCTCTACACGGTATAGAAGGATCTCCACTTTCTTTAATTGTCTATTACCGGATCCCTCCATTATCTAGCAAAAGTGAAAATGCATGATATGAGGATGAATTTTTGTAAATGCATGTATGCAGGTGTTTATTTTTCTAAGTATTATCATGTTTTATTCCTAATATGATGCATGATAGTACTGGGTTTTTCTTGAAAGGAAAGCTTTATCTATATGAATGTTTATGGATTTTAATGAAGAGAGTCCTATTCTCTTCTCTTTTTATTTTTATGAGCAACGAATAGTATGAATTATAGGACTTTTGTTAAAAAAATTTTATTTTTGTAACAGAGATATTTTCATGGCTTTGATTTGTTTTTATATTTTTTATGACCCTTTATCTCTTCTGTCGGTCAACGTGGCTACTTAGCTTACAAAGAACCTGAAACCAGGCTAGCTTAACTGAAGACTGTCTGAGATAAAATTGGTCTTACTCTTATCACTTTTTGTGATTTTAGGGTTTTTCATTTTTTTGTTTGTTGTATGATTACCCTATGCTAATGCATCAATACAAATGCAGCAAACGAATGCACACACAATTCATACATCCGCGAGCAGAGCCACGCTTATTTAATCACGAGGTAGGGTTTTCCTGCAGAAACGTGTTTGGTTTAGGCTGTTCTAACTGTTCTCACCAAGGCCAAAGGTCCCCAAGGTGCCCCCATTATAGGGACCTCTCAATCTCTCAGTCCTCGGGTCATGCACGGAACTCCGTGTCGACATCCTTAGACCGAAAGAAGAGAGTTATCACCTTGAGTTGGTGGTTTCCGACAACGGTTGTAGCCCCGTGTGCCAACAAGCCGGTCGTATCTGCCACCCACTCCCTATAGGTATTCACTCTTGCCCCCGGGTATAGAGGGACTGTTGTGTGCAAGGGTTTTGTGTGCAATTTACATTTCAAAAAATTTGCAGAAGTAATCATACAGCAGTTATTAAAGCCATACAATAAAAATACAGAAAAGGGTAAAGGCATAATTTCAAATCTTTACTTAGTTTGAATTTTTCCGTCACTAAATGGGATCAACTCTTTAGCTTCCCCAGTGGAGTCGCCATCTGTCGCCACCGTCCGTTCCGACGTCCTGGGACATCTCGAACGTTAATGCGAGCGGTCGCGAAAAGATGGTTGAGACTCGCGTTTTTGTTAAAAATATGTTCATTGCTTCCGAGGCGCTCAACGCTGAACTATCCTCTAATAGAAGCGAGGTTTTCAAAAAGGGTTCTTTTGGAGTCGCCACCAATGTTTTGACCATAAACATTGGAAAAGGAGAAAAAGGCATTGATTTTAATAAAAACCAAACTTGGCCATTATAACCAGAGTCGGGTAAGGGAGTTAGTTACGTGTGGGGAAGGTATTAGCACCCCACAACGCCCCTTTCGGGTTCCCTATGACGGATTAATTCATTTAAGTGAAGATTACGAGAGATTACGCTATTACCCTATTTTATTCATTCAGTATTTAAATATGGCTATCTACATGATTTTATTTATATTGCATACAGAAAGCAGTGAATAAAGCAATAAAAGGGAAGAGAATTGAGAAGAACCTCCGAAGCAAGCTTTATATTATAAGTCTTTTATACAGAGGACGCTTTGCGGCAATCCTTCGCTCTACAATGACTCTCCTCTCGATTACAATATCGACTCGACTAAATTTTCTAGAAGAATCGAATGCCGGAATACAAATTCCTTAACTGATTGTTACCTATTAAAGGCAATCAGAGAGATCATTCGAAGGAGGGAGAGAAGAAGACAAGTCTTGGAGTTGTCTGGGGTCTGGAGAATGACCTAAGGGCCTCCTATTTATAGCCTTTTTTCGCCTGGAACTTTGGGATGGCCGTCTGGGTTGGGACGGCCGTCCCAACTGCAAAATTTGCACTGAGTCAGGTTGGGACGGCCAGTTGTGTTTGGGATGGTCGTCCCAGTTGAATTTTTTGTTCTTGACTCCACCCCTGGAAGTTTGGGACGGCCAGTGTCATTTGGGACGGCCGTCTCGACTGTCCTAGGTTTTTTGGGACGGTCGTCCCAACTTTGGGACGGCTGTCTCGACCTGTTTTCAACAGCTCTTGTGTTTTGGGACCCCGGGAAGCTTTCCTTTCCTTTTTCGGACGTCGTTTGATGCCGATGTGTGTTCGTTGAAACTTTATCTTCATATAGGGAGTCTTCTTGGCCTTCATTAAGATGTCGGGCGAGCTTTATCTTCGTGTAGGAAGTCTCCTTAGTCTTTATTGTGTGGATGGGTGAACTCCGTCTTGTTGCAGGAGGTCTTTCTCGGTTTTTCTTTGATATGAAGTCGGGTGAACTGTATGAAGTTTCCCTAGCTTTTATTTTGAGAGGCCGGGCAAAATTAGGGGTCTACAATTATAATATGCAATAATCAATTTCATATATGATTCACTTTTAACCCAATCACGTAATTTGCCTTTTCAATTAAAATCAATTACGGGACCATTCACATTTCAAGAAAAATTATAGGGTCATTCAAACACAGGGGCTATAAAATTGATTTCAATTTGAAATTGATTGCAGCTTAAAACATAAATTAGGATTTATTCCTTTATTCAATTTTGGGAAAACAAATTTGGGAATTAATTAGAGTTCATTCTAATCTGGTAGAAAAATCTCTAAATTCATAATTAGGGTTTATCTTAATTTGGAAAAACAAGTAAGAGGAAAATCATAAATCTAATAATTATGGCTTTGATACCACATATAAGTTAATTTTCAATTTTCCTAGTTTGCATGTTCTCACATAATAAGATATATGAATCATAATAATAAGACTAACCTTCACCCTTCTTTATCCAAGGGTATATAGTTGTTGATATCCTTATTATCAGTTATAAGTCCTTAAGATTGTTGTGAAAGCTGACAGAAACACAAACAAACTTTATTCCTGAGGCGTGTATAAACACTGTCTTAAGGACTTGTCCACGGTGTATTACGCAAGTTCCCAGATACAACTGGAACTTCTCGAAATTTTTGAGGATCTCAGAAACTAGCGAGAAACTCTTAAAGGAGTAAATAAACCCAGGATAACAGTAGAATAGGAAAAAAACAGAGAAGAGAAGGTGAGAGAGGTATATCTGGAAGAGTGTAAAGTGATATCTATTTATAGGTATAGATTGGACCCAAACTGTATTTTCTGTAACGTTCTTAGTAAAGTTCCCTGTAACGTATTAGTAAAATTCTCTGTAACATTCTAAGTTTTGCAATACCCTTTATTTTACTACAATGTTTTCTTAGTATAAAAATAGATTGAGTTTCTTTACACTTGAGTTGTCTCTTTTATGCAGCCTAGGATTCTACTATTATATTACTTAGAAGCTCTTAAGTAGATGATATAGAAATGCAAACTATTGTACAAGGTAGAACTTTTGATTTAACGCATACTGATGAGAGTTTAAGCTGGATTATTACAGCAGAATATTTCATCTTCCTTTCCTGATAAAATGGTGCTTTAAATGGGTAACAGGTTGGAGTTAACACATGAGTGAGTAGACATTCCAAGAAGCTATTTTGGCGAAGAGATGCAAGAGAAACTGAAAGCAATGCATATCGAGAATCAGACACCCTCCTGTTTGACCTGAGCTCAAATGGCGGTATTTTTGGAGGATTCGTCCTCGACAATCAAAACACATTTTCATATCTCATGCTTTTCTTTTCTTATCCATAACAGACGGATGCTGCGTAGTTCTTCAGTCCTAATGTTCATCTCTCAATTATACAGGAACCGAATGTTGAGCCAGTAATACCTGAAGGTTTCCCTGAACGGAAAGAAACTATGGATTCATGGGGTTACAAATTGAATGCAGCAATTGAAGTGGGTCATTTTTTTTTTCATGCAATGTCTTATGTGTGGTGTCCAAATGTGCATATTTGTTCCTTAACTGCTTACTGAAATGGCTGCAATAGGATTTGGTCTTCCAAAGGATGCATTCACTTCTCTCATGAAGCTGGCAAGCACATATATTGCTTGATGGTGATTAGTTACTTCGTAGATTTCCTGTTGATTGAGGAGAATCATCAGACATAGATATGGGTCTGAAAAAGATTTGGGGTTGAGTCGTGATAAGTTAGAGTTTGACTGTCCTTTGCTCCTTCTGTTTGTCTGACAAACACAACTTGTTTGCTATTTTAGATTGCAGGTTAGTCCTACAAAATCCTGTGGTTACAACGTTATTATCGACAAAGTTGATGGACACTTAAAGATCCTATAAGGTTACAACGTTACAAAATCCTATAAGGTTCTAACCTTAAAGATCCTAAATCACCCTTTGTGATTCATATCAGTTGGTATGAGAGCCCCGGTTTAAAGGTTTGAACATCAAATTGATGGCAGAAGAGGATAAAAAGAAAATGAGAGAAAAATTTCTTCAAGAAAAGAGAGAAAAGAAGAAGAAGAGTGAAACACTTGAAGTGAAACACTTGAAGTGAAACAGAGCTATTTAGCCATAAAAAATGAGTATAATGTTAATTTTACATTCAATTTGTCAGACTTATCTCTTTTTTATGTAGATGGTGTAACATCCGAGTATTTCCCAAAAATATTTTAACTTTAATAAAATGGTATTATGAGTTATTTTAAGACTTGATAATTTTTAAAGATATTAAGAAATAATATATATATATATATATATATATATATATTATGAAATTTTTAATAGAGTGAAATAGATAAATTTAGAATTGAGTTTAAAATGAAGTAATAATAATAAAAAGAGTAATATCATTAAGCAAAATTAGTAATATAATTTCCCATTGATGAAATGATTTAATTGGTAAGTGAAAAAGTAAGTGAGGGTAATTTTGGAAAGGAGGTTAAATTTAAAGAAGAGAAAGACCAATTTTCTTTCTCACTTACGGAAGTCATTTTAGGAGCACGGGAGGAAGAAGAGAAGCTTGATTTTGCTTGCCCACACCATCTTGGTGTAAGAATTAATGGTTGAGTTCAAGAGGGGGGGTGAATTGAACTTTAGAAAACTTTTTCGCAAAACACACTTTCTTTGGGAAGAATGATTTATCTTTATTCAATTCTTCTATAGGTAGATTTGATTTTAATCACAGCAAGAATATAAACAAGAAATAAAGAGATGAAAGCAGAAATTCAACATAAAAGTTTATATTGGTTCACTCTTTACCAGAGCTACATCCAGTTCTTGACAAATCTACCAAGTTCCACTAATTCCAAGTGAAAATTACAACCAGTAGATATTCGCCAATCTACCCCAAGAACTATCTCACAAACCCACAAGATAGACTCTTGAAAACCTCCCAGTAACCAAATCCAGTTACTGTAACCAGTACAGATTCACAACCCAATCTACACAATCACACTTTATACAAGAATATGAAAAGAAAAAACCTGGATTGCAGCTTTAACAGTATAGATGTCCAGAAGCAATTCTAACTCAGAACTTTCTCTCTTTGATGAACAACAATCTTGATCAAAGCACCTTATGATATGAAAAGTTTTTGAATGCACAGAGAAAGTCACAGATATGATAGCTCTAAGATTGCTTTCAAATGTTTTCTCAAACTGTATCTTTCAAAAGATAGATCAAACCTGTATTTATAGAATAAAAGAGAGAACCAGAATGTTTAAACTGATAAAAACTGATTCAGAGTAGCAAATGATTGATCAGAATAATAATATGACAGGTTAGAATCAGTTATGACCGATCAGGACTAGTTATGATCGATCAGAACTAGTTATGATCGATCAGAACTAGTTATGATCGATCAGAATCATATTATGATCGATCAGAATACTTTTCAATCGATTAAAACGATATTTCAATCGATTGATTTTATTTAAAACTTCATTCAATCGATTAATTCGTGTTTTCAATGGATTGAAAAAAAATGATAGCTCTCTGTTTCAACAGATTAAAAAACATTTCAACAGATTGAAATCCTGTAAACTTTTAGACTGAAAAAATGGTCTCTCTGTTTCAACAGATTTAAAAAATATTTCAACAGATTGAAAATGCGAAACCTTTAATATTTGAAAAAAAATCATTAAGAACATTTTTAACCTGTTGATTCTGCGATTCAACCAATTGACATTTCGACTATATATGAACACTTCTTATGTTAAGTGATTTTAACAGATTGAAACTCCTTTTCAACAGATTGAAAAACTTAGTTTGTTCTTTTAATGCTTAAAGGTTAGTTTTTCATGCAGAAAAATGAGTTCAATGAGATGCATCATTTCAAGGCGCTTATCACAAGATCTATTGGCCTATCAAGAGATTAAGTTTTAAACTTCTAACCTATTCATCTACACACCCACAAACTAAACTATATCAACTCAATATGTCTTCATCAAATCCAACATGTGCTTCAATCTCCCCCTATTTGATGGAGACAAATAACCATTGCACCTGCACAAGATGTAACAGAACAGAGACATATATGATTTTATGGTGTGTGTGTAGTGACGGATATAAGCAAACACTTCTCCCCCTATTTGACTTCATCAAATAAAGTGTTTAGTTACAGTCCAACAGTACCACGTAGGTACCCAAAAAAAACAAGGAAAAGAAACAAGAGAGCAAAACCATAAAAACAAGACTTCATTCATCACCATCCCAGGGACCCTGATTGAATTGAAGATCACCAATTCTATTGAAAATATCTTTCAGTTGATTGTCAATGTGTTGAAATCTGGCAATGAAATCTTCATCCAGACGGTGCTGGCGAGCTCGCAGAGCATATGTCATCTCCATGTGCCTCCTTTGATTGGTTTGCAGTTCATTCATCTGATGCAGCATAGTCCTTTCGAACTGTGAGAGAGGCGTGCCACTGTCGCCGCCGTCAAAAAGAGGCGGTCGGAGCGACGCGATGGTTTTATCGACCCTCTTGATTTTTGCGTTTTTTATTGGTGGTTACAACGTCCTTAGGTTGTCCGATAACCGGGCTAACCTAGAGACGAGGTTTTCGAAAAGTGTCCTTGAGTTGTCCGACAACCGGGCTAACCCAAGGACTTATTTATTTTGGGTTCTATGGAGTCGCCACCGATATTTTTACCATAAACATCGGAAAAGGGGTTTTAAAAAGGCGTTGGTTTTCGAAAACCAACTTTGGTCATTAGAACCAGAGTTGAGTAAGGGAGTTGGTTACGTGCAAAGGGAGTATTAGTCCCTTTGCGACGCCCCTTTCGGGTTCCCTATGATAGGCCGGCTTATTTTTATTGATAAACTAGAAAAACGCACTTTTGCCCTTTTTATTCTGCGGAATTTAAAAGTATGACTACATGGCCCTAATGTCTACTGCATAATTTAAGATAAAAGAGGTAAAGGTGGAAAGGGAGAATTGGAACCTCCGAAGCACGCTTTTTATATTAATTTTCTGGAAAAATAGGGTGCTTTATGGCAGACCCTTCACTCTACAAGACGTCGGAAACCTCTCGAACGCCGAAAATCACTCTTGAAAACACTCGAAACTCGGAAATGCGTCGGAGGGATTCTAGAGAGAAGTTTTAGAGAGAAGGGAGAGCTATGCAGCTGTGGTGTGTGGAAATGAGGGGGAGAGCCCCTATTTATAGGTTTCAGCGTCTGTCAGGTGGCGAGACCGCCGGTCTCGTCCGATAGAAACGAGACCGCCGTCTCGCACAACGAGACCGCCGTCTCGTTTGACGAAGCAACGAGACCGCCGTCTCGTACAACGAGACCGCCGTCTCGTTTTGCATAAGCAACGAGACACCGGTGCGGGTGAACGAGAACCCGGTCTCGTTTTCGTCGTCAACGAGACCCGGTGCGGGTGAACGAGACCCGGTCTCGTTTTCGTCGGCAACGAGACCCGGTGCAGGTGAGCGAGACCCCGGTCTCGTTTTCGTTGGCAACGAGACCCGGTGCGGGTGAACGAGACCCCGGTCTCGTTCGTTGAGCATCTTTCGCTCAAGCGAGTACATGTGAGTACATCGGTCGCTTGAGCGAGACTCGACCCGGAAGTCCCCTTTGGTGGCGGCATCCGTCGCTCAAGCGAGTACACCGGTCGCTTGAGCGAGATTCGACCTGGAAGTCCCCTTTGATTGCGGCACCTGTCGCTCAAGCGGCGGACGTACTCGCTTGAGCGAGACTTGACCGGGAGTCCCCTTCCACGCGAGAAACTTTATTTTGGGCCAAAAAACCTTCCCATCTTGGTACGGGAGCCTAATAGTCTCTCCTAGTGGCTTGTTAGGCTTCGGGCGTCCTCGAATAGGGGATCTTCGACTTTATTTGGAGCCGGGCAAGATTTGGGGTCTCTAGCTGCCCCCCTTTACCCATCCGAGTCGACTGCTGGCCTTCTGTTGTCGGGATGATCGGCTGGGGGTAAAGGAGTTGACCCTCTTGCCCGGTTGCCTTTCGGATGTCCCATCTTGTGGCGGATGATCCTGCGGGGAGATGTGGTGGTCGTGTGCCTCCGAGATACTACTTCGACGTAGCCGATCCCTTTGGTGAACACGTGGTAGAACCTCCGGATACTACTTCGACGTAGCCGATCCTTTGGTTGATGGGTATAAACCCCCATCGGGCAGTACGGTCCGTTGTGTGGGACCGGATGGGTATGAACCCCCCATCGGGGTGGTACGGTCCGTTGTGTGGGGCCGGATGGGTATGAACCCCCCATCAGGGTGGTAATGGCGGCTTACAGTTCATGTGGCCCATGCGCCGGCAAGGCGCTTCTCGTGTGTTGGTTGATAGGTATAAACCCCCTATCTGGCTGGCGCAGTCCACTGCGTAGGACTGGTGGTGATGGCGGCTTACTGCTCAGGTCGCTCATGCGCCGACTCTCTGGGGAATGATTTCTGTGCTCGTGCACTTCCAGGATACTACTTCTGACGTAGCCGATCCTTTCGATGGACACGTGGTGGAACCTCCGGATACTACTCCTGACGTAGCCGATCCTTCGGTTGATGAGTATAAACCCCCCATCAGGCTGGTAGTTGCAGTCCGTTGTGCGGGACTGGATGGGTACGGGCCCCCCATCAGGGTGGTACAGTCCGTTGTGCGGGACCGGATGGGTATGAACCCCCCATCAGGGTGGTACAGTCCGTTGTGCGGGACCGGATGGGTATGAACCCCCCATCAGGGTGGTAATGCGACTTACTGATCTGGCTCGGGCGCAGATCAAGCGCAGCTCTCTGGAGAGTGCTGCTTGTGTTGATTTGACTGCTTTTCGGATTTCTTAAATAGTCATCCGGGTGACGCCGGGGATTTTGTTGGTGATCAATCGGGCTTTGCTGATTGCCGGTGGTCTTTTGTTCTTGTTCTTTTTGGTAATGATCATCCAATCCTGGCTGGTTGATTGGATGGATCTTGGTTTTGTTTTTTGTTTGGTGGTTGAGTCTTTATTGGTTGGTACGATGTTTTAACCACTGCCCTTTTCTCGCGGTTTTGGATTTTGGCTTTTTCCTGAGCGCATGCCTTTTTCCTTTTTAAGCCTCTTTTGTTGCGCCGACTTTTGTAACGGAGGCAAAAGGTCGACGAAATCATATTGGGATACCTTTGGCTGTTTTTCATGAATGCAAGCACGAGGCTAAATGCTTTCTATAGTATTTTTGTTTGTTTTACTCTTGACAAAGTCGTTTTTGTGTGACTACTTGTGTGTGGATGCCCTAAATGCAGTTCCATTTTGAGGACATTTAGAAAGTGACCGGTGCTTTCGTTCTTTTGTTTTCTCGTGATTTTTCTTTTTGCACCTTTTCAACCCTATCTTTTGCCTAGACCGCCCTTTGCGGGTTTTCGATCTAGCGGGTTTTAATTCTTTCCGTGAGGCATTTTGATGAGCTTTTTCCTTTTTATAAAAGCCTTATCTTTTGCCTAGACCGCCCTTTGCGGGTTTTCGATCTAGCAGGCTACCCTGTGCTTTTTACTTGGGACGACCCTGATTGGTGATGTGCGTCTTTTGTTTTCTCAAATTGCTTATTTTATGCATGCTCATATTTCGTTAATACAGAGGCATTTACGCAAGTAGGTAAGGAGAAGAAAAGACAATTTCATTGATATAACGATATGGTTTATTTTTACATGGAGGTTTACAAGAGAATTTGTAAGCATGGCTGGCCGGGGTTGGCTACATTGTATGAGGGTACCACAATCATGTCTGTGATTTTTGCTTCCCCATTCTTCCTGGTCACTTTAGTTGAGATGCCTGAGCCCGGAGTGAAGACTATGCGAAGTTTGCTTGCTGTTGCAGAAGTATTACCTTAGTCGCCTTTGCGGTTTTCGGCTAAGGTAATCATTGCTCTCCCCTTTTTTTTTTTTTTTTTTTTTTTTTGTGTGTGTGCCTCTACTTTTTGCCTAGGACGTGTCCTAGCGAGGTATATAGGCCCTATCTTTTGCCCAGGATGCTCTTTGCGAGTTTTCATCCTGACGGGTCATGAGCAATGCTTTTTAAGCGTAGTATTTTTTTACCGCATCTGAGTTGATGGGATATCGGAGCTCTTCTCCATCCATGTTGGTGAGGATAAGGGCTCCTCCTGAGAAGGCTCGCTTGACCACAAAGGGTCCTTCGTCGTTGGCTGCCCATTTCCTGATTTTGTCTTTACGGGGTTGGGAGCAGTTTCTTTACTACTAGATCTCCTTCGTGAAAAGTGCGGGGATTGACCTTCTTGTCGTAGGCCTTCTTGATTTTCCGTT
>OY731398.1:26057029-26170197 GCA_963425845.1 Sphenostylis stenocarpa
TATCATTAAGGACCAGTCGGGTTTGATTCTTCTAAGCTTTTGCTTTACGGGTCGGAATCCCTCTTTTAGTGGCAATCTCTGTTCCACTATACTCGTGTCAAGCCCAGGCATGTCATGATACGACCAAGCAAATACATCCACATATTCCCTTAGAAGCTGTATCAATCCCTCTTTCATGCCACTTTCCATTTGGGTGCCGATGTTCACCTTTTTCTCCTCATCCTCTTTTCCCAAATTGACGGTTTCTATTTCTTCTCGATGCGGTTGTATGATGCGTGTTTCTTTTCCAGCATCCTTTGCATGTCCGGAGAAATGGTCTCCTGCTCACTGTCGGACTCATTCCATTCATCTTCCGTTTCCAGGGTCCACAGAGATTCATCAATCATAGACATGATGCGTTTTAGGTTCTGTTTTAGTCATAGATTTTATTATTCAATTTATTTTTGAAAGAATAATAAATATAAGAGGGAAAAGAATGAATATGACAAGATGCCTCGTATATTAATGGAAATGAGAATGTATTTACAAGCCCTTTTAATCAAAAATTCTTGTGGTCTCGGGCGGGGACCACAAGAGATGTAGAGAAAAGCTTAAAAAAGACAAAACCCCTAGGGCTGATCCTCCCAGTCCTCCCTTTCTGCTATTCTGGCTTTGACAGAGGTTTGACATCCGTGCTGGAGGCCGAGGCGTCAAAGGTTATCCAACCAGCGTCGATTAATTCCTGGACCTTATACTTCAAGGTCAGGAAGTTGTCGGTTGAATGCCCTGGTGCATCCGAGTGGTAGCTACATTTTTCATTGGGCTTGTACCATTCGGGATAGGGAGGCTCCAGCTGCTTCTTGGGAGGAACGTGTGCCAAGAGGTTGGCCTCTAACAGCTGGGGCAGTAGCTTCGCATAGGAGGTGGGGATAGGAGTAAACTTCCTCTCCTTCTTTTGCCGTCCTGCCTGAGGGGCGGAGGAAGGAGTTGCGAAATTAATGGCATGTACGGCCTCTTCCTTTTTTTTGAAGGGCTTCTTGGATGATGTGCTGGGAGGAGAGGGTCGTGCTATTTTGCCACTCCTCAGCCCTTGCTCTACTCTTTCCCCTACAGTGACTATGTCTGAGAAGAGATTGGAGGTACTGGCTATCGCCTTGTCATAGTACGCTCCGGTCAGTGAGTCGATGAACATAGCCACTGTTTCCTTATCCGTTAAAGGAGGCTCTATCTGGGCTGCCATTTCGCTCCATCTCTGGGCATACGCTTTAAAGGGCTCGTCGTTCCTCTTGCTCAAAGTTCTAAGATCTGACCTGTCAGGGGTCAGATCGATGTTGTATCAGTAACGACGGAGAAAGGCGTCTGCCAGCTGCTTCCAGTTCTGGACCTGCCCTCTCTCCAACTGCATGTACCAGTTGAGAGCTGTGTCTGCCAGACTCTCCTGAAAGCAATGGATCAGGAGTTTCTCGTTGTCAGCATGGGCGGCCATCTTACGATAATACATCGTAAGATGGTTCTTAGGGCAGGTCATCCCGGCATACTTAGGGAAGTCCGGGACCTTGAATTTTGGGGGGAAGCGGATGTCCTTCACGAGGCACATGTCAGCCACCTCCTTAACGTCGAAGTTATGCCCTTCGACCGCCTTCAGCCTCTCCTCCAGGGCGGAGAGTTGTTGTTTGGATATTTCTGGGGTAAGGATGCGAGCAGTCTTAACATCCTTATCGCCATAGAAGTGTTCTTCCTCCTCCTCCTCCTCATGAGGAGGGATATGCTCAGCTTGGCCCTCGCCGCCCTTGCTCTGGCCTTGGCGTATGACCTCCATCAGTTGGGCTACCTGCTCCCGGAGGATGTCGACTTCTGCAGAAAGCTTTCGGTTCTGCTCCTCTAATTTTTCCATCGCCTTAGCTTTTTGTGCACGAGTACGAGTGGGGAGAGGACCAGCCACTTTCTAGAATGTCCAAGAAGTTTTATTAATGCATGTTGAATGCTTAAACTAACATGAGCATGCTTATGTATGAGAGTTTTTATTTAAATGATGCTGAATGCGCTCGCATTTTTATTTTCTCTCTTTTTTCTTTACTCATGGTATGATGTAATATGGATGAGTTGACTTTGTCAGAAGTTGTTTTATTATATTTTTTGGTATTTTTTTGTATTTTTATTTGACGTTTTATTTTATAGCCTTTTATCTCTTCTGTCGGAACTGCGTGGCTACTTAGCTTACAAAGAACCTGAAACCAGGCTAGCTAAAAGGCAGACTGTCCGAGATAAGGGCGTTTTTTTGAAAGAATATTTAGCGTCCCTTATCTCTTCTGTCGGAACTGCGTGGCTACTTAGCTTACAAAGAACTTGAAACCAGGCTAGCTAAAAGGCAGACTGTCCGAGATAAGGGCGTTTATTTGTAAAATATTTTTGTGATTTTGTTCTGTTGTTTGTTTATGCTATGCAACATACAAATGCAACAACCATATGCACACACAATTCGATCATCCCCGAACAGGCGAGATTTCGTTTTTATCACGAGGTAGGGTTTTCCTGCAGAAAGGTGCATTGGTTAGGGTAGGTTCTAACTGTTCTCACCAGGCTAAGGCCCCCAAGGTGCCCCCATTATAGGGTCCCCACTCTCTAGCCGTCCGACCATGCTCAACACTAAGGCCAGAGTCGATCTTGTTGCCAAAAGAGGAAGGTTATCACCTTGAGTGGTGGTTTCCGATCACACTGGTGGGCACAAGGCCCTGACTGCAGCGAACCGTACCTGCCACCCACTCCCTATGGTTTTCTCACTTGCCCCCGGGTATAAAGGGAACTGTAGTGTGCAAGGGTTTTGTGTGCAGTTTATATTTCAATCAATTGCGTAAATATAAACAAGCAACAGTTATTTGAAAGCCAAACAATAAAGCATGTTATAATACAAGGCAGGGTAAAAGCGTTATTTTCTTGGTTTAATTATTTTTAAGCCGGTCCATCACTAAATGGGATCAACTCTCTAGGCTTCCCCAGTGGAGTCGCCATCTGTCGCCGCCTCCCAAAAAGGGGCGCGGTCGGAGCGACGCGATGGTTTTTTTGACTCTTCTTTGATTTTTGCGTTTTTTGTTGGTAGTTACAACGTCCTTAGGTTGTTCGATAACTGGGCTAACCTAGAGACGAGGTTTTCGAAAAGTGTCTTTGAGTTGTCCGATAACCGGGCTAACCCAAGGACTTATTTATTTTGGGTTCTAAGGAGTCGCCACCGATATTTTTACCATAAACTTCGGAAAAGGGGTTTAAAAAGGCGTTGGTTTTCGAAAACCAACTTTGGTCATTAGAACCAGAGTTGGGTAAGGGAGTTAGTTACGTGTAAAGGGAGTATTAGTCCCTTTACGACGCCCCTTTCGGGTTCCCTATGATAGGCCGGCTACTTTGAATAAATAATTAAACTAGAAAATTGCGCTTTTACCCTTTTATTATGCAGTATTTAAGTTTATGACTACATGACCCTAGTTTCTATTGCGTAATTTAAATGGAAATAATAAAAATAGAGAGTGAGGATATGCACCTCCAAAGCAAGCTTTTATATTCAAAAGAGAGGGTGCGTTTTGGCAACCCTTCGCTCTACAACTCTCAGAAACTCCGGAAATGCCTCGGAGGGATTCTTAAGAAGATTTAGAACGCTCAGTCTATGCCTAGAGACACTCAAAAACTCCGGAAATGCCTCGGAGGGATTCTTAGAGAGAGAAATTCTAGAGAGAAGGGAGAGCTCTTGCTGCTGGGTGTGTGAAAAGGGAGAAATGACGCCCCTATTTATAGTTTTTCGCGCCTGACAGGTCGAGACCGCCGTCTCCTCTGACAGGGTCGAGACCGCCGTCTGGAAAGTCCAGACCACCGTCTCGTTCGAGGCAGAGGTCGAGACCACCGTCTGGAAAATCCAGACCGCCGTCTCGACTTGGCAGGAATCGAGACCGCCGTCTCGAATTTGCGTGTGACGAGACTGCCGTCTAGAAAATCGAGACGGCGGTCTCGTCCTGGCGTTGAAACGAGACGGCGGTCTGGTATTCCCAGACGGCGGTCTCGTCCCTTCAGGGCGAGAAACTTTATTTTCGGGTCGAAAAACCTTCCTATCTTAGTACGGGGGCCTAATAGTCTCTCCTAATGGCTTGTTAGGCTTCGGCCGTCGTCAAATAGGATGCTTTCTGACTTTATTTGGAGGCCGGGCAAGATATGGGGTCTACAGCATGTATGCAAGTGTTTGTTTTTCTAAGTATTATCATGTTTTATTCCTAGTATGATTCATGATAGTACTTGGTATTTCTTAAAAGGAAACTTATCTATATGAATGTTTATGGATTTTAATGAAGAGAGTCCTATCTTCTTCCCTTTTTATGTTTATGAAGAAAAGGTGATATGAATTATAAGACTTTCGCTAATAATTTTTATTTTGTAACAAAGGTATTTTTATGACCTTAATGTTTTTATATTTTTTTTATGACCCTTTATCTCTTCTGTCGGTCAACGTGGCTACTTAGCTTACAAAGAACCTGAAACCAGGCTAGCTTAACTGAAGACTGTCCGAGATAAAAGTCTTTTATCTTTTCGCTTTTTGTGATTTCTAGGGTTTTTCATTTTTTTTGTTTGTTGTATGATTACCCTATGCTAATGCATCAATACAAATGCAGCAAACATATGCACACACAATTCATACATCCACGAGCAGAGCCATGCTTATTTAATCACGAGGTGGGATTTTCCTGCAGAAACGTGCTTGGTTTAGGAGGTTCTAACTGTTCTCACCAAGGCCAAAGGTCCCCAAGGTGCCCCCATTATAGGGACCTCTCAATCTTTCAGTCCTCGGGTCATGCACGGAACTCCGTGGCGACACCCTTAGACCAAAAGAAGAGAGTTATCACCTTGAGTTGGTGGTTTTCCGACAACGGTAGTAGCCCCGTGTGCCAACTAACCGATCGTATCTGCCACCCACTCCCTATAGGTATTCACTCTTGCCCCCGGGTATAGAGGGACTGTTGTGTGCAAGGGTTTTTGTGTGCAATTTATATTTCGAACAATTGCAGAAATAATCATACAGCGAGTTATTTAAAGCCATACAATAAAAACATACAGAAGGGTAAAGGCGTAATTTCAAATCTTTGCTTAGTTTGAATTTATCCAGTCACTAAATGGGATCAACTCTCGGACTTCCCCAGTGAAGTCGCCATCTGTCGCCGCCGTCCGTTCCGACGTCCTGGGGACGTCTCGAACGTTTATGTGAGCGGTCGCGAAAAGATGGGTGAGACTCGCGTTTTTTGTTAAAATTATGTTCATTGCTTCCGAGGTGCTCAACACTGAACTATCCTCTAATAGAAGCAAGGTTTTCGAAAAGGGGTTCTTTTGGAGTCGCCACCAATGTTTTGACCAGAAACATTGGAAAAGGAAAAAAGGCGTTGATTTTATTAAAAACCAACTTGGCCATTATAACCAGAGTTGGGTAAGGGAGTTAGTTACGTGTGGGGAAGGTGTTAGCACCCCCACAACGCCCCTTTCGGGTTCCCTATGACGGATTTATTCATTAAGTGAAGATTATGAGAAATTACGCATTTACCCTTATTTTATTGATACAGTTATTTAGATATGGTTATCTACATGATTTATCCACATTGCATACAGAAAACAATAAATAAAGCAATAAAAAAGAAGAGAATTGAGAAAAACCTCCGTAGCAAGCTTTATATTATGATTCTTGTACAAAGAGGACGCGTTTCGGCAGTCCTTCGCTCTACAATTGTTCTCCTCTCGTCTACCCTAATCGACTCGACTAATTTTCTAGAAGAAATCGAATGCCGGAATACAAATTCCTTAACTGATTGTTACCTAAAAAAGGCAATCAGAGAGATCATTCGAGAGAGGGAGAGAAGAAGACAAGTCTCAGAGTTGTCTGGTGTGTGGAGAATGACAAATGAACCTCCTATTTATAGTTTTTTTGCTGCCTGGAACTTTGGGACGGCCGTCTGGGTTGGGACGGCCGTCCCAAACGCGTTTTCTGCATTGTGCCAATCTGGGACGGCCAGTCTGGGTTGGGACGGCCGTCCCAAATGCAATTTTACAAAGGCTGAGACCCCCTGACGTTTGGGACGGCCGTCCCACATCTGGGACGCGCGTCCCACTTGTTCTGGGCCAGTTGGGACGGCCGTCCCAACTACGGGACGGTGGTCTCGGCCTGTTTTGTCCAGCTTTCGCGTTCTGGGACCCCCGGGAAGCTTTCCTTTCCTGTTTCGGACGTGGATTGATGCCGATATATGTCCGTTGAAGCTTTATCTTCATGTAGGAAGTCTTCTTGGCCTTCATTAAGATGCCAGGCGAACTTTTCCTTTGTTTGTACGAGGTCTTTTTAACTTTTATCGTGCAGATGAGCAAGCTCCGTGTTGTTGCAGGAGGTTTCCTCGGTTTTGGGAAGCCGGATGAACTCCATCTTCAGGCGAAGTTCCTCTAGCTTTTATTTTGAGAGGCCGGGCAAAATTAAGGGGTCTACATGCACCTCTGAGATACTACTTCTGATGTAGCCGATCCCTTTGGTTGACACGTGGTAGACCCTCCGGATACTACTTCTGACGTAGCCTATCCTTCGGTTGATGGGTATAAACCCCCCATCAGGCTGGTAGTTGCAGTCCGTTGAGTGGGACTGGATGGGTATGAACCCCCCATCAGGCTGGTACGGTCCGTTGTGTGGGACCGGATGGGTATGAGCCCCCCATCAGGGTGGTAGTGGCGGCTTACTGTTCAGGTGGCCCATGCGCCGTTTAGGCACTCCTTATGTGCTGGTTGATAAGTATAAACCCCCTATCAGGCTGGTACAGTCCGTTGCGTAGGACTGGCGATGGTGGCGGCTTACTGCTCGGGTAGCTCATGCGCCGATCTGAAACCTTAGGATGCTCCTTCGACGCAGTAGCTGACCCCTTGGTTGACGAGTACGAACCCTCGTCTGGTTTTGGTGCCTCTGGATGCCCCTTTTTGCGGTAGCTGATCCTTTGGCTATGGTGGCGGCTTACTGCTCTAGCTCATGCACCGACCGTTGAGATGTGCTTTCTTTTGTTTTTGTTTGTCTTTTCTGGGAATTGTCATCCAGTCTGTGCCGGGGATTTTGTTGGTGTTCATCCAGTTTGTTGGTTGTTGGGGATTCTTTGATTTTTATCTTTTGGTAGTGGTCATCCGACTTTGTTGGTTGTCGGGAATTTGATGAGTGCCTCTTAGGTAGGCAGGAATCCTCTGGGGATTTGTTGATCTTGGTGAGGTCTCTTAAGTAGGTAGATATCCATTGAGATTTTTGTTGATTTTGATGGTGCCTCTGAGTAGGCAGATACTTCATTGAGTTTCTGGTAATGCCTCTGAGTAGGCAGATGCTTCATCGGAAGTGAAGACTTTTGGCTGCATTTGTTTTGCCTCTGACTAGGCTGATGTTCCCTTATGGGGATGCTGGCTCTTGCTTGCCAGGTCTTGCCTATGCATAGGAAAATGACATTCTGAGGATGAACATGAAGTTTTGCCTTTGCAGTAGGCTCTCTGGGGATGATCTTTCTCTTTGATTGATCCACCGGGGAATTGGTTGACTTCCCGGGGGTCAGACTTTGGTAGCCCCTTTGGGGGAATGGAATCTTGGCTCCTTAATTGATGTGGGTGCGAGCTGGCTTTTGTGGTGCTCTTATTCTGTTGAAGGGATGGAATTTCTAATTCCTTCTTTTTGTTGATTTTTCCTTTTTCTGAGTAGACCTACTTAGGGAGCAAGGATTTTCATTTGATTTCGCCTTTTTCCGCGATTTACCTCTTTTTTATCGCGATTTGAAATTTGGCTTTTTCGGGATAATGCGTAAGCCTTTTTACTTTTTAGTCTCTTTTTATTACGCTGGCTTTTTTCCTTTCTTCTTTTTGGGGAAGGTCCACTAGGGATGACGTTTTATTTCTTTAGTGATCCACCAGGGAATCAGTTGACTTCCTAGGGATCTGATTTTTCTTTTCTAGGAATGGAGTCTTGGCTCCTTGATTGATGTTGATGCGACCTATACTTGTGAAGCTCTTATTCCACTGGGGGATGGGAATTTCTGATTCCTTTTTGTAGAATTTTTTGGAGATCCACTTGAGGATTTTTATTTGGCCTTCTCTGTCATGGCCACTTTGGACATCCGCTGGGGATGTAAGGGTTTTCTTTTCTCTTCTTTCTTTTTGTTGAGCCTTTGATGGTTTGGACTCTTTTGACTATTGATGATGACGGGCTCTTGAAGCCTTTATTCTCCATTGGAGAGTGTGGAGGAGACTTTGGATGAGTGTGCTTGATGACTCATGTGATGGCGGTGCTGAGCCGTGGGGTAATTTTGTGTTGCCTCTGGAGTAGGCAAGGATCCTCTTGGGGATAACTAAGCCTTTCCGTCAGCTTTTCTTTTATGATGTCTGATGATTGTGCCCTCTTTTATTGGGTGATGATTGGAGCTTTGGCTTCTGGAAGCTTCTTATGACAACTCACTCTTCTTTCTTGAGGGAGAGCAATGTTTGGAGACTTATTACTTTCTTGTGCCTTCTTTTTCTGGGTAGAAGGATGGTAGCTGGAGCTCTTGATTTTTGGAAGCTCTTATTTTGATGAGTCGCTTGATTGACAACTTGCTCCATTTTCTTGAAGGCTTTATTTGGAGACTCAGTCTCAGTAATCCTGTTTTCAATCACAAACATGGAGCTAATCTCCTTATATGCATGAATGCTTTTCGTTTTTTTGTTATTTGTTTGAAGTAATTTTTTATTTTTTTACCTTGACAAAGTCGTTTTGTGCGACTACTTGTGTGTGGATGCTTTAAATGCAATCTTTTCTTTTTGATTGATGCATCTGGAAAAGTGACTGGCATTCTCCTGCTGGACTCTCATGATTATGATGAAGGACCCCTCTCTTTTATTCATTTTTTGGTTTAGCCCTATCTTTTGCCTAGACCGCCCTTTTGGGGTTTTCGGTCTAGCGGGCTGCCTTAATTTTTGCCTAGGATATCTTAGCGGGCTTTTTCCTTTTTTATGAACGCCCTAACTTTTGCCTAGACCGCCCTTTGCGGGTTTTCGATCTAGCAGGCTACCCTAACTTTTGCCTAAGAATCTCCTAGCAGGCATTATTCTTTTTATTCTCATTTTTTCTTTATCTTCTTTTTTTTGAGAGATAGGAGCCTATCATATGCATGCAATGTTGGCGATATGCATCCTATAATACTATTTCAATTAATTTTTCAAAAGGATTAACCAATGTGCTTTTACTTCTGATGAGCTTCTGACGTTATGTGCTTTCGTCGACAGGGATAGGCTGTACCCATTTTGCCGTCTTGATTTTTTCATGACCGAAGAATGATTATGTTGATTTCAGAGCGACTTGCCATGTCAGTGCGCCCCTCCCTTTCCTTGGGGATGTCAATCCTCCTATTGATTACTATCTCCACATTTCCCTACTAATTACTAGAATGTTGTAGTAGTAGGGGTCAAGAGAAGAGAAAGAAGATGATATTTAATTCAAAGGCTTGTGTTTTAGAATTGTTTTATTTTGACAAAAATGGTTTTTGTAAGCACGGCTAGCCAAGGTTGGTTAGAGTGTTTAGGCTAGTTTAAACAAACGTTTTGTTTATGAAGTGGTGTCTTATTCTATGGCGCTTGCTATGACTGATTGACTTCCCTAGTCTGCCCTTTGGGTTTTCGGCTTAGGATGTTATGTTTTGTTTTGTCCTAACTTTTGTCTAGGTTTCTTTTTTCTTGCTTTGGAAACCTAGCGAACTTTATTTTGTAACCCTAACTTTTGCCTAGGCTACCCTTTATTTTTGTTTGGGTGTCCTACCGGGTTGACCCTAACTTTTGCGTAGCCCCCTTCGGTGGGTTTCCTACCGGGTATCTTGCCCTCTTTTTTTGGCCTTTAGCTTTTATGGGTTTCTTTTGATTTTTGTTTTCTTTTTGCACAACATTAGCGAAACACGGCTTTACTTATGACGAGGTAAAACTTTATTTTATGCTTCTAGTCAATCAGTGGTGATGAATTTGACTTTTATTTTGGTCAATGGCGCATTTTGATTACTTTGACGCACTTTTGAAAACGTTTGCTTAAACATGATTATTAATGAGGTTTAGACATTAATAGCAAGAAGAGAAGCAGATAGTAAGAATGACATTCTTTGTAATTAATAGGGAAATGTGTGCCCTACAATGCTCGAGGGTCGGGCTAGCCCCGAGGAGTAATCTCTAATAGTCATTAGATTTACAAACCCTAAGAATCAGAAGGAGAACACCTAATGACTAAGGTCGCCTTTGACGCTTGAACCCCTCTATATGGGAAAATCTGATTCAAGGTGTGGAGGGGAGACTTCCCTTTTCTCCGTGCAGCTTGATCCTTTGTTGGGTAAAGCTTCAAAGGATTGTCTTTAAAATCTGGTGGCTTCCTTATTCCTTGAGAGTTTCTAATGAGCCCTTGGTTTGGGCGATATCCATATTTTCTCATCATGTGGGTCACCTTCATATTGTTGGGGAAGTCTTTTCATATTGGCAAAAGTTATTTCAAATGTCCTCTTATGCCGCATCCATCCAAGGTAGGGCAAATGATTTGCTGATCTGAATGTCGTCTCTAGCTCAAACTATGACTAGCTTGTCGCCTACCCTGAGTTTGTCTCTTTGGCAGAGCGTCGAAAGAATTGCCTCAACGTCGTGAATCCAAAGTCTCTTCAATTTCCTCTTTGGATTATGTTTCCTTCGGTCTTTTTATTTTTCCTTTATTCTTGGGAGCATTGCCTTATAGCTCCTGGGGGTGTAGATTCTTTCACTTCTAATCTTGCCCCCGAATGCCTGCTATGCTGGAGATATCTTCATTGATGGACGATGTTTTTGCGTATCTCCATGGTACCACCTTATTCGATTCGAGGTGTGAACAAAATGTAACGGCATCCTTGCCCCTTCTTCCTTATTTACTTGGATATCCAATGGTTGAGGCTTGTTATCCTCCTTGGGCGGATCAACCATTGGAGAGAACTTGATGACGAACGGCTCACTCTCCATCTTATTCCGATTTGTGGAAAGCGCATTGACTAATCCTTTCTTTTTATTATCTTATTGTTATTAAAGTGATAATGAATGCAATTTTATGAATGCAATTTATGAATACAATAGACACTTGAAGAGATGATGAAAACAAACAATTTTATTTATTTCATCCAGACAGTGTACATTCCTCAATGCAATGTTTCGAAGTACATTTTTTTTTTTTAAATGGAGAAGCCTAATCCCGTGCATGGCATGCGAATGCCCTAATCCTCTTTTCATTGTATTGAGGAATGTCCACTTCTTCGATTGTCTATTATTAGATGCATGTTTATGAGGATATGCAAGTGTTTGTTTTTTTTTCCTAAACATTATCATGTTTTATTTTCTAACATGATGTATGATAGTGTTTGGGATTTTGCGTTTTTTTTTTTTTTTGTATGCGGATGAGGGCATGAAGAATACCAGCTGCTTTCTAGAATGCAAAAAGATTTTCATTGAATGATTTATGAGATGGATATTCCTTAAGACAATGACTTAGGTATCCTCCTTAAAGCTTATGCTTTATGGGGTATCCTACCCACCTCGGTGTAATGGTTCCTTCCCCATCATAGATTTGACAAGTATAATGACAATCACCATCTCACCTTAGTACACTTGTCCCTTCCTTGTCGCGATGGTCACAAATGTGCTCGGGGCCTCTTTCGCCATTGTCTTAGGGATATCTAGTGTTCCCTAGAATAAATGTATTTATGCATGCACCAATACAAAAGGGCAGTAGATGTTCAAAGTGCGATAACTTTTGACTGGAATGTCAGATTTGGACGCACAGCATATCAAAACGAAGAGAAAAAGGTGAAGAATCAAGTTGCAAATACGCGAAGGGGATTTGGTCCAGTAATTTTCCCAAAAAACGCCTCTAAGACCCATTTTTTAGGGGTTTATTAAAATGATGCGTATGCATACTTTCCTTACGCACTTATTTTTCTCTCTTGGTTTTTCCACTTATGACATGATGCAATATGAATGATACGACTTTGTCCGAAGTTGATTTATTTATTTTTGTATTTTGATTTTTTTATTTGATGTTTATTTGTTTATTATATAGCTTTTTATCTCTTCTATCGGAACTGCGTGGCTACTTAACTTGCAAAGAACCTGAAACCAGGCTAGCTAAAAGGCAGACTGTCCGAGATAAAATATGGCTTTATGTGAAAGAATATTTTAGCGTCCCTTATCTCTTCTGTCGGAACTGCGTGACTACTTAGCTTACAAAGAACCTGAAACCAGGCTAGCTAAAAGGCAGACTGTCCTAGATAAGGGTGTTTATTTGTGAAAAATATTTTTTGGTTTTTGTTTTTTTTTGCTTGTTTATGCTATGCAACATACAAATGCAACAATCATATGCACACACAATTCGATCATCCCCGAACCGGCGAGATTTCGTTTTTATCACGAGGTAGGGTTTTCCTGCAGAAAAGTGCATTGGCAAGGGTTGGTTCTAACTGTTCTCACCAGGCTAAGGCCCCCAAGGTGCCCCCATTATAGGGTCCCCACTCTCCAGCCGTCCGACTATGCTTAGCACTAAGGTCGTAGTCAGTCTTGTTGCCAAAAGAGGAAGGTTATCCCCTTGAGTGGTGGTTTCCGATCACACTGGTGGGCACAAGGCCCTCACTACAGCGAACCGTACCTGCCACCCACTCCCTATGTTTTTCTCACTTGCCCCCGGGTATAGAGGGAACTGTTGTGTGCAAAGGTTTGTGTACAATTTGTATTTCACACAATTGTGGAAGTATAAACAGACAATAGTTATTAAAGCCAAGCAATAAAACATGTTATAATACAAGTTAAGGGCGAAAAGCGTTATTTTCTTGGTTTATTTTTTTTTTTTAAGCCGGCCCATCACTAAATGGGATCAACTCTCGAGGCTTCCCCAGTGGAGTCGCCATCTGTCGCCGCCGTCAAAAAGACAAAGGCGGTCGGAGCGACGCGATGGTTTTTTCGACCCTCTTTGATTTTCGCGTTTTTTATGGGTGGTTACAACGTCCTTAGGTTGTCCGATAACCGGGCTAACCTAGAGACGAGGTTTTCGAAAAGTGTTCTTGGGTTGTCCGATAACCGGGCTAACCCAAGAACAGGTTTTGAAGGGTTCATGGAGTCGCCACCGATGTTTTTACCGGAAACATCGGAAAAGGAGTTTAAAAAGGCGTTGGTTTTCGAAAACCAACTTTGGTCATTAGAATCAGAGTTGGGTAAGGGAGTTAGTTACGTGTAAAGGAAGTGTTAGTTCCTTTACGACGCCCCTTTCGGGTTCCCTATGATGGGCCGGCTACTTTGGATAAATAATTAAACTGGAAAATTGCGCTTTTACCCTTTTATTATGCGGTATTTAGAGATTGTGACTACATGGCCCTAGTATCTATTGCATACATTTAAATGAAAGCGGTAAAATCAGAAGGAGAGAGAATGTGCACTTCCAAAGCAAGCTTTTTTATATATTTCTCTTTAAAGAGAGGGTGCGTTTTGGCAACCCTTCACTCTACAACTCTCAGAAAACTCCGGAAATGCCTCGGAGGGATTCTAAAGAAGGTTTAGAATGCTCTGTTTATGCCTAAAGTCACTCAGAAGCTCCAGAAATGTCTCGGAGGGAATCTTAGAGAGAGAAAGTCTAGAGAGAAGGGAGAGCTATGTTGATTCTGTGTGTAAAAAGGGAGAAATGACGCCCCTATTTATAGTTTTTTCGCGCCTGACAGGTCGAGACCGCCGTCTCCTCTGACAGGGTCGAGACCGCCGTCTCGACTAGGCAGAGGGTCAAGACCGCCGTCTGGAAAATCCAGACCGCCGTCTCGACTAGGCGGGAATCGAGATCGCCGTCTGGAAAATCCAGATCGCCGTCTCGACCTTTGCAGGAATCGAGACCGCCGTCTAGAAAATCAAGACGGCGGTCTCGTCCTGGCGTTGAGACGAGACGGCGGTCTGGTCCTTCCAGACGGCGGTCTCGTCCCTTCAGGGCGAGAAACTTTATTTTCGGGCCAAAAAACCTTCCTATCTTGGGACGGGGGCCTAATAGTCTCTCCTAGTGGCTTGTTAGGCTTCGGGCCGTCTTCAAATAGGAAGCTTTCTGACTTTATTTTGAGGCCGGGCAAGATTTGGGGTCTACAATGTGTCTATACTTCCACTGTCCTCTTATTATGTTTGTCTTATGCAGATGCACATGTACATCCTTTTGCAGGTATGATCCTATTCCACCAATATTTACCAATGTGTCTACATTTCCATTGTCATCCTATTGTGTTTATATTTTTTTTATTTGTCTTATCTATGTGCATGTGTACATCCTATTGCAGGTATGATTCAATTCCACCAATACTTATTAATGTTTCTATACTTCCACTTTCGGCGTATTGTGTTTGTGTTTGTCTTATGCAAATGCACGTGTACATCCTAATGCAGGTATGATCCTATTCTACCAATACTTATTATTGTGTCTATACTTTCATTGTCATCCTATTGTGTTTGCGTTTGCTTTTTTGTTTGCGTTTTCTTTTGTATTTGTTTGTGACTGTGTTTTTATTTTTATTTGTGTTTTTTTTTTTTGCATTTGTGTTTGACCTTGTGTTTGTGTTTGTATGATTTTTTGTGTGTTTATGTTTGTGATTGTTTGTGTTTATGTTTGTGATTGTTTGTGTTTATGTTTGTGTGTGTGTGTGTTTGTGTTTGACTCATGATGTAGGAGCACGTGTACATCCCATTGCAGGTATGTGCCTACTCCACCAATAGCTACTAATGTTTCTATACGTCCACTGTCAACTTATTATGTTCATCTTTGTCTTTGACTTATGCAGGTACAAGTGTACATCCTATTTCAGGTATGATCTTATTTCACCAGTAATTATTAATATGTTTATACATCCACTGTCATTTTATTGTGTTTGTGTTTCTCTTATGTAGGTACATGTGAACATTCTGCTGTAGGTATGATCGTATTGCACCAATACTTATTATTGTGTCTATACTTTCATTGTCGACCTATTGTGTTTGCGTTTGCTTTTTTGTTTTCGTTTTCTTTTGTGTTTGTTTTTATATTTGTTTGTGTTTTTTTTTTTGCGTTTGTGTTTAACCTTGAGTTTGTGTTTGACCTTGTGTTTGTGTTTGTATGATTTTGTGTGTGTTTATATTTATGATTGTTTGTGTTTATGTTTGTGATTGTTTGTGTTTATGTTTGTGTGTGTGTGTTTGTGTTTGACTCATGTAGGTGCACGTGTACATCCCATTGCAGGTATGTTCCTACTCTACCAATAGTTACTAATGTTTCTACACGTCCACTGTAAACTTATTATGTTCATCTTTGTCTTTGTCTTATGCAGGTACAAGTGTACATCCTATTGCAGGTATGATCTTATTTCACCAGTACTTATTAATATGTTTATACATCCACTGTCATTTTATTGTGTTTGTGTTTATCTTATGTAGGTACATGTGAACATTCTACTGTAGGTATGATCCTATTACACCAATAGTTATTATTGTGTCTATACTTTCATTGTCATCCTATTGTGTTTGCGTTTGCTTTTTTGTTTGCATTTTCCTTTGTGTTTGTTTTTGAGTTTGTGTTTTTATATTTGTTTGTGTTTTTTTTTTGCGTTTGTGTTTGACCTTGTGTTTGTGTTTGTATGATTTTGTGTGTGTTTATGTTTGTGTTTGTTTGTGTTTATGTTTGTGATTGTTTGTGTTTATGTTTTTGTGTGTGTGTGTTTGTGTTTGACTCATGTAGGTGCACGTGTACATCGCATTGCAGGTATGTTCCTACTCTACCAATAGTTACTAATGTTTCTACACGTCCACTGTAAACTTATTATGTTCATCTTTGTCTTTGTCTTATGCAGGTACAAGTGTACATCCTATTGCAGGTATGATCTTATTTCACCAGTACTTATTAATATGTTTATACATCCACTGTCATTTTATTGTGTTTGTGTTTATCTTATGTAGGTACATGTGAACATTCTACTGTAGGTATGATCCTATTACACCAATAGTTATTATTGTGTCTATACTTTCATTGTCATCCTATTGTGTTTGCGTTTACTTTTTTGTTTGCATTTTCTTTTGTGTTTGTTTTTGAGTTTGTGTTTTTATATTTGTTTGTGTTTTTTTTTTTGCGTTTGTGTTTGACCTTGTGTTTGTGTTTGTATGATTTTGTGTGTGTTTATGTTTGTGATTGTTTGTGTTTATGTTTGTGATTGTTTGTGTTTATGTTTGTGTGTGTGTGTGTTTGTGTTTGACTCATGTAGGTGCACGTGTACATCGCATTGCAGGTATGTTCCTACTCTACCAATAGTTACTAATGTTTCTACACGTCCACTGTAAACTTATTATGTTCATCTTTGTCTTTGTCTTATGCAGGTACAAGTGTACATCCTATTGCAGGTATGATCTTATTTCACCAGTACTTATTAATATGTTTATACATCCACTGTCATTTTATTGTGTTTGTGTTTATCTTATGTAGGTACATGTGAACATTCTACTGTAGGTATGATCCTATTACACCAATAGTTATTATTGTGTCTATACTTTCATTGTCATCCTATTGTGTTTGCATTTGCTTTTTTGTTTGCATTTTCCTTTGTGTTTGTTTTTGAGTTTGTGTTTTTATATTTGTTTGTGTTTTTTTTTTGCGTTTGTGTTTGACCTTGTGTTTGTGTTTGTATGATTTTGTGTGTGTTTATGTTTGTGATTGTTTGTGTTTATGTTTGTGATTGTTTGTGTTTATGTTTGTGTGTGTGTGTGTGTTTGTGTTTGACTCATGTAGGTGCACGTGTACATCGCATTGCAGGTATGTTCCTACTCTACCAATAGTTACTAATGTTTCTACACGTCCACTGTAAACTTATTATGTTCATATTTGTCCTTGTCTTATGCAGGTACAAATGTACATCCTATTGTAGGTATGATCTTATTTCACCAGTACTTATTAATATGTTTATACAACCACTATCATTCTACTGTGTTTTTGTTTATCTTTTGTAGGTGCATGTGAACATGCTACTGTAGGTATGATCCTATTGCATTTGTGTTTGACCTTGTGTTTGTGTTTTTTTTTTTGCGTTTGTGTTTGACCTTGTGTTTGTGTTTTTTTTTTGCATATGTGTTTGACCTTGTGTTTGTGTTTGTATGATTTTGTGTGTGTTTATGTTTGTGATTGTTTGTGTTTATGTTTGTGTGTGTGTGTTTGTGTTTGTAGACCCCAAATCTTGCCCGGGCTCCAAATAAAGTCAGAAGATCCCCTATTCGAGGACGCCCGAAGCCTAACAAGCCACTAGGAGAGACTATTAGGCTCCCGTACCAAGATGGGAAGGTTTTTTGGCCCAAAATAAAGTTTCTCGCGTGGAAGGGGACTCCCGGGTCAAGTCTCGCTCAAGCGAGTACGTCCGCCGCTTGAGCGACAGGTGCCGCAATCAAAGGGGACTTCCAGGTCGAATCTCGCTCAAGCGACTGGTGTACTCGCTTGAGCGACGGATGCTGCCACCAAAGGGGACTTCCGGGTCGAGTCTCGCTCAAGCGACCGATGTACTCACATGTACTCGCTTGAGCGAAAGATGCTCCAACGAGACCGGGGTCTCGTTCACCCAGACTGAGGTCTCGTTACCAACGAAAACGAGACCGGGGTCTCGTTCACCCAGACCGGGGTCTCGTTGACGACGAAAACGAGACCGGGGTCTCGTTCACCCAGACCGGGGTCTCGTTGACGACGAAAACGAGACCGGGTTCTCGTTCACCCAGACCGGTGTCTCGTTGCTTATGCAAAACGAGACGGCGGTCTCGTTGTACGAGACGGCGGTCTCGTTGCTTCGTCAAACGAGACGGCGGTCTCGTTGTGCGAGACGGCGGTCTCGTTTCGTCGAGCGAGACCGGCGGTCTCGCCACCTGACAGCGCGGAAACCTATAAATAGGGGCTCTCCCCCCCTCATTTCCACACACCACAGCTGCATAGCTCTCCCTTCTCTCTAAAACTTCTCTCTAGAATCCCTCCGACGCATTTCCGGAGTTTCTGAGTGTTTTCAAGAGTGATTTTCGGCGTTCGAGAGGTTTCCGACGTCTTGTAGAGCGAAGGGCTGCCATAAAGCACCCTATTTTTCCAGAGAATTAATATAAAAAGCGTGCTTCGGAGGTTCAAATTCTCTCTTTCCACCTTTACCGCTTTTATCTTAAATTATGCGGTAGACAGTAGGGCCATGTAGTCACACTTTTAAATTCAGCAGAATAAAAAGGGCAAAAGTGCGTTTTCTAGTTTATCAATAAAAATAAGCCGGCCTATCATAGGGAACCCGAAAGGGGCGTCGCAAAGGGACTAATACTCCTTTTGCACGTAACCAACTCCCTTACCCAACTCTGGTTCTAATGACCAAAGTTGGTTTTCGAAAACCATCGCCTTTTTAAACCCCTTTTCCGATGTTTATGGTAAAAATATCGGTGGCGACTCCATAGAACCCAAAATAAATAAGTCCTTGGATTAGCCCGGTTATCGGACAACCCAAGGACACTTTTCGAAAACCTCGTCTCTAGGTTAGCCCGGTTATCGGACAACCTGAAGACGTTGTACCCACCAATAAAAAACGCGAAAATCAAGAGGGTCGATAAAACCATCGCGTCGCTCCGACCGCCTCGTTTTGACGGCGGCGACAGATGGCGACTCCACTGGGGAAGCTTAGAGAGTTAATCCCATTTAGTGATGGGCCGGCTTAAATAATAAATAAACCAAGAAAATAACACTTTTTGCCCTTAACTTGTATTTATAACATGCTTTATTGATTGGCTTTCAATAAACTGTTGTTTGTTTATACTTACGCAATTGATTGAAATACAAATTGCACACAAACCCTTGCACACTACAGTTCCTCCTATACCCGGGGGCAAGTGAGATAACCATAGGGAGTGGGTGGCAGGTACGGTTCGCTGCAGTTAGGGCCTTGTGCCCACCAGTGTGATCGGAAACCACCACTCAAGGTGATAACCTTCCTCTTTTGGCAACAAGACCGACTCTGGCCTTAGTGTTGAGCATGGTCGGACGGCTGGAGAGTGGGGACCCTATAATGGGGGCACCTTGGGGGCCTTAGCCTGGTGAGAACAGCTAGAACCTACCCTAAACCAACGCACTTTTCTGCAGGAGAACCCTACCTCGTGATAAAAACGGAATCTCGCCTGCTCGGGGATGATCAAATTGTGTGTGCATATGTTTGTCGCATATGTTTGTTGCATAGCATAAACAAACAACAGAACAAAATCACAAAAAATTTCACAAATAAACACCCTTATCTCGGACAGTCTGCCTTTTAGCTAGCCTGGTTTCAGGTTCTTTGCAAGCTAAGTAGCCACGCAGTTCCGACAGAAGAGATAAGAGGCTATAAAATAAAGATTGTCAAAATAAAAATAAAACCCAAAAATAAACGAAATAGCTCTTGACAAAGTCAAAACATCCATACTACATCATATCATGAGTAAAGAAAAACCAAAGAGAGAAAATAAAAAGGGAAGTACATTCAGCATCATTTAAATAAAAAAAAAAAAAAAAAACTCTCATGCATAAAGCATATCCCATGTTAGTTTAAGCACTTAACATGCATTAATAAAACTTTTTCGGACATTCTAGAAAGTGGCTGGTCCTTTTCCTACTCGTACTCGTGCGCAAAAGGCTAAGGCAATGGAAAATCTAGAGGAGCAAAACCGGAAGCTCACTGCAGAAGTTAATACCCTCAGAGAGCGGGTAGCTCAACTAATGGAGGTTATACGCCAAGGCCGGAGCAAAGGCGCGAGGGCCAAGCTGAAAATGCCCCTTCCCATCACGAAGAGGAAGAAGAGGAAGAATACTTCTTCGGCGGGAAGGATGCCAAGACTGCGCGCATCCTTACCCCAGAAGTATCCAAACAACAACTCTCCGCCCTGGAGGAGAGGCTGAAGGCGGTCGAAGGACATAACTTCGACGTCAAGGAGGTGGCCGATATGTGCCTCGTGAAAGACATCCGCTTCCCTCCCAAATTCAAGGTCCCGGACTTCCCCAAGTACGCCGGACTGACCTGCCCTAAGAACCATCTTACGATGTATTGCGGTAAGATGGTCGCCCATGCTTGACAACGAGAAACTCCTCGATCCATTGCTTTCAGGAGAGTCTGGCGGATACGGCTCTCAGCTGGTACATGCGGATTGGAGAGAGGCAGGTCAGAGCTGGAAGCAGCTGCGGACGCTTTCTCGCGCGCTACCGTTACAACATCGATCTGACCCCTGATAGGTCAGATCTCAGAACTCTGAGCAAAAGGAGCGACGAGCCCTTTAAAGCATATGCCCAAAGGTGGAGGGAAATGGCAGCCCAGATAGAGCCTCCTTTGACGGACAAAGAGACAGTGGCTATGTTCATCGACTCATTGACTGGAGCGTACTACGACAAGGCAATAGCCAGTACCTCCAACCTCTTCTCAGATATAGTCACTGTAGGCGAGAGGGTGGAGCAAGGATTAAGGAGCGGGAAGATCGCACAGTCTTCCCAAGCTGGTGTCTCCTTCAAGAAGCCCGCCGGCAAGAAGAAGGACGAGTCTGTGCACGCAATCAATTTTACCACTCCTTCTTCTACCCCACAAACGCCCAAGCAGCCCCGCAAGAAAGAGAGGAAGTTCACTCCTATCACCACTTCCTACGGGTTGCTGCTACCTCAGCTGTTGGAGGCCAAGCTCCTGACCTGCGCTCCTCCCAAGAAGCAATTGGAGCCTCCCTACCCCGAATGGTATAAGCCGAACGAAAAATGCGCTTATCATTCGGGCGCACCCGGTCATTCTACAGAGAACTGCTTGACCCTCAAGTATCGGGTTCAAGAGTTAATCGACGCCGGGTGGATTACTTTTGACACCTCTGCTTCTGCTACAGATGACAAGCCTCTGTCGAAGCCAGAGTAGCAAAGAGGGAGGACTAGGAGGACCAGCCTTAGGGTTTCTTTTTAGCTTTCTCTATATCTCCTGCGGTCCCCGCCCGTGGCCGCAGGAATTTTGACCAAAAAGGGCTTGTAAATAACATCATTTTCCTTAATATACGAGGCATTTTTTTCAACATTCATTCCATTCATTCTTTTCTCTCTTACATTTATTATTCTTTCAGAAATAAATTGAATAATAAAATCTATGACTAAAACAGAACCTAAAACGCATCATGTCTGTGATTGATGAATCCCCATGGACTCCGGAAACGAAAGGCGAATGGACTGAGTCCGACAGTGAGCAGGAGACCATTTCTCCGGACATGCAAAGGATGTTGGAAAAAGAAACACGCATCATACAACCACATCAAGAAGAGATAGAAACTGTAAATTTGGGAAAAGAGGACGAGGGTAAAAAGGTGAACATAGGCACCCAAATGGAAAATAGCACAAAAGAAGGATTAATACTACTCCTAAAAGAATATATGGATGTATTCGCCTGGTCATACCATGACATGCCAGGGGCTTGACACGAGCATAGTGGAGCACAGATTGCCACTAAAAGAGGGGTTCCGACCTGTAAAGCAAAAGCTCAGGAGAATTAAACCTAGACTGGTCTTTAATGATAAAAGAGGAGGTACAAAGGCAATTGGATGCCAATTTCCTAGTGGTCTCTAAATACCCAGAATGGTTGGCCAACATAGTACCAGATCATCAAAAAGGCCGGAAGGTCAGGGTCTGCGTGGATTATAGGGACCTTAATCGAGCAAGTCCAAAGGACGACTTTCCCTACCACATATAGACACGCTAGTGGACCATACCGCTACTAATACGTTGTATTCCTTCATGGATGGGTACGCGGGTACAACCAAATCAAGCTCGGCGATGGAGGATAGAGAAAAACCTCCTTCATTACACCATGGGGGACTTTTTGTTATCGCGTAATGCCTTTCGGACTCAAGAATGCGGGGGCAACCTATCAAAGGGCTATGGTTACATTATTCCACGACATGATCCACAAGGAAATAGAAGTATATGTGGACGACATGATAGCCAAGTCCAGAAATGAAACGGATCACATCCAATATCTTCGGAAACTCTTTGATCGACTCCGGAAGTACCAACTTAAGCTAAACCCGGCAAAATGTACTTTCGGAGTGCGGTCAGGAAAACTTCTGGGGTTCATTGTCAGTGAAAGAGGAATCGAGGTGGATCCCGACAAAACAAAGGCAATTTTGGAAATGCCCCCACCAAGCACAGAAAAGGAGGTCAGAGGTTTTCTAGGCCGGATAAACTACATTGCCCGTTTCATCGCACAGTTAACGGATAAATGTATCCCTATCTTTAAACTGTTGCGCAAGAATCAGCCAACGGTGTGGAACGAAGAATGCCAACAGGCGTTCGATAAAATCAAAGCTTGTTTAACCAATCCACCGGTATTGGTACCACACTGTTGAAGGGAGACCTCTGATCCTATATTTGGCAGTTCTCAAAGAATCCATGGGATGTGTGCTCGGCCAACATGATGAAACCGGGAAAAAGGAGCGAGCCATCTACTATCTCAGTAAAAAATTCTCAGATTATGAAACCCGCTATACACCATTCGAGAAAACATGTTGTGCATTGGTGTGGGTCACTCAGCGTCTCAGACAGTACATGGCTCGACATACAACATGGTTGGTCTCTAAAATGGACCCAATCAAATACCTCCTCGAGAAGCCTATTTTGACTGGAAGAATAGCTAGGTGGCAAGTACTCCTCTCAGAATTTGACATTATCCATGTCACCCAGAAAACTATTAAAGGAAGTCCCCTAGCGGATTATTTAGCCCAGGGATCCACAAATGAATACCAATCTCTGCAAGATGATTTCCCCGATGAGCACATTATGCACATCGAACACGAAGAGACCAAAGAAGAGATGTGGACCATGTTCTTCGACGGGGCTTCCAACATGCTTGGACACGGGATAGGCGCTATCTTGATATCCCCTGAAAAGAAACACTTTCCTGTAACAGCCAGGCTTAATTTTGATTGCACCAATAACATGGCCGAATACGAAGCATGTGCATTGGGAATCCAAGCAGCTTTAGATCATGGGGTCACTAAGCTCAAAATATTCGGCGATTCATCCCTCGTTATCTATCAACTTAAGGGTGAATGGGAAACCCGAAACGCCAAATTGATCCCATATCTAGAGTACATCCACGAGCTGGTCGCAAGAATGGAAAGTGTCACCTTCCAGTACACCCCTAGGGAGGATAATCAAATTGCTGACGCCCTCGCCACACTATCATCCATGTTTGCCCTGGACCAGGAACATGAGATGCCAATCATTCAGGTCAAACTACACGATAAGCAAGCTTTCTGTATGGCAGTAAATGACGAGCGCGATCAAAACCCCTGGTACCATGACATTAAGCGGTACCTCATGAAGGGAGAATACCCCGAGGGAATCAGTGACAATGATAAGCGAACCATTCGCAAAAGGGCCATAGGGTTCACATTGATCGAAGGAACCCTCTACAAAAAGAGCCTCGATTCCACCCTATTAAGGTGTGTGGACCAAGAAGAAGCCCAAACACTGATAAAAGAAATCCACAAGGGGACTTTTGGAACCCACGCACCCGGGCATGTCATGGCAAAGAAAATTCTCAGGGCAGGGTACTATTGGTCCACGATGGAAGCTGATTGTCACCAATACGCTAAGAAATGTTATAAGTGCCAAGTTTATGCCGATAACATTCATGTGCCGCCCGCACCTCTCAGTAACCTGGCTACACCATGGCCATTTTCTATGTGGGGCATGGATGTCATCGGACCCATCGAACCCAAAGCATCTAATGGCCATCGCTTCATATTGGTGGCAATCGACTATTTCACCAAGTGGGTTGAAGCGGCATCATATGCGCACGTAACCCGGAAAGTGGTGACCACCTTCATCAAGAAAAACATTATATGTCGGTACGGCATTCCTCATAAGCTCATTACTGATAATGGGACCAACCTCAACAACAAAATGATGGAGGAATTATGCCAAGACTTCAAAATCCAACACCACAATTCCTCTCCGTACCGACCAAAGATGAACGGTGCAGTAGAGGCAGCCAACAAAAATATCAAGAAAATTATCCAGAAAATGGTGGTCACTTATAAGGATTGGCATGAGATGCTTCCCTTTGCCCTGCACGGCTACAGAACATCGGTTCGAACCTCCACAGGGGCTACCCCGTTTTCCCTCGTATACGGAATGGAGGCCGTGCTACCAATAGAAGTCGAAATACCCTCTCTGCGGATTGTCATGGAAGCCAAATTAACAGAGGCTGAATGGGCCCAGAACCGGTATGATCAGTTGAACTTAATTGAAGAAAAAAGACTAGACGCCATATGCCGGGGGCAAGCTTACCAAAGAAAGATCAAGAAAGCCTACGACAAGAAAGTTAATCCCCGTACCTTCCAAGAGGGAGATTTAGTGGTTAAGAAACTACTCCCAGCACAGAAAGACAAAATCGGGAAATGGGCAGCTAACTATGAAGGACCCTTTGTGGTCAAGCGAGCCTTCTCAGGGGGAGCCCTTATCCTCACCAATATGGACGGAGAAGAGCTCCGATATCCTATCAACTCAGATGCGGTGAAAAAATATTACGCTTAAAAAGCATTGCTCATGACCCGTCAGGATGAAAACTCGCAAAGAGCATCCTGGGCAAAAGATAGGGCCTATATACCTCGCTAGGACACGTCCTAGGCAAAAAGTAGACAAAAAAAAAAAAAAAAAAAAAAAAAAAAAAGGAGAGCAATGATTACCTTAGCCGAAAACCGCAAAGGCGACTAAGGTAATACTTCTGCAACAGCAAGCAAACTTCGCATAGTCTTCACTCCGGGCTCAGGCATCTCAACTAAAGTGACCAGGAAGAATGGGGAAGCAAAAATCACAGACATGATTGTGGTACCCTCATACAGTGTAGCCAACCCCGGCCAGCCATGCTTACAAATTCTCTTGTAAACCTCCATGTAAAAATAAACCATATCGTTATATCAATGAAATTGTCTTTTCTTCTCCTTACCTACTTGCGTAAATGCCTCTGTATTAACGAAATATGAGCATGCATAAAATAAGCAATTTGAGAAAACAAAAGACGCACATCACCAACCAGGGTCGTCCCAAGTAAAAAGCACAGGGTAGCCTGCTAGATCGAAAACCCGCAAAGGGCGGTCTAGGCAAAAGATAAGGCTTTTATAAAAAGGAAAAAGCTCATCAAAATGCCTCACGGAAAGAATTAAAACCCGCTAGATCGAAAACCCGCAAAGGGCGGTCTAGGCAAAAGATAGGGTTGAAAAGGTGCAAAAAGAAAAATCACGAGAAAACAAAAGAACGAAAGCACCGGTCACTTTCTAAATATCCTCAAAATGGAACTGCATTTAGGGCATCCACACACAAGTAGTCACACAAAAACGACTTTGTCAAGAGTAAAACAAACAAAAATACTATAGAAAGCATTTAGCCTCGTGCTTGCATTCATGAAAAACAGCCAAAGGTATCCCAATATGATTTCGTCGACCTTTTGCCTCCGTTACAAAAGCCGGCGCAACAAAAGAGGCTTAAAAAGGAAAAAGGCATGCGCTCAGGAAAAAGCCAAAATCCAAAACCGCGAGAAAAAGGCAGGGTTAAAACATCGTACCAACCAATAAAGACTCAACCACCAAACAAAAAACAAAACCAAGATCCATCCAATCAACCAGCCAGGATTGGATGATCATTACCAAAAAGAACAAGAACAAAAGACCACCGGCAATCAGCAAAGCCCGATTGATCACCAACAAAATCCCCGGCGTCACCCGGATGACTATTTAAGAAATCCGAAAAGCAGTCAAATCAACACAAGCAGCACTCTCCAGAGAGCTGCGCTTGATCTGCGCCCGAGCCAGATCAGTAAGTCGCATTACCACCCTGATGGGGGGTTCATACCCATCCGGTCCCGCACAACGGACTGTACCACCCTGATGGGGGGTTCATACCCATCCGGTCCCGCACAACACACTGTACCACCCTGATGGGGGGCTCGTACCCATCCAGTCCCGCACAACGGACTGCAACTACCAGCCTGATGAGGGGTTTATACTCATCAACCGAAGGATCGGCTACGTCAGGAGTAGTATCCGGAGGTTCTACCACGTGTCCATCGAAAGGATCGGCTACGTCGAAGTAGTATCCTGGAAGTGCACGAACACAAAAATCATTCCCAGAGAGTCGGCGCATGAGCGACCCGAGCGAGTAAGCCGCCATCACCACCGGTCCTACGCGGTGGACTGCGCCAGGCCAGATAGGGGGTTTATACCTATCAACCAACACACGAGAAGTGCCTTGCCGGCGCATGGGCCACCTGAGCCGTAAGCCGCCATTACCACCCCGATGGGGGGCTCGTACCCATCCGAGTCCCGCACAACGGACTGCAACTACCGACTCGATGGGGGGTTTATGCTCATCAGCCGAAGGATCGGCTACGTCGAAGTAGTATCCGGAGGTTCTATCACGAGTTCACCAAAAGGATCGGCTACGTCGAAGTAGTATCTCGGAGGCACACGACCACAACATTTCCCCGGAGGATCGTCCGCCACAAGACGGGACATCCGAAAGGCAACCGAGCAAGAGGGTCAACTCCTTTACCCTCCAGTCGATCTTCCTGACAACAGAAGGCCAGCAGTCGACTGGATGGGTAAAGGGGGGGCAGCTGTAGACCCCAAATCTTGCCCGGGCTCCAAATAAAGTCAGAAGATCCCCTATTCGAGGACGCCCGAAGCCTAACAAGCCACTAGGAGAGACTATTAGGCTCCCGTACCAAGATGGGAAGGTTTTTTGGCCCAAAATAAAGTTTCTCGCGTGGAAGGGGACTCCCGGGTCAAGTCTCGCTCAAGCGAGTACGTCCGCCGCTTGAGCGACAGGTGCCGCAATCAAAGGGGACTTCCAGGTCGAATCTCGCTCAAGCGACTGGTGTACTCGCTTGAGCGACGGATGCTGCCACCAAAGGGGACTTCCGGGTCGAGTCTCGCTCAAGCGACCGATGTACTCACATGTACTCGCTTGAGCGAAAGATGCTCCAACGAGACCGGGGTCTCGTTCACCCAGACTGAGGTCTCGTTACCAACGAAAACGAGACCGGGGTCTCGTTCACCCAGACCGGGGTCTCGTTGACGACGAAAACGAGACCGGGTTCTCGTTCACCCAGACCGGTGTCTCGTTGCTTATGCAAAACGAGACGGCGGTCTCGTTGTACGAGACGGCGGTCTCGTTGCTTCTGTCAAACGAGACGGCGGTCTCGTTGTGCGAGACGGCGGTCTCGTTTCTGTCAGACGAGACCGGCGGTCTCGCCACCTGACAGCGCGGAAACCTATAAATAGGGGCTCTCCCCCCCTCATTTCCACACACCACAGCTGCATAGCTCTCCCTTCTCTCTAAAACTTCTCTCTAGAATCCCTCCGACGCATTTCCGGAGTTTCTGAGTGTTTTCAAGAGTGATTTTCGGCGTTCGAGAGGTTTCCGACGTCTTGTAGAGCGAAGGGCTGCCATAAAGCACCCTATTTTTCCAGAGAATTAATATAAAAAGCGTGCTTCGGAGGTTCAAATTCTCTCTTTCCACCTTTACCGCTTTTATCTTAAATTATGCAGTAGACAGTAGGGCCATGTAGTCACACTTTTAAATTCCGCAGAATAAAAAGGGCAAAAGTGCGTTTTTCTAGTTTATCAATAAAAATAAGCCGGCCTATCATAGGGAACCCGAAAGGGGCGTCGCAAAGGGACTAATACTCCTTTTGCACGTAACCAACTCCCTTACCCAACTCTGGTTCTAATGACCAAAGTTGGTTTTCGAAAACCAACGCCTTTTTAAACCCCTTTTCCGATGTTTATGGTAAAAATATCGGTGGCGACTCCATAGAACCCAAAATAAATAAGTCCTTGGATTAGCCCGGTTATCGGACAGCCCAAGGACACTTTTCGAAAACCTCGTCTCTAGGTTAGCCCGGTTATCGGACAACCTGAAGACGTTGTACCCACCAATAAAAAACGCGAAAATCAAGAGGGTCGATAAAACCATCGCGTCGCTCCGACCGCCTCGTTTTGACGGCGGCGACAGTGTTGTTCGCTCAATTTATGCCGAGCTAGTAATTTTACAATCTCGTCATTGTAATTTATGCCGAGCTAGTAATTTTACAATGTTTGTGTGTTTGTGTGTTTGTGTTTGATTCATGTAGGTGCACGTGTACATCCCATTGCAGGTATGTTCCTACTCTACCAATAGTTACTAATGTTTCTACACGTCCACTGTAAACTTATTATGTTCATCTTTGTCTTTGTCATATGCAGGTACAAATGTACATCCTATTGTAGGTATGATCTTATTTCACGAGTACTTATTAATATGTTTATACATCCACTGTCATTCTATTGTGTTTGTGTTTATCTTATGTAGGTGCATGTGAACATTCTACTGTAGGTATGGTCCTATTGCACCAATACTTATTAATGTGTATATACTTCCACTGTCATCCTATTGTATTTCTGTTTGTGCTTAACTTATGCAAATGAACGTATACAAACTATTACAGGTATGATCATATTCCACAAATACTTATTAATGTGTCTTTATGTCTACTTTCAACTTATTGTGTTCATCTTTGTGTTTGTCTTATGCAGGTGCAAGTGTACATCCTGTTGTAGGTATGATCCTATATCACCAATACTTATTAATGTGTCTATACTTCCACTGTCCTCTTATTATGTTTGTCTTATGCAGATGCACATGTACATCCTTTTGCAGGTATGATCCTATTCCACCAATATTTACCAATGTGTCTACATTTCCACTGTCATCCTATTGTGTTTGTATTTTTTTTTATTTGTCTTATCTATGTGCATGTGTACATCCTATTGCAGGTATGATTCAATTCCACCAATACTTATTAATGTTTCTATACTTCCACTGTCGGCGTATTGTGTTTGTGTTTGTCTTATGCAAATGCACATGTACATCCTAATGCAGGTATGATCGTATTCTACCAATACTTATTATTGTGTCTATACTTTCATTGTCATCCTATTGTGTTTGCGTTTTCTTTTGTGTTTGTTTTTGTGTTTGTGTTTTTATATTTGTTTGTGTTTGACCTTGTGTTTGTGTTTTTTTTTGTTGCGTTTGTGTTTGACCTTGTGTTTGTGCTTGTATGATTTTGTGTGTGTTTATGTTTGTGATTGTTTGTGTTTATGTTTGTGTGTGTGTGTGTTTGTGTTTGACTCATGATGTAGGTGCACGTGTACATCCCATTGCAGGTATGTGCCTACTCCACCAATAGTTATTAATGTTTCTACACGTCCACTGTCAACTTATTATGTTCATCTTTGTCTTTGTCTTATGCAGGTACAAGTGTACATCCTATTGCAGGTACAAGTGTACATCCTATTGCAGGTATGATCTTATTTCACCAGTACTCATTAATATGTTTATACATCCACTGTCATTTTATTGTGTTTGTGTTTATCTTATGTAGGTACATGTGAACATTCTACTGTAGGTATGATCCTATTGCACCAATACTTATTAATGTGTATATACTTCCACTGTCACCCTATTGTATTTTTGTTTGTGCTTAACTTATGCAAATGCACGTATACAATCTATTACAGGTATGATCCTATTCCACAAATACTTATTAATGTTACTTTATGTCTACTTTCAACTTATTGTGTTCATCTTTGTGTTTGTCTTATGCAGGTGCAAGTGTACATCCTGTTGTAGGTTGGTCCTTTATCACCAATACTTATTAATGTGTCTATACTTCCACTGTCCTCTTATTATGTTTGTCTTATGAAGATGCACATGTACATCCTTTTGCAGGTATGATCCTATTCCACCAATATTTACCAATGTGTCTACATTTCCACTGTTATCCTATTGTGTTTGTATTTTTTTTTATTTGTCTTATCTATGTGCATGTGTACATCCTATTACAGGTATGATTCAATTCCACCAATACTTATTAATGTTTCTATACTTCCACTGTCGGTATTGTATTGTGTTTGTGTTTGTCTTATGCAAATGCACGTGTACATCCTAATGCAGGTATGATCCTATTCTACCAATACTTATTATTGTGTCTATACTTTCATTGTCATCCTATTGTGTTTGCGTTTGCTTTTTTGTTTGCGTTTTCTTTTCTGTTTGTTTTTGTGTTTGTGTTTTTATATTTGTCTGTGTTTTTTTTTTGCGTTTGTGTTTGACCTTGTGTTTGTGTTTGTATGATTTTGTGTGTGTTTATGTTTGTGATTGTTTGTGTTTATGTTTGTGTGTGTGTGTGTTTGTGTTTGACTCATGATGTAGGTGCACGTGTACATCCCATTGCAGGTATGTGCCTACTCCACCAATAGTTACTAATGTTTCTACACGTCCACTGTCAACTTATTATGTTCATCTTTGTCTTTGTCTTATGCAGGTACAAGTGTACATCCTATTTCAGATATGATCTTCTCTCACCAGTACTTATTAATATGTTTATACATCTACTGTCATTTTATTGTGTTTGGGTTTATCTTATTTAGGTACATGTGAACATTCTACTGTAGGTATGATCGTATTGCACCAATAAATATGATTGTGTCTAAACTTTCATTGTCATCCTATTGTGTTTGTGTTTGCTTCTTTGTATGCGTTCTCTTTTGTGTTTGTTTTTGTGTTTGTGTTTTTATATTTGTTTGTGTTTGTTTTTTTTTGCGTTTTTGTTTCACCTTGTGTTTCTGTTTTTTTTTTGCGTTTGTGTTTGACCTTGTGTTTGTGTTTGTATGATTTTGTGTGTGTTTATGTTTGTGATTGTTTGTGTGTGTGTTTGTGTTTGACTCATGTTGGTGCACGTGTACATCCCATTGCCGGTAAGTTCCTATTCTACCAATAGTTACTAATGTTTCTACACGTCCACTATAAACTTATTATGTTCATCTTTGTCTTTGTCTTATGCAGGTACAAGTGTACATCCTATTGTAGGTATGATCTTATTTCACCAGTACTTATTAATATGTTTATACATCCACTGTCATTCTTTTGTGTTTGTGTTTATCTTATGTAGGTGCATGTGAACATTCTACTGTAGGTATGATCCTATTACACTAATACTTATTAATGTGTATATACTTCCACTGTCATCCTATTGTATTTTTGTGTTGTGCTGAACTTATGCAAATGCACGTATGCAATCTATTACAGGTATGATCCTATTCCACAAATACTTATTAATGCTTCTTTATGTCTACTTGCAACTTATTGTGTTCATCTTTGTGTTTGTCTTATGCAGGTGCAAGTGTACATCCTGTTGTAGGTATGGTCCTATATCACCAATACTTATTAATGTGTCTACATTTCCAGGTATGATCCTATTCCACCAATATTTACCAATGTGTCTACATTTCCACTGTCATCCTACTGTGTTTGTATTTTTTTTATTTGTCTTATCTATGTGCATGTGTACATCCTATTGCAGGTATGATTCAATTCCACCAATACTTATTAGTGTTTTTATACTTCCACTGTCGGCGTATTCTGTTTGTGTTTGCGTTTGTCTTATGCAAATGCACGTGTACATCCTAATGCAAGTATGATCCTATTCTACCAATAATTATTATTGTGTCTATACTTTCATTGTCATCCTATTGTGTTTCCATTTGCTTTTTTGTATGCGTTTTCTTTTGTGTTTGTGTTGTTATATTTGTTTGAGTTTTTTTTTTTTTTTTGCGTTTCTCTTTGACCTTGTGTTTGTGTTTTTTTTTGTGTTTGTGTTTGAACTTGTGTTTGTGTTTGAATGATTTTTTGTGTGTTTATGTTTGTGATTGTTTGTGTTTATATTTGTGATTGTTTGTGTTTATGTTTGTGTGTGTGTGTGTTTGTGTTTGACTCATGATGTAGGTGCACATGTACATCCCATTGCAGGTATGTGCCTACTCCACCAATAGTTACTAATGTTTCTACACGTCCACTGTCAACTTATTGTGTTCATCTTTGTCTTTGTCTTATGCAGGTACAAGTGTACATCCTCTTGCAGGTATGATCTTATTTCACAAGTACTTATTAATATGTTTATACATCCACTGTGATTTTATTGTGTTTGTGTTTATCTTATGTAGGTACATGTAAACATTCTATTGTAGGTATGATCCTATTGCACCAATACTTATTATTGTGTCTATACTTTCATTGTCATCCTATTGTGTTTGCGTTTGCTTTTTTATTTGCGTTTTCTTTTGTGTTTGTTTTTGTGTTTGTGTTTTTATATTTGTTTGTGTTTTTTTTTTTTGCGTTTGTGTTTGACCTTGTGTTTGTGTTTGTATGATTTTGTGTGTGTTTATGTTTGTCACTTTTTGTGTTTATGTTTGTGATTGTTTGTGTTTATGTTTGTGTGTGTGTGTTTGTGTTTGACTCATGTAGGTGCACGTGCACATCCCATTGCAGGTATGTTCCTACTCTACCAATAGTTACTAATGTTTCTACACATCTGTAGACCCCAAATCTTGCCTGGCCTCCAAATAAAGACCAGAAGACCACCTATTTTGAAGATGGACAAGCCTAACAAGCCATTAGGAGAGACTATTAGGCCCCATGTTAGGATAGGAGGGAGTTTCTGTACCAAAAAATAAGTTTTCTCGCCTCGAAGGGACGAGACCGCCTGTCGCCGCCTCCCAAAAAGGGGCGGTCGGAGCGACGCGATGGATTTTTCGACCCTCTTGATTTTCGCGTTTTTATTGGTGGTTACAACGCCTTTAGGCTGTCCGATAACCGGGCTAACCTAGGGGCGAGGTTTTTCGAAAAGTGTCCTTGGGTTGTCCGATAACCGAGCTAACCCAAGGACTTATTTATTTTGGGTTCTATGGAGTCGCCACCGATATTTTTACCATAAACATCAGAAAAGGGGTTTAAAAAGGCGTTGGTTTTCGAAAACCAACTTTGGTCATTAGAACCAGAGTTGGGTAAGGGAGTTAGTTACGTGTAAAGGGAGTATTAGTCCCTTTACGACGCCCCTTTCGGGTTCCCTATGATAGGCCGACTACTTTGAATAAATAATTAAACTAGAAAATTGCGCTTTTACCCTTTTATTATGCAGTATTTAAGTTTATGACTACATGGCCCTAGTTTCTATTGCGTAATTTAAATGGCAATAATAAAAATGGAGAGTGAGGATATGCACCTCCAAAGCAAGCTTTTATATTCAAAAGAGAGGGTGCGTTTTGGCAACCCTTCGCTCTACAACTCTCAGAAACTCCGGAAATGCCTCGGAGAGATTCTTAAGAAGATTTAGAACGCTCAGTCTATGCCTAGAGACACTCAGAAACTCCGGAAATGCCTCGGAGGGATTCTTAGAGAGAGAAATTCTAGAGAGAAGGGAGAGCTCTTGCTGCTGGGTGTGTCCAAAGGGAGAAATGACGCCCCTATTTATAGTTTTTCGCACCTGATAGGTCGAGACCGCCGTCTCCGCTGACAGGGTCGAGACCGCCGTCTGGGAAGTCCAGACCGCCGTCTCGACTTGGCAGCGGGTCGAGACCGCCGTCTGGAAAATCCAGACCGCCGTCTCGACTTGGCAGGAATCGAGACCGCCGTCTGGAAAACCCAGACCGCCGTCTCGAATTTGTGAGTGACGAGACCGCCGTCTCAAATTTGTGAGTGACGAGACCGCCATCTGGATAATCGAGATGGCGGTCTCGTCCTAGTGCTGAGACGAGACGGCGGTCTGGTATTTCCAGACGGCGGTCTCGTCCCTTCAGGGCGAGAAACCTTATTTTCGGGCCAAAAAACCTTCCTATCTTGGTACGGGAGCCTAATAGTCTCTCCTAGTGGCTTGTTAGGCTTTGGCCGTCTTTGAATAGGAAGCTTTCTGACTTTATTTGGAGGCCTGGCAAGATTTGGGGTCTACAGCTGCCCCCCCTTTACCTGACTAGTCAGCTGTTGGCTTTGTTGTGCCAGACAGGTAGACAGGAAGGTAAAGGAGTTGACCCTCTTGCCCGGCTACCCTTCGGACGTCCTGTTTTGTGGCGGATGATCCTCTGGGGAGATGTTGTATTGTGCACCTCTGAGATACTACTTCTAATGTAGCCGATCCCTTTGGTTGACACGTGGTAGAACCTCCGGATACTACTTCTGACGTAGTCGATCCTTCGGTTGATGGGTATAAACCCCCCATCAGGCTGGTAGTTGCAGTCCGTTGAGTGAGACTGGATGGGTATGAACCCCCCATCAGGCTGGTACGGTCCGTTGTGTGGGACCGGATGGGTATGAGCCCCCCATCAGGGTGGTATGGTCCGTTGTGTGGAACCGGATGGGTATGAGCCCCCCATCAGGGTGGTAGTGGCGGCTTACAGTTCAGATGACCCATGCGCCGGCTCCTGGGGAGTAATTTCTGTGTTGGTAGGTTGTACTTGTACTTTTTGAATGTTCATCCGGGTTGTGCAGGGGATTTTGTTGTTCATCCAGCTTCGTTGGTTTGCTGGGGATTTCTTTGTTTTTGACTTTTGTGGTGGTTATCCGACTCTTGCTGGTTAGTCGGGTCTTCTCTTTGTGTTTGACTTTTGCTTGGTAGTCGATTTTTATTGGTTGAGGTAGTCTTAACTTTTATCCTGCCTTTTTCTCGCGGTTTTATCTTTTTTCTCACGATTTTTTGGATTCCGGCTTTTTCTTAAGCGTGTGCCTTTTTCTTTTTTTAAGCTTCTTTTTTGTTACGCTGGCTTTTGTAAAAGAAGGCAAAAGAATGCGGGAAATAAAATTTTATTTATAGGAGTTTTTATTACAGCGATTTTTCAACCAGTACCGTCCCTAAGAGTCATCATCATCAGAAGGAGTTTGGTGGGGGAAATGTTTATACATGTGGTAGCGGAAGTCGATTTGTTCCTGGAGTTCGTCGTTGTAATCCTCCTGGAATGCTGCCCACTCCTGCCGCATCCTCTGCTGCTCTTGGCGGATCTCGTTTTGGCCCTCTTGAAGGGCTTGTTGGCGAACGTCTTGATCCTGCCGCCACTGGGTCTGTTGCTCCTGCCATATCGCCATTTGGCCAAGCTGCTGGCTTAGGTCGTCCATGTGTTGGTGGAGGCCGACAAAGTCCTCCGTGTATGGTGGTGGTCACTGCTGCTGCTGCTGCTGGAGCCGGGAGATGTGGGCACATCCTGCATCGCCACTATTCCCTGGAGGTCCAACTCAAAGTCCAGGGTGGGATGCAGGGCGAACTGATTTCCCCGGCGTATCAGCATCCCCATGCTGACCAGCATTGGCCCGTTCATGGGTTCGGGTCGCAGATTGCGGGCCAGCTCTTCCCGGCCGGGGCACCCCATTCTCTCTGCTAGAGGGGTGATGAGGGGAGCCACAAGGATGGCCCCTGTGGATCTACTCCCGAAGTCCTTCAGGGCCCTCAGGAGGAAGTACCTAGGATTGCAGCGACGTCTCTGGTGCATGCAATAGAGGACAAAGAGGTCAGGGAGGGATATCTTTCCCTGACTCTCTTTCCTGGCATGGATGGTGCCTGCCAGCAGCTTGTGGCAGATGCGGAGTGGTGGGGGGAGTGCAGACCCCCTCATCAATGAAGGCAATGTGGTGGCCCTAGTGAGCTCATGCCACATCTCGGCAGCGGTGAGATTGGTGGGCCTAGAGCAAATGGCCTCACGGTACTCCCGAGTTAACGCCGCCTCGGGCCGGATGAATCCAATGGAAACATTGAATTCCTCCAAAGTGGTAGTGTGGTATTTCCCACCCATAAAATAGTTGACCATCTTGGTGGGCTGCATGCCTGAGGCCATAGAGGGGATCTCAATGAGGGAGACCGAGGCCAGAAACTCGAGTACCGCTTGTGGGTACACATGAACGGGTGGAGGCTGTAGCAGAAAACCCCACCCGATGCTATCGATGTGCACTCGGACGTCCTCCTCCCATCCGAACTCAGCCAAGATGCTGAAGTCCAGTGTCAGTAGGGAGTGCCACTGGTAATTTCTGAGGTTGTCCAGGCGGGCCTGGTGTTGTGGTTGAAGTTGAGAAGGGTCTGGGGGTGGCGGTGGTGCCGAGCTGCTAGCCCCGGCGGTGGCCCTTCGCTTCCTGGAGGCACTTCTCCCGAACATCTTGAGCAGGGAAGGCTTGGGAGAGCAAAATATGAGTGTTGGAGGCTTGGAGAGTTGTGAGGAAACCCCCCAAGTATAGGATTTTTTCTGGGTCGAGACCGCCGTCTAGAAAGTCAAGACGGCGGTCTCGTTTGGTCAACAAATCGAGACGGCGGTCTCGATAATCCAGACGGCGGTCTCGATTTTGCCTAAGTCGAGACGGCGGTCTGGTTTCTCGAGACGGCGGTCTCGTTTGGTCAACGAAACGAGACGGCGGTCTGGAAAACCCAGACGGCGGTCTCGAATTTCGGTGATTTTTTTTTTTACATAAGAAATAGGACCTGGTTCAAAAACATTTTATGCATGCAAATGTTTTCATGTTTGATGTCCTATGATGCCTACTTTGGTTAATATTTCAGAAGGATTTAACCGACGTGTCTTGTTGCGCCGAAAGCCTTCTGATTCGCTGTGTTTGTCTTTGGCTGTACCATACCGGACTTCTCGTGACCGAAGAGTAGTTTCTTTCTTTCTCCTTTTCTTTTGTTTTTTCTTCTTCTCTTCTTTTTTGTAGAGCACTTTTGTCATGTAGTGTCCCTTTTTCCTTGCTCTAGGGATTTCAATCCTCTTGTTGACTATACGCCTCCATATTCCCAAATTAATTATTAGAATATTGTCGTGAGGGTCAAGAGAAAAGAAGTAAAGGGGGTAAAAATCAGTGGTTTGTGTTTTAGAGGGTTGATTTTTATTGATAAAAGGATTTGTAAGAATGGCTGGCTAGGGTTAAGCCTTGGTGTTTAAGCTTCGTCTAAGCAAACATTTTCCTCTTTCTTCTTTTTGTATTTGCGCTCTCCGGTTTTATTTTCATTGCTTTTTAAATAGCTTGCTGATTTTCCTAGATCGCCCTTTGGGTTTTCGAACTAGGATACTGTGTGTTGGCCCTATCTTTTGTCTAGGTTCTCTCTCTTGTAAAATTTCGGAGGAATCCTAACGGACCTTTATTTGTAACCCTAACTTTTGCCTAGGTTACCCTTTATTGTTGTTCGGGTGTCCTACCGGGTTGACCCTATCTTTTGCGTAGCCCCCTTAGTGGGTTTCCTACCGGGTAATTTGCCCTTTTCTTTGGCCTTTGGCTTCTCTGGGCTTTTTTCTCTTTTTTTTTGGATTTATTTTTTAGTTCACAGTATTGACGAAGCGTGACTTTCTTCGTGGCTTAGGTGAAGTCTTATTTTTATGTGCTTCTAAACAGCTAACTCGATGATAATAGCAATGATGAAGGCTGGATTATTTGGAAGCGCTTCTTATTCTTCTTTTCTTTTTATGTTTACTTAGACAGGGTTATTTATGTGGTCCAGTCAGAAGTAGAAAGAAGAGAAGCAAATAGAAAGAATCATTCTTTATTAATTAATAAGGGAATATGTGCCCTGAAATGCCCGGGGGTCGGGCTCGCCCCGGAGGATAGTCTCTAACAATCATGGGGTTTACATCCCTTCAACAAAGAAAAAGATTTCCTAATGACTAGAGTGGCTCTCGACGCTTGCACCCCTCCACTTCGAAAAATCTGCTTGAGTGTGTGGAGGGGGGACTTCCCTTTTGCTTTTCCCGCTTGGCCCTCGAAAGGGTTATATCCTAGGCCATACTTGTAAGGATTGTCTTTGAACTCTGGGGGTTCCCTCATTCCTTGGGAATCTGCCCCCAGTCCTTGGCCAGGATGGTAGCCATGCTTCAACATCATACGGGCTACCTTTGTGTTTCTGGGAAGTCGCTCTATACTGGCAATTTCGAGCGCTTGAAAAGACGTTTCAAGAGCTTCTTCAGCCACATCCACGTAGGGTTGGGTGGATGGTCCATTGATCAGGATATCGTCTTCTGCTTGGACCGTGACCAATTTGTCACCCACTATGAATTTGACTTTTTGATGGAGCGTTGAAGGTACTGCCCTAGCGTCATGAATCCAAGGCCTGCCGAGGAGACAGCTGTATGCTGGAGTAATGTCCATTATGTGGAAATCGACGTCGAAGATAGTGGGTCCCACCTGAATTGGCAAATTGATCTCTCCCACTACTTCTCGTTTTGATCCGTCGAAGGCTCGAACGATGGTGCTGCTTGGGCGCAGACGGGTTCCTTGAATAGTCAATTTTTCTAGTGTGCACTTGGGCATCACGTTCAGGGATGACCCGTTATCCACAAGAACTTTGGCAATGAGGTATTCCTTGCACTTAACTGAAATGTGCAAGGGCTTGTTGTGCTTTGACCCTTCGAGAGGGAGTTCTTCCTCTGTGAAGACGAGATGGTCGCTTGCGGTGATGTGACCGACGATCCTCTCGACTTTTTCTTGGGATATTGTATGGGATACATGCGCCTCGCTCAAGACCTTCAGCAGGGCGTTCCGGTGTGGTTCCGAGCTCATTATCAAAGATAGCAATGTGATCTTTGCGGGCGTTCGATTGAGCTGGTCTATAATGGAATACTCACTTTGCCTTATATACTGGAGTAATTCCTCTGTCTCCTCCTTGGATTCTTTATTTTCTTTTTCTTCTTCGGTCTTTTTATTTTTTCCTTTATTTTGAAGGACATTTTCTTGTGTGTCCTTGGGGGAATAGATTCTTCCACTTCTAGTTGTGCCCCCAATGCCGGCTATGTTTGATATTTCTTCTTTTGTTGGTGAAGATTCCCCATATCTCCACGGTACATCTTTATTTGACTCGTAGGGGAAAGGACGTGGCATAAATAGTTGCACTGGCGTCCTTGCCCCCTCTTCTTTATTCTTGAGGACCAACGGCCGAGGTTTATTTCCCTCTTGTGATGATTCAATCGTTGGGGTGAGCTTTATTAGGAGTGGCTTTCTCTCCATTCTTCTGAGTTGGAAGACGTGTTAGTTAATCCTTCCTTTTTATTATCTTATTTATTAAGCGTGAAGGAGGGGAAATTGAATATGCAAATGAATGTTCATGTATGCAAGTAGACAACTGTTGAATATAGGAAAATATTTCATTAATTCATTGGGAGGTGTACATTCTCCTATTCCATACTACGAAGCGTCTTTTGGCAAAAACGGAAAATCCTAAAGAAACCCACAGGCGGGTCTTGTTTTCTTTGTAACTCTTTTTCGGCTTCCCGAACGTGGTGAGCGAGCGCTTCGCTTTGCTTATGGATCGCTTGGCTCATTTCTTCGCTGTATTGCTGAGCATCCTTGATCTTTGCCTCTTGATGTATGACCAAGGCTTCTAGTTCATCGAGCCTTGCAACAGCTTGGTCCTTTTCTTGTAGCACTTGGTCATATTGAGCTAGCCTGCTTTTCTCCTTAATGCGTAGCTCATAGAGACTCCGACTGAGTTTTCTGTTGTTCTCCCGCTCTTGGCGGGATGTCTAGCCGAGCCTGGAGGAGTTGTTCTGACAACTCCTTGATCGTTTGAGCCTGCTGAGCTGATTCCATCTCAAGGTGTGCTGATCTGGCGGTTATCTCCTGCAGTTGGATATCCGAGCTGGTTCTGGCAGATTTGGACGCTCGGATAGCTTGTTCGTTAGCGTCAGCACATTGGTCCTTGAGGCGTTCTATTTCATGATCCTTTTTCTTGCCTTGCCTTTGTAGACCGTCAATCGTGAGGATAGAGGCTTGTTCCTTTTCCTCAAGGGCCCGTATCTGGGCTCCCATTATTTCTACCCTCTGGGTCAAGGCATTGACTTGTGCCTGCAGCTCTTCGTTGTTGGTGACTGGAGCGGGTGTGGTGGATGGTCGGGCCATCTCTCTTCTTCTTCTCCACACCTCGTAGTCACTGGTGACAGTTACCCGAGCTTTCCCTAGCTCTCTGTCTCCCATGTAGACTGGCCTCTCCCATGCTTTTCTCATAGTTAATGAGTCGGCGATTGTGCATGGGTCCCCAAAGAAGCACAGTCCTCCGAGTTCCCCTCGGGAGATAGTAGTTTGAGTCCTCATGAGTTGCCTCATAGCTACCCTAGGTGAGTAGGCTATGCAACCTCTGAGTCCTATCAAGGGTACATTCGGGTAGCTCCCACATCTGACGAGAACTGGGCCGGGTCGGAACCAAGGGCAGACCCAAGATATGCTGTTGGCGTCCTTTTGTTCTAACTCATCCCTCCATTCTATAGTCAGGCGTCGTTGGAGGGGGATTTTGGAGAAGCTTCTCAAGGGGTCGGGGAATATCCCCATGTGACTGGAGGCGTAAAGGTGCGTGATGCTCCACACATAAAGTAACGAAGAGCAGCAGCGGAGTGTTCTCCCTTGCTTCTGGTGGCAGAAGTCCACCGATAGCAAGGTATCGGCAAGAATAGCAGGCAAGGGACTCTTTGAGTTCACGTCCCAAGTGAAGAAAGCGTCCATGACGGCTTGATCGATCGTGTCGGGGTGGAAGGGGAACAGGATCGTTCCAAAGATTATTAATGCCAGGGTTTTATTGAAGGCAACCCACTCTGCCCTTTCAGCCAGGTGGTCTTCTAACATGGATACTCTCCATCCCTGGGCATTCCCTCTTCCTATCAGGGTACTTTGTTGGTACGGTAGGTGGATAAGGGCAGCGACTGGTGCTGCAGGAGTATATGCCTCACGACGGATATGGACCCCGGCTGACTTGGGCCATTTCAACATTGTTTCGTACTCCTCTAAAGTGGGCACCATGTCGAACTGCGGAAATTCAAAGCACCGCAGACTGGAGTTCCAGAAGTGGATCAGTACCCTGATGAAGACCTGATCAACACTAATCTTTAGGAGGTCCAGAATTCGTCCATAGGACTTTTCAAAATCGGCGCGGACCTCTGGTGGCATCGTTGCACTAAGCCGTTCTAGCTTCTCAGTATGGCTTCGGAGAATATCCACCTTCCCCACTTGTCTACTTGTCCCCTCCATTTTCTAGAATCAAAATGTATGATTTGATGAAAATGATGTTTATTGTATGAATGTGAGTGTTTATTTTTCTATTTATCATGTTTTTTCTACATGATGTATGGTATTTGCGTATATTTTTTTGAAAGAGTAAACTATCTATATGAATGTTTTATGGGTGCAATATTTTTGGACCAGGTCTTATTTGTGAACTTTGGAAAAATGAATTTTTATTTTTATTTGTTTATTTTATAGCCTTTTATCTCTTCTGTCGGAACTGCGTGGCTACTTAGCTTACAAAGAACCTGAAACCAGGCTAGCTAAAAGGCAGACTGTCCGAGATAAAATATGGCTTTATGCGAAAGAATATTTAGCGTCCCTTATCTCTTCTGTCGGAACTGCGTGGCTACTTAGCTTACAAAGAACCTGAAACCAGGCTAGCTAAAAGGCAGACTGTCCGAGATAAGGGCGTTTATTTGTAAAATATTTTTGTGATTTTGTTCTGTTGTTTGTTTATGCTATGCAACATATAAATGCAACAATCATATGCACACACAATTCGATCATCCCCGAATAGGCGAGATTTCGTTTTTATCACGAGGTAGGGTTTTCCTGCAGAAAGGTGCATTGGTTAGGGTAGGTTCTAACTGTTCTCACCAGGCTAAGGCCCCCAAGGTGCCCCCATTATAGGGTCCCTGTAGACCCCAAATCTTGCCCGGGCTCCAAATGAAGTCAGAAGATCCCCTATTTGAAGACGGCCGAAGCCTAACAAGCCACTAGGAGAGACTATTAGGCTCCCGTACCAAGATAGGAAGGTTTTTTGGCCCAAAAATAAAGTTTCTCGCCTTGAAGGGACGAGACCTCCGTCTGGGAATACCAGACCGCCGTCTCGTTTCAACGCAAGGACGAGACTGTCGTCTGGAAAATCGAGACGGCGGTCTCGTCACACTGCAAAAACGAGACGGCGGTCTGGTTTTTCCAGTCGGCGGTCTCGATTCTCGCCAAGTCGAGACAGAGGTCTGGATTTTCCAGACGGCGGTCTCGACCTTATGACACGAGCGAGACGGCAGTCTCGAATTACGAGACGGCGGTCTCGACCCTGTCAGACGAGAATGGCGGTCTGGACCCTGACAGCGCGAAAAACTATAAATAGGGGCTCCTCCCCCCTCATTTTCACACAGAAAAACCAAGAGCTCTCCCTTCTCTCTAGAATTTCTCTCTCTAAGAATCCCTCCGAGGCATTTCCGGAGTTTCTGAGCGTCTTTAGGCATATACAGAGTGTCCTAAATCTTCTTAAGAATCCCTCCGAGGCATTTCCGGAGTTTCTGAGAGTGTAGAGTGAAGGGTTGCCAAAACGCACCCTCTTTTCTGAATATAAAGCTTGCTTTGGAGGTGCATATCCTCATTCTCTATTCTTTAAAATTACTGCTATTTAAATTATGCCATAGAAGCTAGGGCAATGTAGTCACATATTTAAATACCGCATAATAAAAGGGTAAAAGCGCAATTTTCCAAGTTTAATTATTCGCAAATAGCCGGCCTATCATAGGGAACCCGAAAGGGGCGTCGTAAAGGGACTAACACTCCCTTTACACGTAACTAACTCCCTTACCCAACTCTGGTTCTAATGACCAAAGTTGGTTTTCGAAAACCAACGCCTTTTCAAAACCCCTTTTCCGATGTTTATGGTAAAAATATCGATGGCGACTCCATAGAACCCAAAATAAGTCCTTGGGTTAGCCCGGTTGTCGGACAACTCAAGGACACTTTTCGAAAACCTCGTCTCTAGGTTAGCCCGGTTATCGGACAACCTAAGGACGTTGTAACCACCAATAAAAAATGCGAAAACGAGAAGAAGAGTCGAAAAACCATCGCGTCGCTCCGACCGCGCCCCTTTTGGGGAGGCGGCGACAGATGGCGACTCCACTGGGGAAGCCTAGAGAGTTGATCCCATTTAGTGATGGGCCAGCTTAAAAATAATTAAACCAAGAAAATAGCGCTTTTACCCTACCTTGTATTATAACATGCTTTATTGTTTGGCTTTCAATAAACTGTTGTTTGTTTATACTTACGCAATTGGTTGAAATATAAATTGCACACAAGTCCCTTGCACACTACAGTTCCTCCTATACCCGGGGGCAAGTGAGATAACCATAGGGAGTGGGTGGCAGGTACGGTTCGCTGCAGTTAGGGCCTTGTGCCCACCAGTGTGATCGGAAACCACCACTCAAGGTGATAACCTTCCTCTTTTGGCAACAAGACCGACTCTGGCCTTAGTGTTGAGCATGGTCGGACGGCTGGAGAGTGGGGACCCTATAATGGGGGCACCTTGGGGGCCTTAGCCTGGTGAGAACAGTTAGAACCTACCCTAACCAATGCACCTTTACGCAGGAAAACCCTACCTCGTGATAAAAAATGGAATCTCGCTTCGTTCGGGGATGATCGAATTGTGTGAGCATATGATTGTTGCATTTGTATGATGCATAGCATAAACAAACAACGAACGAAAATCACAAAAATATTTTACAAATAAACACCCTTATCTCGGACGATCTGCCTTTTAGCTAGCCTGGTTTCGGGTTCTTTGTAAGCTAAGTAGCCACGCTAGTTCAGACGGAAGAGATAAGGGACGCTAAATATTTCTTTCGCATAAAGCCATATTTTATCTCGGACGATCTGCCTTTTAGCTAGCCTGGTTTCGAGTTCTTTGTAAGCTAAGTAGCCACGCAGTTCCGACAGAAGAGATAAAAGGCTATAAAATAAACAAATAAAATACAAAAATACAAAAAACATCAAAAATATATAAATAAACAAACTTCTGACAAAGTCAACTCATCCATATTACATCATATCATGAGTAAAGAAAAACCAAAGAGAGAAAATAAAATTGAGAGCACATTCGAGCATCATTTAAATAAAATCTCTCATGCATAAAGCATGCTCATGTTAGTTTAAGCACTCAACATGCATTAATAAAACTTTTTCGGACATTCTAGAAAGTGGCTGGTCCCTTTCCTACTCGTACTCGTGCGCAAAAGGCTAAGGCAATGGAAAATCTAGAGGAGCAAAACCGGAAGCTCACTGCAGAGGTTAATATCCTCCGCGAGCAGGTGGCCCAATTAATGGAGGTCGTGCGCCAGGGCCAGAGCAAGGGCGGCGAGGGCCAAGCTGAGCATATCCCTCCTCATGAAGAGGAGGAGGAGGAGGAGCACTTCTTTGGCGATAAGGATGTTAAGACTGCTCGCATCCTTACCCCGGAAGTATCCAAACAGCAACTCTCCGCCCTGGAGGAGAGGCTGAAGGCGGTCGAAGGGCATAACTTCGACGTCAAGGAGGTGGCTGACATGTGCCTCGTGAAGGACATCCGCTTCCCTCCCAAATTCAAGGTCCCGGACTTCCCCAAGTACGCCGGGCTAACCTGCCCTAAGAACCATCTTACGATGTATTGCCGTAAGATGGCCGCCCATGCTCGACAACGAAAAACTCCCGATCCATTGCTTTCGGGAGAGTCGGCGGACACGGCTCTCAAGCCGGTACATGCGGTTGGAGAGAGGGCAGGTCCGGAACCGGAAGCGGCTGGCAGACGCTTTCCTCCGTCGCTACCGTTATAACATTGATCCGACACCCGACGAGTCGGATCTTAGAGCGCCGAGCAAGAGGAACGACGAGCCCTTTAAAGCGTATGCCCAAAGGTGGAGGGAAATGGCAGCCCGAGATAGAGCCTCCTTTGACGGACAAGGAAACGAGTGGCTATGTTCATCGACTCACCGGCCGAAGCGTACTACGACAAGGCAATAGCCAGTACCTCCAACCTCTTCTCGGACATAGTCACTGTAGGCGAGAGGGTGGAGCAAGGACTAAGGAGCGGGAAGATCGCACAGTCTTCCCAAGCTGGTGTCTCCTTCAAGAAGCCTGCCGGCAAGAAGAAGGATGAATCTGTGCATGCAATCAATTTTGCCACTCCTTCTTCTACCCCACAAACGCCCAAGCAGCCCCGCAAGAAAGAAAGGAAGTTCACTCCAATCTCCACTTCCTACGGGCTGCTGCTACCTCAACTGCTGGAGGCCAAGCTCCTGACCTGTGCCCCTCCCAAGAAACAGTTGGAGCCTCCCTACCCCAAATGGTATAAGCCGAACGAAAAATGCGCTTACCATTCGGGCGCACCCGGTCACTCTACAGAGAACTGCTTGACCCTTAAGTATCGGGTTCAAGAGCTAATTGATGCCGGGTGGATTACTTTTGATGCCTCTGCTTCCAGTACGGATGACAAACCTCTGTCAAAGCCAGAGTAGCAGAGAGGGAGGACTGGGAGGATCAGCCCTAGGGTCTTTTTCTTTTTAAGCTTTTCTCTATATCTCCTGCGGTCCCCGCCCGTGGCCGCAGGAATTTTGATTAAAAGGGCTTGTACATACATCTTCATCTTCATTAATATACGAGGCATTTTTGTCATATTCTTTCTTTTCCCTCTTCTATTTATTATTCTTTCAAAAATAAATTGAATAATAAAATCTATGACTAAAACAGAACCTAAAACGCATCATGTCTGTGATTGATGAATCCCCATGGACTCCGGAAACGGAAGGCGAATGGACTGAGTCCGACAGTGAGCAGGAGACCATTTCTCCGGACATGCAAAGGATGCTGGAAAAAGAAACGCGCATCATACAACCGCATCAGGAAGAAATAGAAACTGTCAATTTGGGAAAAGAGGATGAGGATAAAAAGGTGAACATCGGCACCCAAATGGAAAATAGCACGAAAAAGGGGTTAATACTGCTCCTGAAAGAATATATGGATGTATTCGCCTGGTCATACCATGACATGCCGGAGCTCGACACAAGCATAGTGGAACACAGATTACCACTAAAAGAGGGGTTCCGACCTGTAAAGCAAAAGCTCAGGAGAATTAAACCCGATTGGTCCTTAATGATAAAAGAGGAGGTGCAAAGGCAGTTGGATGCCAATTTCCTGGTAGTTTCCAAATATCCGGAATGGTTGGCCAACATAGTACCCGTCATCAAAAAGACCGGGAAGGTCAGGGTCTGCGTGGATTATAGGGACCTCAATCGAGCAAGTCCAAAGGACGACTTTCCCCTACCACATATAGACACGCTGGTGGACCATACCGCTACTAACACGTTGTATTCCTTCATGGATGGGTACGCAGGGTACAACCAGATCAAACTGGCCGTGGAGGATAGAGAAAAAACCTCCTTCATTACACCGTGGGGTACCTTTTGTTATCGAGTAATGCCGTTTGGGCTGAAAAATGCGGGGGCAACATATCAAAGGGCTATGGTCACACTATTCCACGACATGATCCACAAAGAAATAGAAGTATATGTGGACGACATGATTGCCAAGTCCAGAAACGAAATGGACCACATTCAATATCTCCGGAAACTTTTCGATCGGCTCCGGAAGTATCAACTTAAGCTAAACCCGGCAAAATGTACTTTCGGAGTACGATCAGGAAAACTCCTAGGGTTCATTGTCAGTGAAAGAGGTATCGAGGTGGACCCCGACAAAACAAAGGCAATTTTGGAAATGCCCCCACCAAGCACAGAAAAGGAGGTCAGAGGGTTTCTGGGCCGGATAAACTACATTGCCCGTTTCATCGCACAGTTAACAGATAAATGTATCCCCATCTTTAAACTGCTGCGCAAGAATCAGCCAACGGTGTGGAATGAAGAATGCCAACAGGCGTTTGATAAAATCAAAGCTTGTTTAACCAATCCACCAGTATTGGTACCACCCGTTGAAGGGAGACCGTTGATACTATATTTGTCAGTTCTCGAAGAGTCAATGGGATGCGTGCTTGGCCAACATGATGAAACCGGAAAAAGGGAACGAGCCATTTACTATCTCAGTAAAAAATTCTCAGATTATGAAACCCGTTATACACCATTCGAAAAGACATGTTGCGCATTGGTGTGGGTCACTCAACGCCTCAGGCAGTACATGGCTCGACATACAACATGGTTGGTTTCCAAAATGGACCCGATCAAATACCTCTTCGAGAAGCCCATCTTGACCGGAAGAATAGCTAGGTGGCAAGTTCTTCTCTCAGAATTTGATATTATCCATGTCACCCAGAAAGCTATTAAAGGAAGTCCCCTAGCGGATTATCTAGCCCATGGATCCACAGATAAATACCAGTCTTTACAAGATGACTTCCCCGATGAGCACATCATGCACATCGATCACGAAGAGACCAAAGAAGAAGCATGGACCATGTTTTTCGATGGAGCTTCAAACATGCTTGGACACGGGGTAGGAGCTATTTTGATATCCCCTGAAAAGAAACATATTCCTGTAACAGCCAGACTTAATTTCGATTGTACCAACAACATGGCCGAATATGAAGCATGCGCATTGGGAGTCCAAGCAGCTTTAGATCATGGGGTCACTAAGCTCAAAATATTCGGTGATTCATCCCTCGTCATCTACCAACTTAAAGGTGAATGGGAAACCCGAAACGTCAAATTGATCCCATATCTAGAGTACATCCAAGAGTTGGTCTCAAGAATGGAAAGCGTCACTTTCCAGTACATCCCTCAGGAAGACAACCAAATTGCCGACGCCCTCGCCACTCTATCATCCATGTTTGCCCTGAACCAGGAGCATGAGATGCTAATCATTCAAGTTAAACTGCACGATAAACAAGCTTTCTGCATGGCAGTAAATGACGAGCGCGATCAAAACCCCTGGTACCACGACATCAAGCGGTACCTCATGAAGGGAGAATACCCCGAGGGGATCAGTGATAATGATAAGCGAACCATTCGCAAAAGGGCCATAGGGTTCACATTGATTGAAGGAACCCTCTACAAAAAGAGCCCCGATTCCACCCTCTTAAGGTGTGTGGACCGAGAAGAAGCCCAAACACTGATAAAAGAAATCCACAAGGGGACTTTCAGAACCCACGCACCCGGGCATGTCATGGCAAAGAAAATCCTCAGGGCAGGGTACTATTGGTCCACGGTGGAAGCTGATTGTCACCAACATGCCAAGAAATGTCATAAGTGCCAAGTATATGCCGATAACATTCATGTGCCGCCCGCACCTCTCAGTAACCTGGCTACACCATGGCCATTTTCCATGTGGGGCATGGATGTCATCGGACCCATCGAACCCAAAGCATCTAACGGCCATCGCTTCATATTGGTGGCGATCGACTATTTCACCAAGTGGGTTGAGGCGGCATCATACGCACACGTAACCCGGAAAGTGGTGACCACCTTCATCAAGAAAAACATCATATGTCGGTACGGCATCCCTCATAAGCTCATTACTGATAATGGGACCAACCTCAACAATAAAATGATGGAGGAATTATGCCAAGACTTCAAAATCCAGCACCACAATTCCTCTCCGTACCAGACCAAAGATGAATGGTGCAGTAGAGGCAGCCAACAAAAATATCAAGAAAATTATCCAGAAAATGGTGGTCACCTATAAAGATTGGCATGAAATGCTTCCTTTTGCCTTGCACGGCTACCGAACGTCGGTTCGAACCTCCACAGGGGCTACCCCGTTCTCCCTCGTATACGGAATGGAGGCTGTGCTACCAATAGAAGTCGAAATACCCTCTCTGCGAGTCGTCATGGAAGCCAAATTGACGAAGCTCGAATGGGTCCAAAACCGATACGATCGGTTGAACTCGATAGAGGAAAAACGGCTGGACGCCATATGTCTGGGGCAAGCTTATCGACGGAAAATCAAGAGGGCCTACGACAAGAAGGTCAATCCCCGCACTTTCCAAGAAGGAGATCTAGTAGTAAAGAAACTGCTCCCAGCCCAGAAAGACAAAATCGGGAAATGGGCAGCCAACTACGAAGGACCCTTTGTGGTCAAGCGAGCCTTCTCAGGGGGAGCCCTTATCCTCACCAATATGGACGGAGAAGAGCTCCGATACCCTGTCAACTCAGATGCGGTGAAAAGATATTACGCCTAAAAAAAGACATTGCTCATGACCCGTCAGGATGAAAACTCACAAAGAGCATCCTGGGCAAAAGATAGGGTCTGTATTCCTCGCTAGGACACGTCCTAGGCAAAAAAAAAAATGATGAAATGATGAAAGAGCAATGATTACCTTAGCCGAAAACCGCAAAGGCGACTAAGGTAATACCTCCACAACATCAAGCAAACTTCGCATAGTCTTCACTCCGGGCTCGGGCATCTCAACTGAAGGGACCAGGAGAAATGGGAAAACAAAGATCACAAACATGATTGTGGCACCCTCATACAGTTTAACCAACCCTGGCCAGCCATGCTTACAAATTCTTTTGTAAAACCACCATGTAAAAATAAACCATCTGGTTACATCAATAAAATTGTCTTTCTCTCTTTACCTACTTGTGTAAATGCCTCTATATTAACGAAATATGAGCATGCATAAAACAAGCAATTCGAGAAAGCATAAAAACAAAAGACGCACATCACCAACCAGGGCCGTCCCAAGAAAAATACAGGGTAGCTTGCTAGATCGAAAACCCGCAAAGGGCGATCTAGGCAAAAGATAAGGCTTTCGTAAAAAGAACAAGCCCATCAGAATGCCTCACACGAAGAATTAAAACCCGCTAGATCGAAAACCCGCAAAGGGCGGTCTAGGCAAAAGATAGGGTCAAAACAAAAAGTAAAGACAAAAATCACGAGAGAACAAAAAGAAGGAAAGTACCGGTCACTTTCTGAATGTCCTCAACTAAAATAAAATTGCATTAACAGCATCCACACACAAATAGTCGCACAAAAATGACTTTGTCAAAAGTAAAACAAACAAAAATAGAAAGCATTCAGCCTCATTCGTGAAAAACAACCAAAAAGGGTATCCCGGTATGAATTCACCGACCTTCTCGCACTAACCAAAAAGCTTTATCGCTGCCTTTCTGCAAAAGCCAGCGTAACCAGAAGAAGCTTAAAAAGGAAAAAGGCACACGCTCAAGAAAAAGCCAAAATCCAAAATCGCGAGAAAAAAGAAATAAAAACCGCGAGAAAAAGGCAGGATTAAAAACAACTACCTCAACCAATAAAAACCGACTACCAAGCAAAAGTCAAACACAAAGAGAAGACCTGACCAACCAGCAAGAGTCAAATAACCACCACAAAAAATCAAAAGAACAAAAATCCCCAGCAAACAATAAAGCTGGATGAACAACAAACCAAATCCCCGGTACAGTCCGGATGACCATTCAAGAAGACCAAGAATATCTACCAACACAGAAAGTCACTCCTCCAGAGAGCCGGCGCATGAGCCACCCGAGCAGTAAGCCGCCACCACCACCAGTCCTTCGCAACGGGACTGTACCAACCTGATAGGGGGTTTTATACCTATCAACCAGCACACAAGAAGCGCCTAAAGCGGCGCATGGGCCACATGAACTGTAAGCCGCCATTACCACCCTGATGGGGGGCTCATACCCATCCGGTCCCACACAACGGATCGTACCACCCTGATGGGGGGTTCATACCCATCCGGTCACACACAACGGACCGTACCAGCCTGATGGGGGGTTCATACCCATCCAGTCCCACACAACGGACTGCATCTACCAGCCTGATGGGGGGTTTATACTCATCAACCGAAGGATCGGCTACGTCAGGAGTAGTATCCGGAGGTTTTACCACGTGTCAACCAATGGGATCGGCTACGTCAGGAGTAGTATTCCGGAGGTACACGGCCACAACATCTCCCCAGAGGATCATCCGCCACAAGACGGGACATCCGAAGGGTAGCCGGGCGAGAGGGTCAACTCCTTTACCTCCCTGTCTACCTGTCTGGCACAACAAGCCAACAGTCGACTAGCCAGGTAAAGGGGGGGCAGCTGTAGACCCCAAATCTTGCCCGGGCTCCAAATGAAGTCAGAAGATCCCCTATTTGAAGACAGCCGAAGCCTAACAAGCCACTAGGAGAGACTATTAGGCTCCCGTACCAAGATAGGAAGGTTTTTTGGCCCAAAAATAAAGTTTCTCGCCTTGAAGGGATGAGACCGCCGTCTGGGAATACCAGACCGCCGTCTCGTTTCAACGCAAGGACGAGACCGCCGTCTGGAAAATCGAGACGGCGGTCTCGTCACACTGCAAAAACGAGACGGCGGTCTGGTTTTTCCAGACGGCGGTCTCGATTCTTGCCAAGTCGAGACAGCGGTCTGGATTTTCCAGACGGCGGTCTCGACCTTATGACACGAGCGAGACGACGGTCTCGAATTACGAGACGACGGTCTCGACCCTGTCAGACGAGAATGGCGGTCTGGACTCTGACAGCGCGAAAAACTATAAATAGGGGCTCCTCCCCCCTCATTTCCACACAGAAAAACCAAGAGCTCTCCCTTCTCTCTAGAATTTCTCTCTCTAAGAATCCCTCCGAGGCATTTCCGGAGTTTCTGAGCGTCTTTAGGCATATACAGAGTGTCCTAAATCTTCTTAAGAATCCCTCCGAGGCATTTCCGGAGTTTCTGAGAGTGTAGAGTGAAGGGTTGCCAAAACGCACCCTCTTTTCTGAATATAAAGCTTGCTTTGGAGGTGCATATCCTCATTCTCTATTCTTTAAAATTACTGCTATTTAAATTATGCCATAGAAGCTAGGGCAATGTAGTCACATATTTAAATACCGCATAATAAAAGGGTAAAAGCGCAATTTTCCAAGTTTAATTATTCGCAAATAGCCGGCCTATCATAGGGAACCCGAAAGGGGCGTCGTAAAGGGACTAACACTCCCTTTACACGTAACTAACTCCCTTGCCCAACTCTGGTTCTAATGACCAAAGTTGGTTTTCGAAAACCAACGCCTTTTCAAAACCCCTTTTCCGATGTTTATGGTAAAAATATCGGTGGCGACTCCATAGAACCCAAAATAAGTCCTTGGGTTAGCCCGGTTGTCGGACAACTCAAGGACACTTTTCGAAAACCTCGTCTCTAGGTTAGCCCGGTTATCGGACAACCTAAGGACGTTGTAACTACCAATAAAAAACGCGAAAACGAGAAGAAGAGTCGAAAAACCATCGCGTGGCTTCGACCGCGCCCCTTTTGGGGAGGCGGCGACAGTCCCCACTCTCCAGCCGTCTGACCATGCTCAACACTAAGGCCAGAGTCGGTCTTGTTGCCAAAAGAGGAAGGTTATCACCTTGAGTGGTGGTTTCCGATCACACTGGTGGGCACAAGGCCCTGACTGCAGTGAACCGTACCTGCCACCCACTCCCTATGGTTTTCTCACTTGCCCCCGGGTATAGAGGGAACTGTAGTGTGCAAGGGTTTTGTGTGCAGTTTATATTTCAATCAATTGTGTAAATATAAACAAGCAACAGTTATTTGAAAGCCAAACAATAAAGCATGTTATAATACAAGGCAGGGTAAAAGCGCTATTTTCTTGGTTTAATTATTTTTAAGCTGGTCCATCACTAAATGGGATCAACTCTCTAGGCTTCCCCAGTGGAGTCACCATCTGTCGCCGCCTCCCAAAAAGGGGCGGTCGGAGCGACACGATGGTTTTTTCGACCCTCTTGATTTTCGCGTTTTTATTGGTGGTTACAATGCCTTTAGGCTGTCCGATAACCGGGCTAACCTAGGGGCGAGGTTTTTCGAAAAGTGTCCTTGGGTTGTCCGATAACCGGGCTAACCCAAGGACTTATTTATTTTGGGTTCTATGGAGTCACCACCGATATTTTTACCATAAACATCGGAAAAGGGGTTTAAAAAGGCGTTGGTTTTCGAAAACCAACTTTGGTCATTAGAACCAGAGTTGGGTAAGGGAGTTAGTTACGTGTAAAGGGAGTATTAGTCCCTTTACGACGCCCCTTTCGGGTTCCCTATGATAGGCCGGCTACTTTGAATAAATAATTAAACTAGAAAATTGCGCTTTTACCCTTTTATTATGCAATATTTAAGTTTATGACTACATGGCCCTAGTTTCTATTGCGTAATTTAAATGGCAATAATAAAAATGGAGAGTGAGGATATGCACCTCCAAAGCAAGCTTTTATATTCAAAAGAGAGGGTGCGTTTTGGCAACCCTTCGCTCTACAACTCTCAGAAACTCCGGAAATGCCTCGGAGGGATTCTTAAGAAGATTTAGAACGCTCAGTCTATGCCTAGAGACACTCAGAAACTCCGGAAATGCCTCGGAGGGATTCTTAGAGAGAGAAATTCTAGAGAGAAGGGAAAGCTCTTGCTGCTGGGTGTGTCCAAAGGGAGAAATGACGCCCCTATTTATAGTTTTTCGCGCCTGACAGGTCGAGACCGCCGTCTCCACTGACAGGGTCGAGACCGCCGTCTGGGAAGTCCAGACCGCCGTCTCGACTTAGCAGCGGGTCGAGACCGCCGTCTCGACTTGGCAGGAATCGAGACCGCCGACTGGAAAACCCAGACCGCCGTCTCGAATTTGCGAGTGATGAGACCGCCGTCTGGATAATCGAGACGGCGGTCTCGTCCTGGTGCTGAGACGAGACGCGGTCTGGTATTTCCAGACGGCGGTCTCATCCCTTCAAGGCGAGAAACCTTATTTTCGGGCCAAAAAACCTTCCTATCTTGGTACAGGAGCCTAATAGTCTCTCCTAGTGGCTTGCTAGGCTTCGGCCATCTTTGAATAGGAAGCTTTCTGACTTTATTTGGAGGTCGGGCAAGATTTGGGGTCTACACCGCCTTCTGGACAACCCAGACCGCCGTCTCGCCTCGCATAGGAGGCGAGACCACCGTCTCGCTTAACGAGACGGTGGTCTCGCCACCTACGAAGGATGAGACGGCGGTCTCGTTCACCCATACGGCGGTCTCGCCATTTCGACAGGTCGAGATGGCGGTCTCGCCATTTCGACAGGTCGAGACGGCGGTCTCGTTGGACGAGACGGCGGTCTCGACCCTGTCAGACGAGACAGGCGGTCTCGCCACCTGACAACGCGAAAACCTATAAATAGGGGCTCTCCCCCCCTCATTTCCACACACCACAGTTGCATAGCTCTCCCTTCTCTCTAAAAACTTCTCTCTAGAGTCCCTCTGACGCATTTCCGGAGCTTCTGAGTGCTTTCAAGAGTGATTTCCGGTGTTCGAGAGGTTTTCCGACGTCGTGTAGAGTGAAGGGTTGCCATAAAGCACCTTTTTTTTTTCAGAGAATTAATATAAAGTGCGTGCTTTGGAGGTTCAAATTCTCTCCTTCCACCTTTACCGCTTTTATTTTAAATTATGCAATAGATAGTAGGGCGATGTAGTCATACTTTTAAATTCCGCAGAATAAAAAGGGCAAAAGTGTATTTTTCTAGTTTATCAATAAAAATAAGTCGGCCTGTCATAGGGAACCCGAAAGGGGCGTCGTAAAGGGACTAATACTCCCTTTGCACGTAACCAACTCCCTTACCCAACTCTGGTTCTAATGACCAAAGTTGGTTTTCGAAAACCAACGCCTTTTTAAAACCCCTTTTCCGATGTTTCTGGTAAAAACATCGGTGGCGACTCCTTAGAACCCAAAATAAATAAGTCCTTAGGTTAGCCCGGTTATCGGACAACCCAAGGACACTTTTCGAAAACCTCGCCCCTAGGTTAGCCCGGTTATCGCGTCGCTTCGACCGCCTCTTTTTGACGGCGGCGACAGATGGCGACTCCGCTGGGGAAGCCTAGAGAGTTAATCCCATTTAGTGATGGGTCGGCTTAAACAATAAATAAACCAAGAAAATAACACTTTTGCCCTTAAGTTGTATTTATAACATGTTTTATTGTTTGGCTTTAATAAATCGTTGATTGTTTATACTTGCAAATTGCTTGAAATAAAAACTACACACAATCCCTTGCACACAACAGTTCCCCCTATACCCGGGGGCAAGTGGGATAACCATAGGGAGTGGGTGGCAGGTACGGTTCGCTGCAGTTAGGGCCTTGTGCCCACCAGTGTGATCGGAAACCACCACTCAAGGTGATAACCTTCCTCTTTTGGCAACAAGACCGACTCTGGCCTTAGTGCTGAGCATGGTTGGACGGCTGGAGAGTGTGGACCCTATGATGGGGGCACCTTGGGGGCCTTAGCCTGGTGAGAACAACTAGAACCTACCCTAACCAATGCACCTTTCTGCAGGAAAACCCTACCTCGATAAAAACAAAATCTCGCCTGTTCGGGGATGATCGAATTGTGTGTACATTTGATTGTTGCATTTGTATGTTGCATAGCATAAACAAACAACAAAACAAAAACCAAAAATATTTTTCACAAATAAACACCCTTATCTCGGACAGTCTGCCTTTTAGCTAGCCTGGTTTCAGGTTCTTTGTAAGCTAAGTAGCCACGCAGTTCCGACAGAAGAGATAAGGGACGATAAAAATTCTTTCGCATAAAGCCATATTTTATCTAGGATAGTCTGCCTTTTAGCTAGCCTGGTTTCAGGTTCTTTGTAAGCTAAGTAGCCACGCAGTTCCGACAGAAGAGATAAAAGGCTATACAAATAAAACGTCAAATAAAAAAATACAAATACCAAAAAATAAAACAACTTCTGACAAAGTCAAAACTCATCCATACTACATCATATCATGAGTAAAGGAAAACCAAGAGAGAAAATAAAATTAAGAACGCATTCAACATCATTTAAATAAAATCTCTCATGCATATTCATTTTAGTATAAGCACTCAACATGCATTAATAAAACTTTTTCGGACATTCTAGAAAGTGGCTGATCCTTTTCCTACTCGTACTCATGCGCAAAAGGCTAAGGCAATGGAAAATCTAGAGGAGAAAAACCGGAAGCTCACTGCAGAGGTTAATATCCTCCGCGAGCAGGTGGCCCAATTAATGGAGGTCGTGCGCCAGGGCCAGAGCAAGGGCGGCGAGGGCCAAGCTGAGCATATCCCTCCTCATGAAGAGAAGGAGGAGGAAGAACACTTCTATGGCGATAAGGATGTTAAGACTGCTCGCATCCTTACCCCAGAAATATCCAAACAACAACTCTCCGCCCTGGAGGAGAGACTGAAGGCGGTCGAAGGGCATAACTTCGACGTCAAGGAGGTGGCTGACATGTGCCTCGTGAAGGACATCTGCTTCCCTCCCAAATTCAAAATCACAGACTTCCCCAAGTATGCCGGGATGACCTGCCCTAAGAACCATCTTACGATGTATTGCCGTAAGATGGCCGCCCATGCTGACAACGAGAAACTCCTGATCCATTGCTTTCAGGAGAGTCTGGCGGACATAGCTCTCAACTGGTACATGCAGTTGGAGAGAGGGCAGGTTCAGAACTGGAAGCAGCTGGCAGACGCTTTCCTCCGTCGTTACCGTTATAACATCGATCTAACACCCGACAGGTCAGATCTTAGAGCGCTGAGCAAGAGGAACGACGAGCCCTTTAAAGCGTATGCCCAAAGGTGGAGGGAAATGGCAGCCCAGATAGAGCCTCCTTTGACGGATAAGGAGACAGTGGCTATGTTCATCGACTCACTGACCGGAGCGTACTACGACAAGGCAATAGCCAGTACCTCCAACCTCTTCTCGGACATAGTCACTGTAGGCGAGAGGGTGGAACAAGGACTGAGGAGCGGGAAGATCGCGCAGTCTTCCCAAGCTGGTGTCTCCTTCAGGAAGCCTGCTGGCAAGAAGAAGGATGAATCGGTGCACGCAATCAATTTTGCTACTCCTTCTTCTACCCCACAAACGCCCAGGCAGCCCCGCAAGAAAGAAAGGAAGTTCACTCCAATCTCCACTTCCTACGGGCTGCTACTACCTCAACTGCTGGAGGCCAAGCTTCTGACCTGCGTCCCTCCTAAGAAACAATTGGAGCCTCCCTACCCCGAATGGTATAAGCCAAACGAAAAATGCACTTACCATTCGGGCGCACCCGGTCACTCTACAGAGAACTGCTTGACCCTCAAGTATCGGGTTCAAGAACTAATCGACGCCGGGTGGATTACTTTTGACGCCTCTGCTTCCAGCATGGATGACAAACCTCTGTCGAAGCCAGAGTAGCAGAGAGGGAGGACTGGGAGGATCAGCCCTAGGGTCTTTTCTTTTTAAGCTTTTCTCTATATCTCCTGCGGTCCCCGCCCGTGGCCGCAGGAATTTTTGATCAAAAGGGCTTGTAAATACATTATCATTTTCCTTAATATACGAGGCATTTTTCGTCAACATTCATTTCATTCATTCTTTTCTCTCTTACATTTATTATTCTTTCGGAAATAAATTGAATAATAAAATCTATGACTAAAACAGAACCGAAAACACATCATGTCTATGATCGATGAATCTCTGTGGACCCTGGAAACGGAAGGCGAATGGACTGAGTCCGACAGTGAGCAGGAGACCATTTCTCCGGACATGCAAAGGATGCTGGAAAAAGAAACATGCATCATACAACCGCATCAGGAAGAAATAGAAACCGTCAATTTGGGAAAAGAGGATGAAGAGAAAAAGGTGAACATCGGCACCCAAATGGAAAGCAGCATGAAAAAGGGGTTAATACTGCTTCTAAAAGAATATATGGATGTATTTGCCTGGTCATACCATGACATGCCGGGACTTGACACGAGTATAGTGGAACATAGATTGCCACTAAAAGAGGGGTTCCGACCTGTAAAGCAAAAACTTAGAAGAATTAAACCTGATTGGTCCTTAATGATAAAAGAAGAGGTGCAAAGGCAGTTGGATGCCAATTTCCTGGTAGTCTCCAAATATCCGGAATGGTTGGCCAACATAGTACCCGTCATCAAAAAGACCGGGAAAGTCAGGGTTTGCGTGGATTATAGGGACCTCAATCGAGCAAGTCCAAAGGACGACTTTCCCCTACCACATATAGACACGCTGGTAGACCATACCGCTACTAACACGTTGTATTCCTTCATGGATGGGTACGCAGGGTTGTCGTCGCCGTCCGTTCCGACGTCCTGGGGGACGTCTCGAACGTTAATGCGAGCGGTTGCGAAAAGATGGTTGAGACTCGCGTTTTTTGTTAAAAATATGTTCATTGCTTCCGAGGCGCTCAACGCTGAACTATCCTCTAATAGAAGCAAAGTTTTCGAAAAGGGTTCTTCTGGAGTCGCCACCAATGTTTTGACCATAAACATTGGAAAAGGAGAAAAAGGCATTGATTTTGATAAAAACCAAACTTGGCCATTATAACCAGAGTCGGGTAAGGGAGTTAGTTACGTGTGGGGAAGGTATTAGCACCCCACAACGCCCCTTTCGGGTTCCCTATGACGGATTAATTCATTTAAGTCCAGATTATAAGAAATTACGCGATTACCCTTTATTTTATTTATTTAATAAATATGGCTATCTACATGATTTATCTACATTGCATACAGAAGTAAATAAAGCAGTAAAGGAGAAGAGAATTGAGAAAAACCTCCGTAGCAAGCTTTATATTATAAGTCTTTTACAAAGAGGACGCGTTTCGGCAGTCCTTCGCTCTACAACAACTCTCCTCTCGATTACAGACTCGACTCGACTAAAATTTCTAGAAGAATCGAATGCCGGAATACAAATTTCTTAACTGATTGTTACCTATTAAAGGCAATCAGAAAGATCATTCGAGAGAGGGAGAGAAGAAGACAAGTCCAGGAATTCTCTGGTGTCTGAGGTGTGTCTAGAATGACAAATGAGGCTCCTATTTATAGCATTTTCGCTGCCTGGGACTTTGGGACGGCCTTCTGGGTTGGGACGGCCGTCCCAAACGCGTTTTACACGTTGTACCAATCTGGGACGGCCAGTCTGGGTTGGGACGGCCGTCCCAAATGCAATTTAACGAAGGCTGAGACCCCCTTGGGTTTGGGACGGCCGTCCCACATTCGGGACGCGCGTCCCAACTGCTTAAATGCAGTTGGGACGGCCGTCCCAACCCTGGGATGGTGGTCTCGACCCGTTTTGTCCAGCCTTTGTATTTTGGGACCCCGGGAAGCTTTCCTTGCCATTTTCGGACGTGGATTGGTGCCGATATATGTCCGTTGAAGCTTTATCTTCATGAAGGAAGTCTTCTTGGCCTTCACTAAAATGTTGGGCGAGCTTTATCTCTGTATAGGAAGTCTCTTTTGCATTTATCGTGCATACGAGCGAACTCCATGTTGTTGCAGGAAGTTTCCTCGGTTTTGCTGGGGAAGCCGGATGAACTCCATCTTCGGGTGAAGTTCCTCTAGCTTTTATTTTGAGAGGCCGGGCAAAATTAGGGGTCTACAGCTGCCCCCCCTTCACCTGCCTAACTAATTCGTTGGTGTTAGTATGCCGACAAAATTAGTTGGTAGGGGAAGGAGTTAACCCTTTTGCCCGGCTATCCTTCGGATGCTGCTCCTTGCTGATCCTCCGGATGATAAATATTTTGATAGGTACTAACCCCTATCTGGTTTGAGCCTTCTTTTGTAAAGCTCTTGGTGAGTACTTACCCTCACCCGGTATAAGTCTGTATTTTGCTGGACTCTTGTGGGTACCTACCCCCACTAGGTATAAACCTTGTTTTTCAAGGCTTTGGTGAGCACTTACCCTCACCTGGTATGAGTTCGCATTTTGCAGAACTCTTGTGGGTACTTACTTCCGAGGTGTTCAACACCGGACTATCCTCTAATAGAAGCAAGTCTTTGCACCCGTTTTTAGTAATGCTTCAGGTGAGTATTTTTACTCCACCTAATGCATTCTGCTAAGTGTTGATGAGTACCTACCCTCATCCGGTATAAACCTTATTTTATAAGGCTTTGGTGGGTTTATTCTTCCACCTGGTACGAATCTGCATCTTGACAGATTCTAGTGGTTTTTACACCCCCACTGGGTGCGAACCTGCATTTTGACAAGGTTCTAGTGTTTTTTACACCCCCACTGGGTGCGAACCTATATCTTGGTATAGTTCTAGTGGAATTTTTTCACCCCCACCGGATGTGAACCTGAATCTTGCTAAGGTTCTAGTGTATTTTTTCACCCCACCGGGTGTGAACCTGAATCTTGCTAAGGTTCTAGTGTATTTTTTTCACCCCACCGGGTGTGAACCTGAATCTTGCTAAGGTTCTAGTGTATTTTTTCACGCTAAGGTTCTAGTGTATTTTTTCACCCCACCGGGTGTGAACCTGAATCTTGCTAAGGTTCTAGTGTATTTTTTCACCCCACCGGGTGTGAACCTGAATCTTGCTAAGGTTCTAGTGGAATTTTTTCACCCCCACCGGATGTGAACCTGAATCTTGCTAAGGTTCTAGTGTATTTTTTCACCCCACCGGGTGTGAACCTGAATCTTGCTAAGGTTCTAGTGGAATTTTTTCACCCCCACCGGGTGTGAACCTGAATCTTGCTAAGGTTCTAGTGTATTTTTTTCACCCCACCGGATGTGAACCTGAATCTTGCTAAGGTTCTAGTGGAATTTTTTCACCCCCACCGGATGTGAACCTGAATCTTGCTAAGGTTCTAGTGTATTTTTTCACCCCACCGGGTGTGAACCTGAATCTTGGTATGGTTCTATTGTCGGCGGTTTACTGTTTTTTATCATGCGCCTCTGGGGAGTAATTGATTTTGACTTTTTTTGTTTTAGTCATCCGGCTTTGCCGAGGATTTTCGTTTTTTGGCTTTTTTTTTAGCCATCCGGTCTTGGCCGGGGATTCTTGATTTTGGCTTTTCTTTTAGCCATCCGGTCTTTTGCCGGGGATTCTTTGTTGGTTGCCTCTTGTTTAGGCAGGAATCCTCTGGGGATTGTGAATTCTCTTATTGATTCTGCCTCTTGATTAGGCGAAGATCCACTTGGGGATTTTGTTGTGCCTCTTGATTAGGCGAAGATCCACTTGGGGATTTTGTTGTGCCTCTTGATTAGGCGGGAATCCACTGGGGATTTTGTTGATTTTTGATTGTGCCTCTTGATTAGGCGGGTGCTTCAATAGTGGTGAAGACTTATGTTTTGGATTGCCTCTTGTATAGGTTGATTTCCCGTTTCTTAGGGATATTGGCTTTCTGCTTGCCTATTGGAAGTGAAGACTTTGCTTTTCACTGGGAATATTTGAATTTGGGAATTTATAAGCGATTCCCTGAACTTGTAGTTTTGCCTTCATTCGGTAGGCTCGCCGGGGATTTTCTTGGTTGATGATCCATTGGGGAATATTTTTGAATTGCCCCCTAGGGATGAATGGAGTTTTCGACTCCTTGTTGGCTGCTGTTGTTTGAGCTGGCTTTGCTAAGCTCTTATTTTGCTGAGGAATGGGTTTCTTCCCTTTTCTCGCAATTTCTCTTTTTTGCGATTTAGTTTTTGCATATGTGCTCCTTTTATGCACATTGGCTTGATCTTTGGATGAAAAAGATATATTTTTCTTCCTCTTTTCTTTTTGGTGATCCCTGGGGAATTTTCCTTTACTTCTTGGGGATCCAATTTTAATGATGGAGTCTGAGCTCCTGACTTTTTGAGAAGCTCTTTATTGAGCGGGGTGAAGATTTTTCTTCTTTTCTTCTTTTTGTTGCCCCCCGGTGATGTAAAGGACTTGACTTCGTATGATGGGCTCTTGTGTAACCCTTATTCTCCGTTGGGGAATGAAGCGGAGATCCTTATATGAGTGTGCTTGATGACTCATGTGGTGACGAAGATGAGTCGCGATGTATTCTTTTTGTTTTGCCTCTGGAGTAGGCAAGGATCCGCTTGGGGATGATCAAGCCTTTCCGTTGGCTTTTCTATGTTGATGACTTCCTTTTTCTTGGATGGAAGGATATTGATTGAGGCTTTAAATGATTTATGTTTGATGACTCAATTGGTGGTGTTGAGTCAGGGAGTATTTTTCTTGTTTTGCCTCTAGAGTAGGCAAAGATCTTCTTTGAGGATTTTCAAGCCTTTCTGTTGGCTTTTCTTGGTTGATACACCTTCTTTTATTGGTGTGGAAGGTTGATGGTTGGAGCTAGTTTCCTTGAAGCTCCTTATGTTGCTGAAGTGGTTCTAATTTCGCCTTCTCTTTTTCTTGAGAGAATTTTTATTTGGAGACTGGATTCTAGCGTCTCCTGTTTTTAATCACAAGTATGGAGACTAGACTCCTTATGTGCATGTTTATTATTTTTATTTGAAAAAATATTTTTTCTTGATTTTGACAAAGTCGTATTATGCAACTACTTTGTGTGTGGATGTCCTAAATGCAATCTATTTGTTTATTTATTCTTTATGCATTTAGAAGGTAACTAGCCTTCTCCCGTTGGCTTCTTATGAATATGCCGATGGGCTCCTCTTTTATGACCATAATGATGGGCTCATCTTTTACTCATCTTTTAGTTTTAGCCCTATCTTTTGCCTAGACCGCCCTTTACGGGTTTTCGATCTAGCGGGCTGCCTTAATTTTTGCCTAGAATGTCTTAGGGGGCTGTTGCCTTATCTTTTTCCTAGATCGTCTTTTTTGGGGTTTGCGATCTAGCAGGCTACCCTAGTTTTTACCTAAGAATATCCTAGCAGGCTTTTATTCCTTTATTATTTTTTATGCTTCCCTTTTTTAGATGCATGTTTGATCTTTGATTAAAGGTCTTTGCGCATATTTATGATTTATCAATAAAGAGGCATTTCCATAATGGTCAAGAGAAAGGAAATGAAAAGGAATTTTATTGATAAATGAGCAAAAGTTTTATTTCTTTTATTGAAGAATTTCAAAAGGTATTTAGAAGAATGGGTGGTCAGGGTTGGCTATACTGTTTAGGCTTATACAGTCATGTCCATGATATCTACCCCTTGGTTCTCCTAATTGCTTCAGTTGAGATGCCTAAGCCCAGAGTGAAGACTATGCGAGGCTGCTTGCTTCGGAAGAATGTTACTTTAGCCGCCTTTTCGGTTTTCGACTAAAGTAACCATTGCTCTTAGTTTCTTTTTTTTTTTACTTTTTTTTACCTCTTCTTTTTGCCTAGGACGTATCCTAGCGAGGAATATGGACCCTATCTTTTGCCCGGGAATGTCCTTTGCGGATTTTCATTCTTGACGGGTCTTGAGCAATGTCTTCAAGCATAATACTTCTTCACCGTACCGGAGTTGATTAGGTGTCGAAGTTCTTTTCCATCCATATTGGCGAGGATAAGAGCCTTTCCGAGAAAGCTCATTTGACCACAAGGGATCTTCGTAGTTCACTGCCCATTTTCCAATTTTATTCTTCTGGGCCGGAAGCACATTATTTACCATTAAATCCTTCTTATGGTAAATATGAGGGTTGACCTTTTTCATAAGCCTTTTTTGATTTTCCTTTGATAGGCTTGTCCAAGATATTTAGCCATTTTTCTTCAGTAAGGTTCAGCTGGTCATATCGGCTTTGAACCCGTTCGGCTTCTGTTAATTTTTTCATCATCATGTGATTTTGTCAACATGATTAGCTGTACCGATTTGCCATCTCGGATCTTTGCTATAACCGAAGAGTAATCATTTTGAATATAGAGCAGTTGTCATATCAATGCCCCTCTTCCTTTCCTTAGGGATTTCAATCCTCCTATTGATCACCATATTTCCACATTTCCTAGTCAATTACTTGAATGCTTTATGATGAAGGGTCAAGAGAATAGAAAGAAAGGGATTTATTACAAAGGCTTGTGTTTTAGAGGGATATTTTTGTAATAAAGGTTTCTGTAAGAATGGCTAGCCAAGGTTGGTTGGTGTTTAGGCTAGTTTAAACAAACGTTTTGTTTTAATGAGGTAGCGTCTTCAGCTGATTACTTTATGACTGATTAACATTCCTAGTCTGCCTAGGATTTTGCCCTTTTATCTTTTTGTCTTGGCCTTTGACCTTGACGGACTTCTTTGAATAATAATTTCTTTTCTCAAACATTGTCAAAACACAATTTTCTTGTTCGTGTCTCTAGCTAATCAATCATGTTAACTTTGGCTTCATTTTGTCTATGACTGTAGACCCCTAATTTTGCCCGGCCTCTCAAAATAAAAGATAGAGGAACTTCGCCCGAAGATGGAGTTCATCTGGTTTCCCAAAAATTGAGGAAACCTCCCGCAACAACATGGAATTCGCTTATATGCACGATAAAGACTAAAGAAGACCTCTCATAATAAGACGGAGTTCAATCATCCACACAAAGGAGACTTCCTACACGAAGATAAAGCTTCAACGAACACATATCGGCATCAACTGACGTCCAAAACAGACAAGGAAAGCTTCCCGGAGTCCCGAAACGCGCAAAACTGGCCAGAACAGTCGAGACGGCCGTCCCAACCTGTCCCAGCCAGTTGGGACGCGCGTCCCGAAGTTGGGACGGCCGTCCCAAGTCCCAGTTCAAGTGGGACGGCCGTCCCGGGTCCCCAGGGGGTCCCAGCCTGTGTAATTTTGCCATTTGGGACGGCCGTCCCAGTCCAGACTGAAAGAATTAATGGTTGAGTTCAAGAGGGGGGGTGAATTGAACTTAAAAACTTTTTCGCAAAACTTTACTTTCTTTTGGAAGAATGAGTTATCTTTATTCAATTCTCGAAAAGATGATTTGATTTAAAACACAGCAAGATTATATTCAGAATTTAAAAGAGATGATAGAAAGAAATCAACACACAAATTTATACTGGTTCACTCTAATCCAGAGCTACGTCCAGTTCTTGACAAAACTCGTCAAGTTTTCACTAATACCAAGTGACAATTACAACCCGTAGATCCTCACCAATCTACACCAAGAACTATCTTTTCAACCTATAAGATAGAATCTTGAAAAACACCCAAGTAACCAAATCCGAGTCATTGTACCAAGTGTAGATTACAATCCAATCTACACAATTCACACGATACAAAAGAATAAGGAAAGAAGAAACCTGGACTTTGAATTCTAATTGCCCAGCACCAATTCTAAAGCACTCTCTCGCTGTGAATGACCACAATGTTGATCAAAGCACCTTATGATATGACAAAATCTTGAATGCAGAGAGAAAAACGTAGATGAACGATTCACAGATTGATTTCTCAAGTTTTCTCAAGTAGTGTGTTGTATATATTTTTTAAAAGATAGATCAATACTGTTTATATAGAGTAAAACAAAGTTTCAGTACGTGTTCTCTATCAAAATCTGTTACAGAGAGAAAAACAATCAATTAAATTTGAAGTATATCAGATAAAAAGTGATTCTGACCGATTAGAATAGAAGAATAATCGATTAGACTGAATTATGATCGATTATATTTAAACTATGATCGATCAGAATATATTTCAACTGATTGAAACCGCGATTCAATCGATTGATTTCACTTAAAGGTTCATTCAATCGATTGATTCGAGTTTTCAATGGATTGAAACAGCTTTATGAAAAATAATAGCTCTCTGTTTCAACCGATTAAAAATCATTTCAACTGATTGAAATCCTGCAGATTTTTAAGACTCGAAAATGACTTTCTGTTTCAACAGGTTGAAAACCATTTCAACATATTGTTTTTCTGAAAACATTTAGACTTAAAAAATATCTTTATTTTAACAGATTGAAAAACGTTTCAACTGATTGTTTTTCCGAAAACTCTTAGATTGAAAAATTTACTAAGTTATTTTAACTTGTTGATTCTGCGAATCAATCAATTGAAAATACGATTATATAGAACCACTTATTCTGTTAAGTGATTTTAACCGATTGAAAATCTTTTTCAACAGATTGAAAAACTTAGTTTGTTCTTTTAATACAGAAAATGATTTTCAATGCTATGCAGAAGATTAAGGCGCTTCATCACAACATATAATGGCCTATCAAGGAATTAAGTGCTCAAGTTAAAAAACCTAATCATCTACACACCCACAACCTAAACTAAATTTATGTCTTCATCAAATTATATCTAAGTCTTCATCAAATCCACCAAGTCCACCAAGTGCTTCAATCTCCCCCTATTTGATGGAGACAAATAACCACTGCACCTGCATAAAATCAGACCAGAGACATGCATACCAGAGACATATATTTTGTGATGTGGTGTGTGTGTAGTGGCGGTTTTAATCAAAATAATTCTCCCCCTATTTGACCGCATCAAATAGATTGTCATGGATACAGTCCAATGGGGCCACTTGGGAACCCCCAAATAAAAAGCAGAATATAAAACCAACTAAGAAAAGAGAAAAAAAACAGAATTATCGGCAGACATTGATCGAGTAAACTTCAATCATCTCCGGGACTCGAGTTGAATTGTATTTCCACAATTCCGTTGTAAATGTCTTCAAGTTGATTATCGATGTGCTGGAACCTTGCAATAAAATTCTCATCCAAATAGTGTTGTCGAGCCCTTATAGCTGTAGTCATATTCATATGCCTCCTTTGATCAGCTTGAAGTTGATTCATTTGTCTGCAAGCATTGTTCTTTCAAACTCGTGATGAGGTGTGCCACGGTCGGGGGTGAATTATATGGAATCATCTCCAGCGGGATCACTTCTTCCATAGGATCAGATGGATGAGCTCCGAAGTGCCAGGAATATCGGTGTTGATATTTTCTTCCTCTTGTCCATCTTCATCACTTTCTTCATCTCTTCCAAGCATCCTCCTTGGAGACCCACTCACCATCAACTTTCATAAATCCCATTTTGTGAAGCATAGAGTTATTTATTTCGTTTGTTGAACGAACTGTCTCGACAAGTTCTCCTTCAAGATCAACACCAAAATATGTTAAAAAATTGGAAATCGGTATAGCATAGGGGTACCTGAAATCACCGAGTCTTTTTGCCTTGATCATGTGGTCTTTGATGACAAAAACCCAGTTCACCCGAATCCCGTGGTGAATGCAATACATTAGTACTAAATCTCCCTCATTTAGCACCGCATGATTGCTCCCCCTCGGAGTGAGCTGCCAAGACACAATGCAGGCAAGCAACCTTTCTTCCAATTTTAGTTTCCCAGTATTGAACGAGTCGACAGTAGTCATGCCTATTCTTCATGCATGACCGAAAATATTGAACCTTATTAAATTCCTCCACATCGAAGTACACCCTTTGGTGACTTTCACTCCTAAATCCTTTAAACCAGGCAACCTCCTTCCGGATGTTAGGAGTAATCTCAATGTCCACACCTTTAACTTGGGTTTTCAAGGTGGAACCTTCAAAGGACAAATTTGTGAAGAAAACTTTGATCAAGTCGGGATAAATCCTACCGTCCAACTCCGTAAACTTCGAAGCTTTTGATGTTGCAGCAGCTTTTCGATGCCTCTAAATCCTTTAGCATCAAACCAGGAAAACTTTAACAGCTTTGGTATGTTGACTTGTTTTCTCGCTCAACTCATGGATAAACAGATTCATTTGCTCTTGGTCCCCGTTGAACCAAGTCTCAATCCTTCCTTCAACATTTTGTTCCTGCCGAACAGAAGACGACTCGCCCTCGCTTGATTTCTTTCTTCCGGACTTTGATCGTTTGAACATGCTTGATGAGCAAAACAGAGAGGAACATAGAAAGAAAGAGTTCAAGTTAAAGAAATAGGAATACAGAAATCGTTTGACTTCAGGATTTTGTCTTTAGTCTTTTTGTGATCTTGCACAGTGATGATAAAGGTGGAGAGAGAAGAGTTTGATACGTAAACACTTAATTACCTTCGCAGTATGTATCCAATCAGAGTCAATCAGTATTAAAGGAAGTGGTTGAGATTTTATCTCATTGTAAATGAGTTCAACCTAATCTGCAGAAATTACTTGTGTGCAGAGCCAATTCATTTAATTTCAATTAATCAATTGATTTTTCCTGTAACCAATTGATTTCGCACTTCGCAGAAATTCATAAGTGAAATAAACCAATTGAATTGATGAATAAATCGATTGTTTTTGCAAAGGAAATTTAAGCAAAGTACCATTAGTGAATTCAATCGATTGAATCGAAGATTTAATCGATTGATTTATAGAAGAAAATTTGCAGAGCTACAGAGTTAGTGAAATAAATCGATTAAAAGCGTATCTAATCGATTGAACTAATAACATATCAATACCAGAGAGTAAGAATCAGGAAATCAACAGATTATTTCGCAGTTTCAATCGATTAAAACAAATAATATCAAGTTATTCATGCAATTATTAATCGATTGAACTTGTTATCAGCCTGTTAAAAGACATACAATTACTATAAAGAATCAGTTATACAATACTAGATATATCTAGAATTCCTAATTCAGTCCTAAGCATATTAAGTCTATCTCTAGGAAGTGGTTTAGTGAATAAATCGACTAACTGCTTTTCAGATTCAACAAATAATATCTCACAGTCACCCCTAGATACGTGTTCTCTAATAAAGTGATGTCTAATTTCAATATGCTTAGTTCTAGAGTGTTGAATAGGATTCTTAGTTAAGTTTATCGCACTAGTATTGTCACAAACCGGAGGTACCTTGTTTAGAGTCACTCCATAATCTGTTAGTTGTTGCTTGAGATAAATGCTTTGAGCACAACAGCTCCCAGCTGCAATATATTCAGACTTCGCAGTTGACAAAGCAACACACGCTTGCTTTTTGTCGTGCCACGATATAAGACTCGCTCCCGAGAAATGACAAGTACCGGAGGTACTTTTTCTGTCTAATCTACATCCTGCAAAGTCGAATCGGAAAATCCAACAAGCTTAAGGGACGCACCTTCAGGATACCATAGTCCAACATTGATCTGCTCCCTTAAGGTACTTCAGAATCCTTTTGGCGACGAGTAAGATGTGATTCCTTTGGATTTGCCTCGAAATCTTGCACACAGACATACACTAAACATAATGTCGGGCCTACTAGCAGTTAGATAAAGCGAGAGAACCAATCAAACCTCTATATTTAGTTTGATCAACAAATTTCCCTTTTTCATCTAAATCTAAACAATGAGTTAGTAGACATTGGTGTAGAGGATTCCTTGCAATTGTGCATATCAAATTTCTTTAACAGTTCATTGCAGTATTTAGATTGACTAAGAAAAATGCCATTTGTTAATTGTTTAACTCTGTAGACCAAGGAAGAAATTCAATTCTCCCATCATAGACATTTCAAATTCACTTTGCATTTCTTTTACAAACTTATTACACATGGCATTATTGGTGGAACCGAAAATGATATCATCTACATACACCTGCACTAGAATAATATCAGTTCCAGATTTCTTAATGAACAAAGTTTTATCAACCTCACCTCGCTTGTACCCTTGATCAATTAGAAAATTACTTAACCTCTCATACCATTGTCTAGGTGCTTGCTTCAAGCCATAAAGAGCCTTTTTCAATTTGTAGACATGGTCAGGATGCTTGTGATCTTCAAACCCAGGAGGTTGAGAAACATACACTTCTTCATTGATAAGTCCATTAAGAAAGGCACTCTTTACATCCATCCGTAGTAATCTGAAACCACTTAAACAGGCATAAGCTAATAATAATCTAACGACTTCAAGCCTAGCTACAGGTGCAAATGTTTCATCAAAATCAATGCCCTCTTGTTGGTTATACCCTTTGGCTACCAACCTAGCTTTATTCCTAGTGATAATGCCATGTTCATCTAGCTTGTTTTTGAATACCCACTTAGTACCAATTACATTGATATCACTGATTTTAGGAACTAATTCCCATACATTATTCCTTTCAAATTGATTGAGTTCATCATGCATGGCACTAACCCAGTATTCATCATTCAATGCTTCTTTAACAGATTTAGGTTCTCGTTTGTGAAATGAATGCCATATGATTACGGAATTGGTTAAGAGAATGTCTAGTAGATACTCCCTTATTGATTTGCCCGATGACATTGTCTAGAGAGAGATCTCTTGGGACAATCCACTCTTTGGGAAGCTCTTCCAGAACACCTTCTTCCTGTTCTACGAGTAATTGTAGATGGATCAGCTTTTGCAGGGTCCACGAGATGGATCACCCTCTTCAACAGGTATGCTCGATCCGTGCTATCGGGACATTTCAACCGATAAGAATTATCAGTTAAATCTTCTTCATCGAGCAGTACTCGTTGATCTATTCTCGCACAACTCGAGGAGACTCATTAAACACAACATGTACAGATTCTTCAACTGATTTCAATCTCAAATTATAAATTCTATATGCATGGCCGTGAGTTGAGTAACCAAGAAAAATTCCTTTGTCGATTTTTCATCAAACTTGCCAATGTTTTCTTTCCCATTGTTTAAAACAAAACATGTACATCCAAAGACCCCGAAATAGTTTATGTTGGGTTTTCTTCCTTTGTACAGTTCATATGGGGTTTTCTTAAGCATGGGTCTAATCAAGACTCTATTCAAAACATGACAAGCGAGTGTTGATCGCATCAGCCCGAAGTATTTTGGTAAAGAATTTTCACTCAACATTGTTCGGCAAGCTCCACAATTGATCTGTTCTTTCTTTCCACAACACCATTCTCGTTGAGGAGTTCTTGGAGCAGAGAAATTGTGTTTTATACCAAACTTTTCACAAAATGATTCAAACTTCTCATTTACAAATTCTCCACCATTGTCACTTTGAATAGATGTAATGAAATATCCCTTTTCATTATGTAAAACCTTGGCAAGCCTTTTGAAAGATTTGTAGGAATCAGATTTAGCTTTAAGAAAGACAGATCCGGGTAAATCTGAAAAATCATCGACAATCACCATGATATAAAGATTACCACCTAGGCTTTTATTCCTTGAAGGACCAACCAAATCCATGTGAAGCAGTTCCAAAGGTCTAGAAGTTGAAACAATGTTTTTGTTTGAAAAAGATTTTCTGGTTTGTTTGCCTTTCAAACAAGCTTCACAGATTTTGTCTTTCAAGATTTGAAGCTTAGGCAGCCCAAAAACTAACTCTTTTGAAATCAGTTTGTCAAGATGGTTAAGATGTATATGAGCAAGCCTTCTATGCCACAACCAAGATTCTTCTTTTTTAGTAAGAAGACAACTTTGAGATGATATAGACTGCTTAATATCTAACATGTATATGTTGTTTAACCTCTTACCTACCAACATTACCGTGTCGATTCTGGCTCACGGAAAAGACATTTTTCTCGGTTTGAAAACAACTTTGTGACCAAGATCACATAAGCTGGCTTATACTTATCAGATTGTGTTTGAGACCTTCAACAAAAAGAACATTGTGAATGGTTACAGATTCACCATCTCCAATATCTCCAGAACCAAGAATTCTTCCTTTGTTGTTGTCTCCATAAGTCACATGACCCCCATTCTTCAATTTCAACTTCTGGAATTTTGAAATGTCACCTGTCATGTGCCTTGAGCATCCACTGTCCAGGTACCAAAGAGACTCTTGATGCTCGTTCTCGAAAAGTCAAACATAAAGCATTTGGTACCCTTTAAATATTTTGGGTCCTTGGGAGTCAAACTTTCGCTTAACATGTTTTGGAACCCATCTCTTCCTTCCTTGCGGCACAAAATATTTCCTAGCATGACGTAATTTTATAGTATGTCCTTTCTTCATGCAGTAATGACAGGATGAGAAAGGGGATGTCGTTGTTTTTCTATATGAAAAGAAGTTCAAATATTTCTTAGTTTTTACCCCATTCCTAGGTTTGTACCCGATTCCGAACGTTCAAACACACAGCTTTGAGATCCAAGCGAGTGCATCTAAATTCTCTTTACCTTGAGTAAATTTTGTTAAGGTTTTAGTTAAGTAATCAACCTTATTTTGTAAAACAAGTACACTTTTCACAATTCTTATTAATAGCAACATTATCTGCAGATGAATAGATAATATCTAGATGTTCTAAATCTGTTTTGCTTTCTAGCAGTTCTTTTTCCGAGTTTTAACTCTATTTTCTAACCAGTTATTTAGCCCTTTCAACCGATTATTTGTATGAGATAAATTTCTGGCTTCACTATGCATTTCATTGAAAGCATTCGAGTAATGTGTTGTAATTCATTTCATTTTCTCGTAGGAGTTGAACTTACATGTGATGAAGAGGATTCACAGCCGACCATCAAACACAAGTTCACCTCTTCACCTTCGGATTCGGAACTCGGAAGAAGATTCATTGTCTTGCCAAGCTATGTAGGCCTTTTTCCCTTTGTATCTTGAATCTTTCTTGTTCCGATTCTTGGTCTTTTCCGACGAGTCGCTCCTTATGTGACCCTGTTTACCACAAGAATAACAAGTAATATTATTTTGAACAGATTCAATCTTTCTATCATTGTACCTTTTTACTTGACCAGTCTTGTTCTTTCTTCTCAGAAATTTCCCGAATTTCTTAACCAATAAAGTCAGGTTCTCAGACTCATCTTCTTCAGAATCACTGTTTTCTTCAATCGTCTTGAGAACAATATTTCTACTTTTCTTTTCTGCATTCTCTTGTTCTTTGAACCGATTGATTTCCAACTCGTGTTCCCTTAACTTACCAAAAAGTGAGGCAGTAGTCATTTCAGTCAAATCTCTTGATTCAGATATTGCTGTCACCTTTGGTTGCCAAGTTCTGTCCAAACACTTCAGTATTTTGATATTCAACTCCTCCTTGTCAAAGGTCTTCCCTAGCCCGATCAAATGATTAACTATGTGCGTGAATCTTTTCGCACATCCGCAATTGTCTCCCCTTGCTGCATTTTAAACAACTCATAGTCCCCGATTAACTCATGCTTTCTTGCCCTTTTCACATCAGATGTTCCTTCATGTGTGACCTCTAGAATTTCCCACATCTCTTTGGCGAAGCACACCGAGACACCCCGAAAAACTCATCAAGATTTAAGGCAGAGGTAATAATATTCTTTGCAGTATAATCATATTGCACTCTCCTATTTTCTCGCATCGAGTCAACTCACTCCAACTTTTCTCAACAGCTTTACCATCTACTATATGAGTTGGTTTAAAAGGACCATTAACAATTGTTTCCCAAATGCCTCTATCAAGGGATTCAATAAAGATTTTCATTCTAACCTTCCGGAAAGAATAATTCACACCAGAGCAAAAAGTGGAGGCCTCGTTTATGGAGGCTCCTTCGAAAAATTCATCTTTCCCTCAGCCATTGGACCGATTACTTGAGTAACTTACAAGAACCAGCTCTGGTACCAATTGAAAGAATTAATGGTTGAGTTCAAGAGGGGGTGAATTGAACTTAAAAACTTTTTCGCAAAACTTTACTTTCTTTTGGAAGAATGAGTTATCTTTATTCAATTCTCGAAAAGATTATTTGATTTAAAACACAGACAAGATTATATTCAGAATTTAAAAGAGATGATAGAAAGAAATCAACACACAAATTTATACTTGGTTCACTCTAATCCAGAGCTACGTCCAGCTTCTTGACAAAACCTCGTCAAGTTTTCACTAATACCAAGTGACAATTACAACCCGTAGATCCTCACCAATCTACACCAAGAACTATCTTTTCAACCTATAAGATAGAATCTTGAAAAACACCCAGTAACCAAATCCGAGTTCTTGTACCAAGTGTAGATTACAATCCAATCTACACAATTCACACGATACAAAAGAATAAGGAAAGAAGAAACCTGGACTTTGAATTCTAATTGCCCAAGCACCAATTCTAAAGCACTCTCTCGTCGTGAATGACCACAATGTTGATCAAAACACCTTATGATATGACAAAATCTTGAATGCAGAGAGAAAAACGTAGATGAACGATTCACAGATTGATTTCTCAAGTTTTCTCAAGTAGTGTGTTGTATATATTTTTTAAAAGATAGATCAATACTTGTTTATATAGAGTAAAACAAAGTTTCGAGTACGTGTTCTCTATCAAAATCTATTACGGAGAGAAAAACAATCAATTAAATTTGAAGTATATCAGATAAAAAGTGATTCTGACCGATTAGAATAGAAGAATAATCGATTAGACTGAATTATGATCGATTATATTTAAACTATGATCGATCGAATATATTTCAACCGATTGAAATCAGCGATTCAATCGATTGATTTCACTTAAAGGTTCATTCAATCGATTGATTCGAGTTTTCAATGGATTGAAACGACTTTATGAAAAATAATAGCTCTCGTTTCAACCGATTAAAAATCATTTCAACTGATTGAAATCCTGCAGATTTTTAAGACTCGAAAATGACTTTCTCGTTTCAACGAGGTTGAAAACCATTTCAACATATTGTTTTTCTGAAAACATTTAGACTTAAAAAATATCTTTATTTTAACAGATTGAAAAACGTTTCAACCGATTGTTTTTCCGAAAACTCTTAGATTGAAAAATTTACTAAGTTATTTTAACTTGTTGATTCTCGCGAATCAATCAATTGAAAATACGATTATATAGAACCACTTATTCTGTTAAGTGATTTTAACCGATTGAAAATCTTTTTCAACGCATTGAAAAACTTAGTTTGTTCTTTTAATACGGAAAATGATTTTCAATGCTATGCGTAAGATTAAGGCGCTTCATCACAACATATAATGGCCTATCAAGGAATTAAGTGCTCAAGTTAAAAAACCTAATCATCTACACACCCACAACCTAAACTAAATTTATGTCTTCATCAAATTATATCTAAGTCTTCATCAAATCCACCAAGTCCACCAAGTGCTTCACAGACGGCCGTCCCAGTCCAGACGGTGGTCCCGAAGTGCGCCAGCTGCGAAAACTATAAATAGGAGGCTCATTTGTCACTTTTTCACACCACAGACACTCCAGAGAGCTCTGAAACACTTTAGAGCACTTGTCTACTTCTCTCCTTCTCTCGAATGATCTTTCTGATTGTCTTAAAGAGGTAACAATCGGTTAAGGAATTATATTCCGGCATTCGATTCTTCTTTAAATTTTTAGTGGAGTCGATCTTGTATTGGTGAGGAGAGACTGTGTAGAGAGAGGGGTTGCCAAGACGCATCCTCACAGTTCGAGATTCTCAATATAAAGCTTGCTACGGAGGTTCTTTTCAATTCCCTTCTCTTTTATTGTTTTATTTATTGTTTTATTGTTTTATTTAGCTTTATTATGTCATGTAGGATAGAATCATGTAGATAGTCATTTTAATATCTCTTTTATTGCTTTATTTAGCTTTATTTATATAAAATTATGTAGATAGTCATTTCAATATTATGCAATAAAATAGGGTAATCGCGTAATTTCTCGAAATCTTCTCTTTAATTGAATTGATCTGTCATAGGGAACCCGAAAGGGGCGTTGTGGGGTGCTAACACCTTCCCCACACGTAACTAACTCCCTTACCCAACTCTGGTTATAACGGCCAAGTTGTTTATCTTATAAAATCAACGCCTTTCTTTCTTTTTTCCTTTTCCAATGTTTCTGGTCAAAATATTGGTGGCGACTCCATAAGAACCCCTTTTCGAAAACCTTGCTTTTATTAGAGGATAATTCAATTGTCGGACACCTCGGAAGCAATGAACACATTTTAAAACAAATACGCGAGTCTAAACCATCTTTTCGCGACCGCTCGCATAAACGTTTCGAGACGTCCCCCGGACGTCGAAAGGGACGGCGGCGACAATGACGTTCTGATTATTTTGACGCATTTTGGAACAAAACGTTTGTCTAAACAGGGTTATTTAATGGGGTATAGACATGTTTAGCAGGAAAAGAAGCAGATAGTAAGAATAGCATTCTTTTATAATTTTAGGGAAATGCGTGCCCTAAAGATGCTCGGGGGTCGGGCACACCCGAGGAGTGATCTCTAATAGTCATTGGGTTTACATCCCTTAGAATCAGAAGAAGGACATCTAATGACTAATGCTACCCTTGATGCTAATATCCCTCTTTTTTGGAAGATCGTCTTTTTAAGGTACAGAGGGGAAACTTCCCTTTTCATCGTACGACTTGTTCTTTTGTAGGGTTGTTCTTTAAAGGATTATCTTTAAAATCTAGGATGTCTCTTATTCCTTGAACATCCTTTCCAAGCCCTTGTCTGGGCTGGGCCACTTTTAAACTGCTAGGAAGTCTTTCCATATTTTCAAATGTCTTCTTCAGCCGCATCCATTTTAAGGTATGGTGAATGGCTTGCTGATTCAAATGTCTTTAACTTGAACCATGATCAATTTGTCGCCTACCACGAATTTGATTTTTCGGTGGAGCGTTGAAGAAACTGCCTTAGCACTTTGAATCCAAGGTCTGCTCAATCTTCCCCTTGGATTTTTTCTTTTTCCTCTTCGGTTTCTTTATTTTTCCTTTGTTTTTAGGAGCATTATCTTGTAGCTCCTTGGGGAATAAATTCTTTTGCTTCCCGTCGTGCCCCCAATACCGACTATATTGGAGATATCTTCATTGACGAACAATTCTTCTGTGCATATCCACAGTACAACTTAATCTGATGTAAAAGGGAAAAGACGAGGCATAAATGAGCGCAAAGGTGTTATTGCCCCTTCCCTGTCATTATCAATTTGGGTATCGACATTTACTTCTTTTTTATTGTCTCCTTGTCCCAGATTGATGGCCTCAGTTTTTTCTTAATGGGGCTATATTAATTGAGCTCCTTTTTCCAACAGTCTTTGCAAGTCCGGGGAAATGGTCCCCTCCTCACTGTCTGACTCAATCCATTCGCCTTCGGCTTTCAGATCCCGCAGAGAGTTTTCAATCACAGACATGACTGTTTATATGGTCTATATTTGGGTTTAGATTTTATTCAATTATTTTGGAATGAGAGAGAAAAGAATAACAAAGAATATGAATATTATGAATAATGCCTCGTTGTATTGATAGAAGAAAATATTTACAAAGCCCATTTTAATCAAAAATCTCGTGATCATGGGCGGGGATCACGAGAGATACATCGGAAGCTTTTTGATATATTTTTATATATTATTTTTTTTTTACATTTTCAGAGATGGTAAAAATGATGAGTCCTAAGTTGCTGGTCTTCCTTATCCCGTCTTTCATTCGGGCTTTGATAAGGGCTGGTCATCCACCTTTGGAGTTGATGCCTCGAAGGTAATCCATCCTGCCTCTATCAGATTTTGGACTTTATGCTTTAAAGGCATACAGTTTTCAGTGGAGTGTCCCGGAGAACCTGAATGGTAATCACAGCTTTCATTAGGTTTATACCATTCCGGGTATGGTGGCTCCATCTTCTTGGGAGGGACGCGTACGAGGAGTTTAGCATCTAGTAATTTTAACAACAGGCTTGCATAGGAAGTGGGTATTGGGGTGAACTTCCTTTCCGACCTACGCGACTTGGTTTACTGCGAGGAGGCGAAGGAGTAGCAATATTAATTGTGTAATATCCTAAATTTTGTAATCAATTATATAAATAAATTTTGTAAGTTATAAATATGTACCGAATATTATGTAGAGTTATTATAAAAATAAAACATGATTTTTATAGTAATTTTGTCTTAAGAAAATTATAAAATAAAATCCAAGGTTAATATTGTGTCAAATAATAATTTAATAATAATTCTTAATAATAAAAATTAAATAAATGAGTAAATAAATATTTAGAAAAAAAAAAAAAAAAAAGAGAAACAGAAGGCTCAGTAGTGGCCTAAATACATTTGAATTAAGCTCGGTGAAGAATCGGAATTAAATTAAGGCTATGGAGAATAAAGACAACGAAGCAAATCCTAGAAAGAATTAAGCTCGGTAAGTAAGTTTATAAATAGGAGGAAACTGGAAACATACACCAACACAATTCACGACCAACTTGAAGAATAAACCGAGAGACACCAGAATTCTTGGAAGAAGAATTCGAGAGAAAGGAGGAGCATACAAAATTAGGAGAGTAATAAGATATTGAGGAATCAGGTATGGGTTAGACGTTTAGTTTTATTCATACGAATGTCTGTAATTGGAGATTACTATTGAAATATTGTTGAAATTCTTTCAATTAAGGATGAATTATATAATAAAATTGTTGTTTTTAACTTAAATTGAACATATTTATGGTTTAATTTTGATTTGGAACAAATTTGAGTGATTGAAACCGAGAAATTTGAAACTTGGATTTCGAAAATGGCGAACCGATGAAAATTCGCAAAACTCGCTCAAGCGAAAAATATGTCGCTTGAGCGAGGATACCTGGAAAATTTGGGATTCTCGGGTTCTTTATCGCGCAAGCGATCATTACATCGCTTGAGCGACTAATCGGCCATGTCTCGCTCAAGCGATAAGTGTACTCGCTCGAGCGACGAAAGCTTCAAACAAAGGGGACTAAGGGTCATGTCTCGCTCAAGCGACAAGTGTACTCGCCGAGCGACGAAAGCTTCAAACAAAGGGGACTCTCGAGTCATTACTCGCTCAAGCGACCGATTTACTCGCTTGAGCGACGAAGCCTTCAAACAAAAGGGGACTCTCGGGTTCCATCTCGCTCAAGCGAACCGTGTACTCGCTTGAGCGAGCGAAGGAAGAAGAAAGGACTAGGTGGGAATTTTTGCAAAAGATCAAGGGTAAAATAGTCATTTCACATATTAGGGACATAAATGGAATTTTGAAAAAGGTTAAGGGTATAATCGAAATAAAGTCAAACAAGATATTACCTCCTCTTTGTTTACTAGAAAAATGACTCAATAAACGTTAGAATTTGAGGATAGTGCCTTCATCAAAGTTATAGATTATTATGTTATCTTTCCAACACAATTGGAATCATCTTAAAATGAGATCTAGAACTCAAGATATGGACAAAACACTGAACCCTATGAAATAAATTATTAATAAAAATTGTCTTGCTTAAAACAACTATGAATTGTAATTAAAATTTTGAATATATGAAGGAGATGTTTTTAAGTATTTAATTGATGATAGATTGTTTTGTTTCATACGAGACATAAACATAGTGCATGAAATGTTTTCTCGGAAGTCACGTAAAAGTTTTTACGTAAAAGTATTTGGAAATTTCTCTTAAGTTGCTACCAAGGACTGTTGGTAGGAATAATGATGTGTAAAACAGAATTTTTACATTTTCTGTGAGTCAATTTACTATCAAGAGCATCTGGTAGTGAAATATGACTATGAAAATGGTCGGCCAAATGAGACAGAGAATGAATTATTAAAAATTGAGCTACCGTAATCTCTCGATAGTAAATGGGGAGTAGAATAGGTAAGACAGACCTCTCGGTCTATGGGGATGGACCTCTCGGTCTAGGGAGTGTTTGGGCATGGGCAATTCCATAAGTGGCCAGCCTTTATTTGATTCTCGTGCCGTGGTAGCTCGCCGGTGCACCGACACTCGACTCATCGTCTACTTGTTCGCGTTAGTGGGACATTGCCGAATCACCTGACAGGGTGATGTTAAGCTCTGGTTCCACTAGGCACTCAAATGAGTCTCCATGGAGCACCGAGTCAAAAATAATTTTTTTATTTTGAGTCAAAAGCATGATTTTAAAGTTTTACGTTTGGAGTCACATGTGCATATCATAAACATATTGCATGATAAAATTGTAAATTATTCATGATTTGTACGATATTCTCTATTATGATTCCATGATTTATTTATTTGTTTCTCATAATTAATTTTTAAATTAAATTATATACTAGTTGTATATTTATTAGAAGGAATTTTTCATTGGTTGATTTTATCGTATGAATGTTTGCTTTATTTGTTGTGGATAAAATTAAATGTCTAACCCCATAAATATTTCAATCCCGTATGTTGGTGACGTATGATGCAGGAATATATAGTCCAAGAGATAGATGTCGATGCAAAAATCCAGTAGCTTAGGCTGGGAATTGTATAACATATAAGTATAACTTCATGACTTGTAATATTTTGAAAACTTTGTACTAGAACTTGTTGCTTGATTTAATATAAAACCTTACCTAAATTAATTGTTCACTTAGTATATTTTCTATTAACCTTCTATGAATATTGAAAATATTACTAACTTAGATAATAAATTAGAATTAATAAATGTAATCTGTAAGGGGGTTACATTAGTGGTATCGTAGCTCAGGTTATGCATCTTTAGGGCTTGTGAGTACAAGTTGAGTAGGAAAATGTTGTTTGTATAGAAAAATTTTAAATATAAGATAGGAATAATTTCTATCACCAGTACGTTAACTTAGTGAAATAAACTGTAGGTCGAAATGCCACCTCGACGTGATCCTATGGTCGATGTGGCACAAGCCATAAGGGAAATGGTTGCCGCATTGACTCAACCAGCCTTTGCCCCAAAGATCATGCCACCGTAGATAAAACAACTTTAGCCGACTTCAAGAAAAATGATCCGCCATATTTTAAAGGAGAATATGATCCCGAGAAGGTCGAAGAGTGGATTCAGACTTTAGATGATATTTTTGTAGCTATGGAATGTCCTGGATGAACTGAAAGTATCCCATGCTAGTTTCCAACTACAAGGTGATGCGAAGATATGGTGGAAGGCAAGTTTGAAAATGTTGGAAAATAAAGGAGAAAAAGTTACTTGGGAATTATTTAAAACCATGTTTTTAGAGAAATATTTTCCCACCAAAGGCAAGGAACGCAAAGGAGGTGGAATTCAATAAACTTTATCAAGGAAGTATGACAATTTCGTAATATACCGCCGCATTTGAATCCTTGGCAAAATATTCCGGATATTTACAACTCACTTCAGATGAAGAATGGAAATGCAAGAAATTTGAAGAAGGGCTCCGATATGAAATTCAAGGGCAGCTTACTCCATTGGGCATTAAATCATTTCCAGAGTTGATGGATAGATGTAAAGTGATAGAAGATATGGACAGGACTCATAGAAACAAGGACATTGGAAATAAAAGTGGTATGTTTAGAGGAGGGCCAATACGTAAGAGCAAAACCAATCAATATCAAAAGCCCTATAGCAAACATGTACCTCAACAGCTCAAAGGATATAGAGGGGCCGAATCTATTAAAGCAAGTAATAGACCCTTTCAAAGAATCAACTCGCAATCAACTTTGAAATGCCGGAAATGTGGGAAAGGACATTTAACCAAAGATTGTTCCTTACCAGTGCCAAGTGTGCTTTGTGTGTGGCAAACCAGGACATTTGGCTCGAGATTGTCCTCAAAACAAAACATCAAGTAGCTAGAGAACAAAGGATAGGATTCCGTAAACCTCGTAACTAGTGGAAGAGTCTTCACCTTGAGTGGTGCGTAAGCCTCTAAATCAAGATCTTATACAGTGGTGAAGGTAAAATGGGAGGTAAGTCCTTAACCGTACTATTTGATTCGTGTGCCACTCATTCATTTATTTCTAATGAATGTGTCAAGGATCCGAACTTAGTTGTGACACCTTTGCCTTATGATTTGCTTGTGTCTCGTGCCTACCGCTGAACCAACCCTTACTTCTAGAATATGTCTCAACTGTGTATCGACCATTCAAAATAAAGACTTTATTGTAAACCTTATTTGTTTGCCCTTACATAACTTAGATGTTATTCTAGGAATGGATTGGCTATCTCATAACCATATACTAATAGACCGTGCCTCTAAGACCTTAATTCTTCCCGACCTTGATGTTTCTAGATTTAAACTCGCTAAACCAAAAGAGATTTCATTTAAACATGAAATTCAAAAATACATGGTATCCTCTATAGAAGGCAAGGAAAATAAGGTTTCCTTAGACTCTATAGCAGTAGTAAATGAGTATCCGTAAGTATTTCCGGATGACGTTCCTGCCTACCTCCCGAAAGAGAAATAGAATTTAGTATTGAATTAATTCCTGGAGCTAGACCTATTTCAATGCAACCTTATAGGATGTCACCCTTAGAACTTGCTGAACTTAAGAAACAATTAGAAGAGTTGTTGGAAAAACAGCTTTATTCGACCTAGTGTATCACCATGGGGAGCTCCTGTTTTATTAGTTAAAAAGAAAGATGGGAGTTCAAGACTATGTGTAGATTATAGACAATTAAATAAAGTTACAGTAAAGAATAAATATCCCTTACCTCTGATAGATGACTTAATGGACCAACTTAGGGGTGCTACTATATTTTCTAAAATAGATTTGAGATCGTGGTACCATCAAATAAGGGTTAGAAAAGAAGATATCCCGAAAACCGCATTCGTAACTAGGTATGGACATTATGAATATCAAGTTATGCCTTTCGGGTAACTAATGCTCCTGCAATTTTTATGGATTACATGAATAGAGTGTTTAGATCTTACTTAGATAAATTTGTAGTAGTATTTATTGATGATATACCGATATACTCAAAAGACAAAGAAGAACATAAAAATCATCTTAGAACGGTATTAAAAATTTTAAAAGATAAACAATTGTATGCAAAATTGTCCAAGTGTGAATTTTGGTTGGAAAAAGTAAAATTTCTAGGTCATGTAATTTCTAAAGAAGGCATAAGTGTTGATCCTTCAAAAGTGGAAGCTGTATTACAATGGGAACAACCTAAAAATGTGACTCGAGATTAGAAGCTTTTTAGGCTTGGCAGATATTATCGAAGATTCATAGAAGGATTTTCAAAAATAGCTGGACCTTTGACACAACTAACAAGGAAAAATCAGCCTTTCATTTGGAGTGAGAGGTGTGAACGTAGTTTCCAAGAGTTAAAACACAAATTGACAACTTTCCCAATATTGATATTGCTAGATCCTATAGAGCCATATGAAGTATATTGTGATGCATCATATCAGGGACTAGGTTGTGTGTTAATGCAAAATAAGAGAGTGGTGGCATATGCCTCTAGACAATTAAGACCGCACGAAATGAATTATCCCGCCCATGACTTGGAATTAGCAGCCATAGTGTTTGCTTTAAAAATTTGGAGACATTATTTATATGGATCTAAATTTGATGTATATAGTGATCATAAGAGTTTAAAATATTTATTTGATCAAAAAGAGTTGAATATGAGACAAAGAAGATGGATGGAATTTATAAAAGATTATGATTTCCAGCTATTTTATCATCCAGGAAAAGCGAATGTAGTAGCAGTATGCCTTAAGTAGGAAAACTATTCATGTTTCAACTATGATGATTAAAGAGATGGAATTGATAGAACAATTTAGAGATTTAAATTTATACACTATTAGCGAAAATGATAGAATACAATTAGGAATGATTTCTATTAATAATGAGTTCTTATATAAAATAAGAGACAAACAAGGAGATGATGAGTTTATATTAGAAAAGAAAAAATTAATAGGGACTGATAAAGCCGGAGATTTTAATCTAGGAATGGATGATATATTAAGATTTAAACATAGAGTATGTGTGCCAAATAATAAAGAAATTAAGGACTTAATTTTAGAAGAAGGACATAAAAGTAAATTAAGTATACATCCTGGAATTACTAAAATGTATAAGGATTTGAAAGAAATGTTTTGGTGGCCTGGAATGAAGAAGGACGTAGCGTAATATGTTGCCCGTTGCTTAACATGTCGAAAATTAAAATAGAACATCAAAAACCCTCTGGCATGTTACAACCATTAGAAATTCCAGTTTGGAAATGGGATAGTGTATCCATGGATTTTGTGATGGGTTTACCCAAAACTTCTAGAAATTTCAATTCTATTTGGGTGATTGTGGATAGATTAACAAAAACTCGCTCATTTCATTCCCATTAATATTAAGTACTCTTTAGATAAATTAGCATTATTATATATCAAAGAAATTGTTAGACTACATGGTGTACCAACTAGTATAGTTTCGTATAGAGATCCCGCATTTGTATCTAGATTCTGGAAAGAATTCCAAAAAGCTTTAGGAAGTAAATTGCATCTCGGCTCAGCCTATCATCCTCAAACCGATGGGCGGATCGAAAGAACCATCCAAGTCATTAGAAGATCTTTTAAGGGCTTGTGTATTAGAAGAAAAATCTAGTTGGGATGAAATTTTACCCCTAGTAGAATTTACATATAATAATAGTTATCACTCTAGTATAGGTATGGCCCCTTATGAAGCACTTTATGGGCGTAAGTGTAGGACACCTTTAGTTTGGTATCGGGATGGTGAAAATTTATTAATAGGACCAGATATAATCCAACAAACAACGAATAAGGTAAAAATAATTCAAGATAAGATGAGAACTCGCTCAAAGTCGATGTAAAAGTTATGCCGATAGGAGAAGGAAACCTTTAGAATTTCAAAAAGGAGATCATGTATTTTTGAAAGTTACACCTATTACTGGAATTGGCAGTAGCTATTAAATCTAAGAAACTTTCCCCTAAATATATTGGGCCTTATCAAATTACAAAACGGGTTGGAAATGTTGCATACCAGATAGCCTTACCACCTTTTCTCTCAAATCTTCATAATGTATTCCATGTGTCACAATTGAGAAAGTACATTTCAGATCCAACACATGTCCTAGAACTTGATCAAGTACAGTGAAGGAAAACCTCACCTTTGAACCAAGTCCCGTTAAGATAGAACAAAGAAGGATTAAGCATCTAAGAGGAAAAGATATTCCACTAGTTAAGGTTATCCGGGATGATGTTAGAGGCGACGCTACATGGGAACTCGGAAGAGAAAATGAGAAGTGAATACCCTTATCTATTCACATAGAATGTATTACAAATTTCGAGGACGAAATTTTATTTAGTAGGGGAGAATTGTAATATCCTAAATTTTGTAATCAATTATATAAATAAATTTTGTAAGTTATAAATATGTACCGAATATTATGTAGAGTTATTATAAAAATAAAACATGATTTTTATAGTAATTTTGTCTTAAGAAAATTATAAAATAAAATCCAAGGTTAATATTGTGTCAAATAATAATTTAATAATAATTCTTAATAATAAAAATTAAATAAATGAGTAAATAAATATTTAGAAAAAAAAAAAAAAGAGAAACAGAAGGCTCAGAAGTGGCCTAAATACATTTGAATTAAGTCTGTGAAGAATCGAATTAAATTAAGGCTGTGGAGAATAAAGACAACTAAGAAAATCCTAGAAAGAATTAAGCTCGGTAAGTAAGTTTATAAATAGGAGGAAACTGGAAACATACACCAACACAATTCACGACCAACTTGAAGAATAAACCGAGAGACACCGTAATTCTTGGAAGAAGAATTCGAGAGAAAGGAGGAGCATACAAAATTAGGAGAGTAATAAGATATTGAGGAATCGTGTATGGGTTAGACGTTTAGTTTTATTCATACGAATGTCTCGTAATTGGAGATTACTATTGAAATATTGTTGAAATTCTTTCAATTAAGGATGAATTATATAATAAAATTGTTGTTTTTAACTTAAATTGAACATATTTATGGTTTAATTTTGATTTGGAACAAATTTGAGTGATTGAAACCGAGAAATTTGAAACTTGGATTTCGAAAATGGCGAACCGATGAAAATTCGCAAAACTCGCTCAAGCGAAAAATATGTCGCTTGAGCGAGGATACCTGGAAAATTTGGGATTCTCGAGTTCTTTATCGCTCAAGCGATAATTACATCGCTTGAGCGACTAACGGCCATGTCTCGCTCAAGCGATAAGTGTACTCGCTCGAGCGACGAAAGCTTCAAACAAAGGGGACTAAGGGTCATGTCTCGCTCAAGCGACAAGTGTACTCGCTCGAGCGACGAAAGCTTCAAACAAAGGGGACTCTCGAGTCATTACTCGCTCAAGCGACCGATTTACTCGCTTGAGCGACGAAGCCTTCAAACAAAAGGGGACTCTCGAGTTCCATCTCGCTCAAGCGAACCGTGTACTCGCTTGAGCGAGCGAAGGAAGAAGAAAGGACTAGGTGGGAATTTTTGCAAAAGATCAAGGGTAAAATAGTCATTTCACATATTAGGGACATAAATGGAATTTTGAAAAAGGTTAAGGGTATAATCGAAATAAAGTCAAACAAGATATTACCTCCTCTTTGTTTACTAGAAAAATGACTCAATAAACGTTAGAATTTGAGGATAGTGCCTTCATCAAAGTTATAGATTATTATGTTATCTTTCCAACACAATTGGAATCATCTTAAAATGAGATCTAGAACTCAAGATATGGACAAAACACTGAACCCTATGAAATAAATTATTAATAAAAATTGTCTTGCTTAAAACAACTATGAATTGTAATTAAAATTTTGAATATATGAAGGAGATGTTTTTAAGTATTTAATTGATGATAGATTGTTTTGTTTCATACGAGACATAAACATAGTGCATGAAATGTTTTCTCGGAAGTCACGTAAAAGTTTTTACGTAAAAGTATTTGGAAATTTCTCTTAAGTTGCTACCAAGGACTGTTGGTAGGAATAATGATGTGTAAAACAGAATTTTTACATTTTCTGTGAGTCAATTTACTATCAAGAGCATCTGGTAGTGAAATATGACTATGAAAATGGCTGGCCAAATGAGACAGAGAATGAATTATTAAAAATTGAGCTACCGTAATCTCTCGATAGTAAATGGGGAGTAGAATAGGTAAGACAGACCTCCGGTCTATGGGGATGGACCTCCGGTCTAGGGAGTGTTTGGGCATGGGCAATTCCATAAGTGGCCAGCCTTTATTTGATTCTCGTGCCGTGGTAGCTCGCCGGTGCACCGACACTCGACTACCGTCTACTTGTTCGCGTTTAGTGGGACATTGCCGAATCACCGGACAGGGTGATGTTAAGCTCTGGTTCCACTAGGCACTCAAATGAGTCTCCATGGAGCACCGAGTCAAAAATAATTTTTTTATTTTGAGTCAAAAGCATGATTTTAAAGTTTTACGTTTGGAGTCACATGTGCATATCATAAACATATTGCATGATAAAATTGTAAATTATTCATGATTTGTACGATATTCTCTATTATGATTCCATGATTTATTTATTTGTTTCTCATAATTAATTTTTAAATTAAATTATATACTAGTTGTATATTTATTAGAAGGAATTTTTCATTGGTTGATTTTATCGTATGAATGTTTGCTTTATTTGTTGTGGATAAAATTAAATGTCTAACCCCATAAATATTTCAATCCCGGATGTTGGTGACGTATGATGCGAGAATATATAGTCCAAGAGATAGATGTCGATGCAAAAATCCGTAGCTTAGGTCGGGAATTGTATAACATATAAGTATAACTTCATGACTTGTAATATTTTGAAAACTTTGTACTAGAACTTGTTGCTTGATTTAATATAAAACCTTACCTAAATTAATTGTTCACTTAGTATATTTTCTATTAACCTTCTATGAATATTGAAAATATTACTAACTTAGATAATAAATTAGAATTAATAAATGTAATCTGTAAGGGGGGTTACAAATTGCATTTACGTCTCCTTCCTTCTTCTTTCCAAAATTCTTTTTGAAAGTTTGAGTAGAGGAATTGGAGGAAGTTTGTTGTACAATTCTTCCACTTTTCAAACCTTGCTCTACTCTTTCTCCTATAATGACTACATCCGCAAAGAGTGTTGATGTATTCCCTATCATTTTGTCGTAATAGGGACCAGTCAGAGAATTGATGAACATGGATGTAGTTTCCTTGTCGGATAGAGGAGGTTCTACTTGTGCTGCCAATTCCCTCCATCTTTGGGCATATGCCTTGAAGGATTCGTCGTTTTTCTTGCTTAATAATTGTAGATCTGCTCTTTCAGGGGTCAGATCAATATTGTATTTATAGCGACGAAGAAAAGCATCTGCCAAATGTCTCCAGGTTCGGATTTTCCCTCCTTCCAGCTGCATATACCAGTTCAAGGCTGATTCAGCCAGGCTCTCCTGAAAGCAGTGGATCAGGAGTTTTTCATTATCAGCATGTGCAGCCATCTTACGGCAGTACATTGTAAGATGGCTTTTTGGACAGGTCATCCCTATGTATTTTGGGAAATCCGGAGTTTTGAACTTATTAGGGAATTGAATATTTTTGACGAGGCACATATCAGCCGCCTCTTTGACATCAAAGTTATGCCCCTCCATAGCTCTCAGCCTCTCTTCAAGAGCAGTAATTTGTTGCTTTGATACTTCCGGTGCATGAATATGTACTGCCCTTGTATCAGATTGGTCATGTTCATCCTGAGGTTCCTCTTCTTCTTCTTGGTGAGAGGCTTGTCTACTTTGAGGACCCTCTTTTTGGAGGTTCTGTTGGCGCATCATGTCCAACATTTGAGCCATTTGCTCTTTCAGCGTATTAAGCTCAGTGGTGAGCTTTCGGTTTTGCTCTTCTAATTGCTCCATCTTTTTAGCTTTCTTAGCACGAGTGAGGACAGGTAGAAGACCAGCCACTTTCTAAATGATTTAGAGATTTTTATTATATTTTTTTTATTATGAATGATCGGTGTGAAATAGATATGCCTTAGACAATAGCTTTGGTATCTTCTCAAAAGCCTATGTTTTAAGGGGTACCATACCCACTTCAGTGTGATGGTTCCCTTTTTTTTTTAAAAGGTTATCATCATACCTTAGTGCACTTATCTCTTCTAGGAAGGTTATAAACGCACTTGGGTCTCTTTCGCTATTATCTAAGGATATCTAATGCATCCTAGAATGAATGTGCTTATGCATGCACTACAAAAATATTTTTTTGTGACAGCCGATATTGAAAGTGGCATAACTTTTGACTGGGTTGTCCGATTTGGACGCACAGCATGTCAAAACAAAGAGAAAAGGGTGAAGAACCAAGCTACAAATGCCAAAGGCGATTTGGCCCAGTAATTTTCCCAAAAAACGTCTCTAAGACCCATTTTTTAGGGGTTTATTAAAATGATGAGCATGCTGTAATTATTTTCTCTCTTAGTTTTACCACTTATTGGATGATGTGGTATGAATGATACGACTTTGCCAAGAATCTTTTTATTATAAAAAGGCATTTTTATGGCTTTCATTCGTTTTTATATTTTTTTATGACCCTTTATCTCTTCTGTCGGTCAACGTGGCTACTTAGCTTACAAAGAACCTGAAACCAGGCTAGCTTAACTGAAGACTGTCCGAGATAAAGTTGGTTTATCTTATCACTTTTATGATTTTTAGGGTTTTTCACTATTCTGTTGTATGATTACCCTATGCTAATGCATCAATACAAATGCAGCAAACGTATGCACACACAATTCATACATCCACGAGCAGAGCCACGCTTATTTAATCACGAGGTAGGGTTTTCTTGCAGAAACGTGCTTGGTTTAGGTGGTTCTATACTGTTCTCACCAAGGCCAAAGGTCCCCAAGGTGCCCCCATTATAGGGACCTCTCAATCTCTCGATCCTCGGGTCATGCACGGAACTCCGTGGCGACACCCTTAGACCAAAAGAAGAGAGTTATCACCTTGAGTTGGTGGTTTTCCGACAACGGTAGTAGCCCCGTGTGCCAACTAACCGATCGTATCTCGCCACCCACTCCCTATAGGTATTCACTCTTGCCCCCGGGTATAGAGGGACTGTTGTGTGCAAGGGTTTTTGTGTGCAATTTATATTTCAAACAATTGCAGAAATAATCATACAACAGTTATTTAAAGCCATACAATAAAAACATACAGAAGGGAAAAGGCGTAATTTCAAATCTTTACTTAGTTTGAATTTATCCGTCACTAAATGGGATCAACTCTCGGACTTCCCCAGCGGAGTCGCCATCTGTCGCCGCCGTCCGTTCCGACGTCCTGGGGGACGTCTCGAACGTTAATGCGAGCGGTTGCGAAAAGATGGTTGAGACTCGCGTTTTTTGTTAAAAATATGTTCATTGCTTCCGAGGCGCTCAACGCTGAACTATCCTCTAATAGAAGCAAAGTTTTCGAAAAGGGTTCTTCGGAGTCGCCACCAATGTTTTGACCATAAACATTGGAAAAGGAGAAAAAGGCATTGATTTTGATAAAAACCAAACTTGGCCATTATAACCGTAGTCGGGTAAGGGAGTTAGTTACGTGTGGGGAAGGTATTAGCACCCCACAACGCCCCTTTCGGGTTCCCTATGACGGATTAATTCATTTAAGTCTAGATTACAAGAAATTACGCGATTACCCTTTATTTTATTTATTTAATAAATATGGCTATCTACATGATTTATCTACATTGCATACGTAAGTAAATAAAGCAAGAAAGGAGAAGAGAATTGAGAAAAACCTCCGTAGCAAGCTTTATATTATAAGTCTTTTACAAAGAGGACGCGTTTCTGCAGTCCTTCGCTCTACAGACAACTCTCCTCTCGATTACGAGACTCGACTCGACTAAAATTTCTAGAAGAATCGAATGCCGGAATACAAATTCCTTAACCGATTGTTACCTATTAAAGGCAATCGAAAGATCATTCGAGAGAGGGAGAGAAGAAGACAAGTCCAGGAATTCTCTCGGTGTCCGAGGTGTGTCTAGAATGACAAATGAGGCTCCTATTTATAGCATTTTCGCTGCTCGGGACTTTGGGACGGCCGTCCGGGTTGGGACGGCCGTCCCAAACGTGTTTTACACGTTGTGCCAATCTGGGACGGCCAGTCTGGGTTGGGACGGCCGTCCCAAATGCAATTTAACGAAGGCTGAGACCCCCTTGGGTTTGGGACGGCCGTCCCACATTCGGGACGCGCGTCCCAACTGCTTAAATGCAGTTGGGACGGCCGTCCCAACCCTGGGATGGTGGTCTCGACCCGTTTTGTCCAGCCTTTGTATTTTGGGACCCCGGGAAGCTTTCCTTGCCGTTTTCGGACGTGGATTGGTGCCGATATATGTCCGTTGAAGCTTTATCTTCATGAAGGAAGTCTTCTTGGCCTTCACTAAAATGTTGGGCGAGCTTTATCTCTGTATAGGAAGTCTCTTTTGCATTTATCGTGCATACAAGCGAACTCCATGTTGTTGCAGGAGGTTTCCTCGGTTTTGCTGGGGAAGCCGGATGAACTCCATCTTCGGGTGAAGTTCCTCTAGCTTTTATTTTGAGAGGCCGGGCAAAATTAGGGGTCTACAAGGGTACAACCAGATCAAGTTGGCCGTTGAGGATAGAGAAAAAACCTCCTTCATTACACCATGGGGCACTTTTTGTTATCGTGTAATGCCTTTCGGACTCAAAAATGCGGGGGCAACATACCAAAGGGCTATGGTCACGCTATTCCATGACATGATCCACAAGGAAATAGAAGTATATGTGGACGACATGATCGCCAAGTCCCGAAATGAAATGGACCACATTCGATACCTCCGAAAGCTTTTCAATCGACTTCGGAAATATCAGCTTAAGCTAAACCCGGCAAAATGTACTTTCGGAGTACGATCAGGAAAACTCCTAGGGTTCATTGTCAGTGAAAGAGGTATCGAGGTAGACCCCGACAAAACAAAGGCAATTTTAGAAATGCCTCCACCAAGCACAGAAAAGGAGGTCAGAGGGTTCCTGGGCCGGATAAACTACATTGCCCGTTTCATCGCACAGTTAACAGATAAATGTATCCCCATCTTTAAACTGTTGCGTAAGAATCAGCCCACGGTGTGGAACGAAGAATGCCAACAGGCGTTTCATAAAATCAAAGCTTGTCTAACTAATCCACCGGTATTGGTGCCACCCGTTGAAGGGAGACCTCTGGTACTATATTTGTCAGTTCTCGAAGAGTCAATGGGGTGTGTGCTCGGCCAACACGATGGAACCGGGAAAAAGGAACGAGCCATTTACTATCTCAGTAAAAAATTCTCAGATTATGAAACCCGTTATACACCATTCAAAAAAAACATGTTGCGCATTGGTGTGGGTCACTCAGCGTCTTAGACAGTACATGGCTCGACATACAACATGGTTGGTCTCTAAAATGGACCCAATCAAATACCTCTTCGAGAAACCCATCTTGACTGGAAGAATAGCTAGGTGGCAAGTTCTCCTCTCAGAATTCGACATTATCCACGTCACCCAAAAAGCTATCAAAGGAAGTCCCCTAGCGGATTATCTAGCTCATGGATCCACAGACAAATACCAATCCTTACAAGATAACTTCCCCGATGAGCACATCATGCACATCGAACACGAAGAGACCAAAGAAGAGCTGTGGACCATGTTCTTCGATGGGGCTTCCAACATGCTTGGACACGGGGTAGGAGCTATTTTGATATCCCCTGAAAAGAAACACATCCCTGTAACGGCCAGGCTTAATTTCGATTGCACCAATAACATGGCCGAATACGAAGCATGTGCGCTGGGAATCCGAGCCGCTTTAGATCATGGGGTCACTAAGCTTAAAATATTCGGTGATTCATCCCTCGTCATCTATCAACTTAAAGGTGAATGGGAAACCCGAAACGCCAAATTGATCCCATACCTAGAGTACATCCGTGAGCTAGTCTCCAGAATGGAAAGCGTCACCTTCCAGTACATCCCTAGGGAGGATAATCAGATTGTCGATGCCCTCGCCACTCTATCATCCATGTTTGCCCTGGACCAGGAGCATGAGATGCCAATCATTCAAGTTAAACTGCATGATAAACAAGCTTTCTGCATGGCAGTAAATGGCGAGCGCGATCAAAACCCCTGGTACCATGACATCAAGCGGTACCTCATGAGGGGAGAATACCCCGAAGGAATCATTGACAATGATAAGCGAACCATTCGCAAAAGGGCCATAGGGTTCACATTGATTGAAGGAACCCTCTACAAAAAGAACCCCGATTCCACCCTCTTAAGGTGTGTGGACCAAGAAGAAGCCCAAACACTGATAAAAGAAATCCACAAGGGGACTTTTGGAACCCACGCACCCGGGCATGTCATGACAAAGAAAATCCTCAGGGCAGGGTACTATTGGTCCACGATGGAAGCTGATTGTCACCAATATGCCAAGAAATGTCACAAGTGCCAAGTGTACGCCGATAACATTCATGTGCCGCCCGCACCTCTCAGTAACCTGGTTACACCATGGCCATTTTCTATGTGGGGCATGGATGTCATTGGACCCATTGAACCCAAAGCATCTAACGGTCATCGCTTCATATTGGTGGCAATCGACTATTTCACCAAATGGGTTGAGGCGGCATCATACGCACACGTAACCCGGAAAGTGGTGACCACCTTCATCAAGAAAAACATTATATGTCGATACGGCGTTCCTCATAAGCTCATTACTGATAATGGGACTAATCTCAACAATAAGATGATGGAGGAATTATGCCAAGACTTCAAAATCCAGCACCACAACTCCTCTCCGTATCGACCAAAGATGAACGGTGCAGTAGAAGCAGCCAATAAAAATATCAAGAAAATCATTCAGAAAATGGTGGTTACTTACAAAGATTGGCATGAGATGCTTCCCTTCGCCTTACATGGCTACCGGACAGCGGTACGAACCTCTACAGGGGCTACCCCGTTTTCCCTCGTATACGGAATGGAGGCCGTGCTACCAGTAGAAGTCGAAATACCCTCCCTACGAGTCATCATGGAAGCAAAACTGACAGAAGCTGAATGGGTCCAAAACCGATACGATCAGTTGAATCTGATAGAAGAGAAACGGCTGGACGCCATATGTCGGGGGCAGGCTTACCAAAAGAAAATCAAGAGGGCCTACGACAAGAAAGTTAATCCCCACGCTTTCCAAGAAGGAGATCTAGTAGTAAAGAAACTGCTTCCGGCCCAAAAAGACAAAATCGGGAAATGGGCAGCCAATTACGAAGGACCCTTTGTGGTCAAGCGAGCCTTCTCAGGAGGAGCCCTTATCCTCACCAATATGGATGGAGAAGAGCTCTGATACCCTGTCAACTCAGATGCGGTAAAAAAATACTACGCTTGAAAAACATTGCTCATGACCCGTCAGGATGAAAACTCGCAAAGAGCATCCTGGGCAAAAGATAGGGCCTATATACCTCGCTAGGATACGTCCTAGGCAAAAAGTAGAGGTTCAAAAAAAAAAAAAAAAAAATGAAAGAGCAGTGATCACCTTAGCCGAAAACCGCGAAGGCGACTAAGGCGAAACTTCGCATAGTCTTCACTCCGGGCTCAGGCATCTCGACTAAAGGGACCAGGAAAATTGGGAAACAAAGATCACAGACATGATTATGGCACCCTCATACAGTTTAGCCAACCCTGGCCAGCCATGCTTACAAATTCTATTTGTAAACCCCCATGTAAAAAACAAACCATATGGTTATATCAATAAAATTGTCTTTTCTTCTCTTTACCTACTTGTATAAATGCCTCTGTATTAACGAAATATGAGCATGCATAAAACAAGCAATTCAAGAAAGCATAAAAAACAAAAGACGCACATCACCAACCAGGGCCGTCCCAAAGTAAAAAGTACAGGGTAGCCTGCTAGATCGAAAACCCGCAAAGGGCGGTCTAGGCAAAAGATAAGGCTTTCGTAAAAAGAAAAAAGCCCATCAAAATGCCTCACACAAAGAATTAAAAATCCGCTAGATCGAAAACCCGCAAAGGGCGGTCTAGGCAAAAGATAGGGTTAAAACAAAAAGTGCAAAAAGAATAAATCACGAGAGAACAAAAAGAAGGAAAGTACCGGTCACCTTCTATATATCCTCAACTAAAGTAAAACTGCATCAAACAGCATCCACACACAAATAGTCGCACAAAAATGACTTTGTCAAAAGTAAAATAAACAAAAGTACATAGACAAATAAAAGACATTCATGCCAAGAAGATCATCTTCATGTTTGCATAAAGGCATCCAGGTACAATTTCATACATCTTTTTGCCATCCTTTCCAAAAGTCAGCATAATAAAGAAAAAACTAAGAGTAAAAAGATGTATGCTCAAGAAAAAGCCAAAATCCTAAGATCGCGAGAAAAAAAAAAGAGAAAAAGGCAGGATTAAGACATCACACCAACCAACAAAGTTTCGACTACCAAACAAGAGTCAAACAAAACCAAGATCCATCCGACCAACCAGCCAGGATCGGATGATCACTACCAAAAGAACAAAACACAAAGGATCCCCGGAAATCAACAGGGCCGGATGAACACCAACAAAATCCCCGGCGTGACCCGGATGACTATTCAAGAAATCTAAAAAGCAGTCAACTCAACACAAGAAGCACTCCCTAGAGAGCTGCGCCTGATCTGCGCTCGAGCCGGATCAGTAAGTCGCACTACCACCCTGATGGGGGGTTCATACCCATCCAGTCCCGCACAACGGACTGTACCACCCTGATGGGGGGTTCATACCCATCCAGTCCCGCACAACGGACTGTACCACCCTGATGAGGGGTTCATACCCATCCAATCCCGCACAACGGACTGTACCACCCTGATGGGGGGCTCATACCCATCCAGTCCCGCACAACGGATTGTACCACCCTGATGGGGGGTTCATACCCATCCTGTCCCGCACAACGGACTGTACCTACCACCCTGATGGGGGGCTCATACCCATCAACCGAAGGATCGGCTACGTCAGAAGTAGTATCTGGAGGTTCTACCACGTGTTCACCAAAGGGATCGGCTACGTCAGAAGTAGTATCTCGGAAGTGCACGAACACTAAAGTTTTCCCCAGAAGATCAACCGCCACAAGACGGGACGTCTGAAGGGCAACCGGGCAAGAGGGTCAACTCCTTTAGCCCCCAGTCGATCATCCTGACACAGAAGGCCAGCAGTCGACTGGACGGGTAAAGGGGGGGCAGCTGTAGACCCCAAATCTTGCCCGGCCTCCAAATAAAGATCAGAAGACCTCCTATTTTGAAGATGGACAAGCCTAACAAGCCATTAGGAGAGACTATTAGGCCCCATGTTAGGATAGGAGGGAGTTTTTGTACCAAAAAATAAGTTTTCTCGCCTCGAAGGGACGAGACCGCCTTCTGGACAACCCAGACCGCCGTCTCGCTTAACGAGACGGCGGTCTCGCCACCTTACAGCGCGAAAACCTATAAATAAGGGCTCTCCCCCCCTCATTTCCACACACCACAGCTGCATAGCTCTCCCTTCTCTCTAAAAACTTCTCTCTAGAGTCCCTCCGACACATTTTCGGAGCTTCTGAGTGCTTTCAAGAGTGATTTCCGGCGTTCGAGAGGTTTTCCGACGTCGTGTAGAGTGAAGGGTTGCCATAAAGCACCTTTTTTTTTTCAGAGAATTAATATAAAGAGCGTGCTTCGGAGGTTCAAATTCTCTCCTTCCACCTTTACCGCTTTTATTTTAAATTATGCAATAGATAGTAGGGCCATGTAGTCATACTTTTAAATTCCGCAGAATAAAAAGGGCAAAAGTGTATTTTTCTAGTTTATCAATAAAAATAAGTCGGCCTGTCATAGGGAACCCGAAAGGGGCGTCGTAAAGGGACTAATACTCCCTTTGCACGTAACCAACTCCCTTACCCAACTCTGGTTCTAATGACCAAAGTTGGTTTTCGAAAACCAACGCCTTTTTAAAACCCCTTTTTCGATGTTTCCGGTAAAAACATCGGTGGCGACTCCATAGAACCCAAAATAAATAAGTCCTTAGGTTAGCCCGGTTATCGGACAACCCAAGGACACTTTTCGAAAACCTCGCCCCTAGGTTAGCCCGGTTATCGGACAACCTAAAGGCGTTGTAACCATCCATAAAAAACGAGAAATATAAAAAGGGTCGAAAAACCATCGCGTCGCTCCGATCGCCTCTTTTTGACGGCGGCGACAACATCCACTGTAAACTTATTATGTTCATCTTTGTCTTTGTCTTATACAGGTACAAGTGTACATCCTATTGCAGGTATGATCTTATTTCACCAGTACTTATTAATATGTTTATACATCCACTGTCATTTTATTGTGTTGGTTTTTATCTTATGTAGGTACATGTGAACATTCTACTGTAGGTATGATCTTATTGCACCAATACTTATTATTGTGCTTATAGTTTCATTGTCATCCTATTGTGTTTGCGTTTGCTTTTTTGTTTGCGTTTTCTTTTGTGTTTGTTTTTGTGTTTGTGTTTTTATATTTGTTTGAGTTTTTTTTTTTGCGTTTGTCTTTGACCTTGTGTTTGTGTTTTTTTTTTGCGTTTGTGTTTGACCTTGTGTTTGTGTTTGTATGATTTTGTGTGTGTTTATGTTTGTGATGATGTGTGTTTATGTTTGTGATTGTTTGTGTTTATGTTTGTGTGTGTGTGTGTTTTTGTTTGACTCATGCAGATGCACGTGTACATCCCATTGCAGGTATGTTCCTGCTCTACCATTAGTTACTAATGTTTCTAGACGTCCACTGTAAACTTATTATGTTCATCTTTGTCCTTGTCTTATGCAGGTACAAGTGTACATCCTATTGTAGGTATGATCTTATTTTACCAGTACTTATTAATATGTTTATACAATCACTTATTAACATATTTTACCAGTACTTATTAACAAGTGTACATCCTACTGTAGGTATGATCCTATTGCGTTTGTGTTTGACCTTTTGTTTGTGTTTTTTTTTTTTTGCGTTTGTGTTTAACCTTGTGTTTGTGTTTTTTTTTTGCGTTTATGTTTGACCTTGTGTTTGTGTTTGTATGATTTTGTGTGTGTTTATGTTTGTGATTGTTTGTGTGTGTGTGTGTTTGTGTTTGACTCATGTTGGTGCACGTGTACATCCCATTGCAAGTATGTTCCTACTCTACCAATAGTTACTAATGTTTCTACACGTCCACTGTAAACTTATTATGTTCATCTTTGTCTTTGCCTTATGCAGGTACAAGTGTACAGCCTATTGTAGGTATGATCTTATTTCACCAGTGCTTATTAATATGTTTATACATCCACTGTCATTCTTTTGTGTTTGTGTTTATCTTATGTAGGTGCATGTGAACATTCTACTGTAGGTATGATCCTATTGCACCAACACTTATTAATGTGTATATACTTCCACTGTCATCCTATATTATTTCTGTTTGTGCTTAACTTATGCAAATGCACGTATACAATCTATTATAGGTATGATCCTATTCCACAAATACTTATTAATGTTTCTTTATGTCTACTTTCAACTTATTGTGTTCATCGTTGTATTTGTCTTACGCAGGTGCAAGTGTACATCCTGTTGTAGGTATGGTCCTATATCACCAATACCTATTAATGTGTATATACTTCCAGTGTCCTCTTATTATGTTTGTCTTATGCAGATGCACATGTACATCCTTTTGCAGGTATGATCCTATTCCACCAATATTTACCAATGTGTCTACATTTCCACTGTCATCCTATTGTGTTTGTATTTTTTTTATTTGTCTTATCTATGTGCATGTGTACATCCTATTGCAGGTATGATTCAATTCCACCAATACTTATTAATGTTTCTATACTTCCACTATCGGCGTATTGTGTTTGTGTTTGTCTTATCCAAATGCACGTGCACATCCTAATGCAGGTATGATCCTATTCTACGAATACTTATTATTGTGTCTATAATTTCATTGTCATCCTATTGTGTTTGCATTTGCTTTTTTGTTTGCGTTTTCTTTTGTGTTTTTTTTTGTGTCTGTGTTTTTATTTTTGTTTGTGATTTTTTTTTTCGTTTGTGTTTGACCTTGTGTTTGTGTTTTTTTTTTCGTTTGTTTTTGACCTTGTGTTTGTGTTTGTATGATTTTGTGTGTGTTTCTGTTTGTGATTGTTTTTGTTTATGTTGGTGATTGTTTGTGTTTATGTTTGTGTGTGTGTGTGTTTGTGTTTGACTCATGATGTAGGTGCACATGTACATCCCATTGCAGGTATGTGCCTACTCCACCATTAGTTACTAATGTTTCTACACGTCCACTTTCAACTTATTATGTTCATCTTTGTCTTTGTGTTATGCATGTACAAGTGTACATCCTATTGCAAGTATGATCTTATTTCACCAGTAATTATTAATATGTTTATACATTCACTGTCATTTTATTGTGTTGGTGTTTATCTTATGTAGGTACATGTGAACATTCTACTGTAGGTATGATCCTATTGCACCAATACTTATTATTGTGTCTATACTTTCATTGTCATCCTATTGTGTTTGCGTTTGCTTTTTTGTTTGCGTTTTCTTTTGTGTTTGTTTTTGTGTTTGTGTTTTTATATTTGTTTGTGTTTTTTTTTTGCGTTTTTTTTTGTGTTTGTGTTTGACCTTGTGTTTGTGTTTGTTTGATTTTGTGTGTGTTTATGTTTGTGATTGTTTGTGTTTATGTTTGTGATTGTTTGTGTTTATGTTTGTGTGTGTGTGTTTGTGTTTGACTCATGATGTAGGTGCACGTGTACATCCCATTGCAGGTATGTGCCTACTCCACCAATAGTTACTAATGTTTCTACACGTCCACTGTCAACTTATTATGTTCATCTTTGTCTTTGTCTTATGCAGGTACAAGTGTACATCCTATTGCAGGTATGATCTTATTTCACTAGTACTTATTAATATGTTTATACATCCACTGTCATTTTATTGTGTTTGTGTTTATCTTATGTAGGTACATGTGAACATTCTACTGTAGGTATGATCCTATTGCACCAATACTTATTATTGTGTTTATACTTTCATTGTCATCCTATTGTGTTTGCGTTTGCTTTTTTGTTTGCGTTTTCTTTTGTGTTTGTTTTTCTGTTTGTAATTTTATATTTGTTTGTGTTTTTTTTTTTGCGTTTGTGTTTGACCTTGTGTTTGTGTTTGTATGATTTTGTGTGTGTTTATGTTTGTGATTGTTTGTGTTTATGTTTATGATTGTTTGTGTTTATGTTTGTGTGTGTGTGTGTGTTTGTGTTTGACTCATGTAGGTGCACGTGTACATCCCATTGCAGGTATGTTCCTACTCTACCAATAGTTACTAATGTTTCTACACGTCCACTGTAAACTTATTATGTTCATCTTTGTCCTTGTCTTATGCAGGTACAAGTGTACATCCTATTGTAGGTATGATCTTATTTCACCAGTACTTATTAATATGTTTATACAACCACTGTCATTCTATTGTGTTTTAGTTTATCTTTTGTAGGTGCATGTGAACATTCTACTGTAGGTATGATCCTATTGCATTTGGTTTTGACCTTATGTTTGTGTTTTTTTTTGCGTTTGTGTTTGACCTTGTGTTTGTGTTTTTTTTTTTTGCGTTTGTGTTTGACCTTGTGTTTGTGTTTGTATGATTTTGTGTGTGTTTATGTTTGTGATTGTTTGTGTTTATGTTTGTGTGTGTGTGTGTTTGTGTTTGACTCATGATGTAGGTGCACGTGTACATCCCATTGCAGGTATGTGCCTACTCCACCAATAGTTACTAATGTTTCTACACGTCCACTCGTCAACTTATTATGTTCATCTTTGTCTTTGTCTTATGCGGTACAAGTGTACATCCTATTGCGAGTACAACTGTACATCCTATTGCAAGTATGATCTTATTTCACCAGTACTTATTAATATGTTTATACATCCACTGTCATTTTATTGTGTTTGTGTTTATCTTATGTAGGTACATGTGAACATTCTACTGTAGGTATGATCCTATTGCACCAATACTTATTATTGTGTCTATACTTTTATTGTCATCCTATTGTGTTTGCGTTTGCTTTTTTGTTTGCGTTTTCTTTTGTGTTTGTTTTTGTGTTTGTGATTTTATATTTGTTTGTGTTTGACCTTGTGTTTGTGTTTTTTTTTTTTGGTTTGTGTTTGACCTTGTGTTTGTGTTTTTGTGTGTGTTTATGTTTGTTTATGTTTGTGTTTTGTTTGTGTTTGTTTTTGTTTATGTTTGTGTGTGTGTGTGTGTTTGTGTTTGACTCATGTAGGTGCACGTGTACATCCCATTGCAGGTATGTTCCTACTCTACCAATAGTTACTAATGTTTCTACACGTCCACTATAAACTTATTATGTTCATCTTTGTCCTTGTCTTATGCAGGTACAAGTGTACATCCTATTGTAGGTATGATCTTATTTCACCAATACTTATTAATATGTTTATACAACCACTGTCATTCTATTGTGTTTTTGTTTATCTTTTGTAGGTGCATGTGAACATTCTACTGTAGGTATGATCCTATTGCGTTTGTGTTTGACCTTGTGTTTGTGTTTGTATGATTTTGTGTGTGTTTATGTTTGTGATTGTTTGTGTTTATGTTTGTGTGTGTGTGTTTGTGTTTGACTCATGATGTAGGTGCACGTGTACATCCCATTGCAGGTATGTGCCTACTCCACCAATAGTTACTAATGTTTCTACACGTCCACTGTCAACTTATTATGTTCATCTTTGTCTTTGTCTTATGCAGGTACAAGTGTACATCCTATTGCAAGTATGATCTTATTTCACCAGTAATTATTAATATGTTTATACATTCACTGTCATTTTATTGTGTTGGTGTTTATCTTATGTAGGTACATGTGAACATTCTACTGTAGGTATGATCCTATTGCACTAATACTTATTATTGGGTCTATACTTTCATTGTCATCCTATTGTGTTTGCATTTGCTTTTTTGTTTGCGTTTTCTTTTGTGTTTGTTTTTATGTTTGTGTTTTTATATTTGTTTGTGTTTTTTTTTTTTTGCGTTTGTGTTTGACCTTGTGTTTGTGTTTGACCTTGTGTTTGGATTTGTATGATTTTGTGTGTGTTGATGTTTGTGATTGTTTCTGTTTATGTTTGTGTGTGTGTGTTTGTGTTTGACTCATGTAGGTGCACGTGTACATCCCATTGCAGGTATGTTCCTACTCTACCAATAGTTACTAATGTTTCTACACGTCCACTGTAAACTTATTATGTTCATCTTTGTCCTTGTCTTATGCAGGTACAAGTGTACATCCTATTGTAGGTATGATCTTATTTCACCAGTACTTATTAATATGTTTATACAACCACTGTCATTCTATTGTGTTTTAGTTTATCTTTTGTAGGTGCATGTGAACATTCTACTGTAGGTATGATCCTATTGCGTTTGTGTTTGACCTTTTGTTTGTGTTTTTTTTTTTGCGTTTGTGTTTGACCTTGTGTTTGTGTTTTTTTTTTTGCGTTTGTGTTTGACCTTGTGTTTGTGTTTGTATGATTTTGTGTGTGTTTATGTTTGTGATTGTTTGTGTTTATGTTTGTGTGTGTGTGTTTGTGTTTGACTCATGATGTAGGTGCACGTGTACATCCCATTGCAGGTATGTGCCTACTCCACCAATAGTTACTAATGTTTCTACACGTCCACTGTCAACTTATTATGTTCATCTTTGTCTTTGTCTTATGCAGGTACAAGTGTACATCCTATTGCAGGTACAACTGTACATCCTATTGCAGGTATGATCTTATTTCACCAGTACTTATTAATATGTTTATACATTCACTGTCATTTTATTGTGTTTGTGTTTATCTTATGTAGGTACATGTGAACATTCTACTGTAGGTATGATCCTATTGCACCAATACTTATTATTGTGTCTATACTTTTATTGTCATCCTATTGTGTTTGCGTTTTCTTTTTGTTTGTTTTTGTGTTTTGTGTTTGTGTTTGACCTTGTGTTTGTGTTTTTTTTTTTTGGTTTGTGTTTGACCTTGTGTTTGTGTTTGTATGATTTTGTGTGTGTTTATGTTTGTGATTGTTTGTGTTTATGTTTGTGATTGTTTGTGTTTATGTTTGTGTGTGTGTGTGTTTGTGTTTGACTCATGTAGGTGCACGTGTACATCCCATTGCAGGTATGTTCCTACTCTACCAATAGTTACTAATGTTTCTACACGTCCACTGTAAACTTATTATGTTCATCTTTGTCCTTGTCTTATGCAGGTACAAGTGTACATCCTATTGTAGGTATGATCTTATTTCACCAGTACTTATTAATATGTTTATACAACCACTGTCATTCTATTGTGTTTTTGTTTATCTTTTGTAGGTGCATGTGAACATTCTACTGTAGGTATGATCCTATTGCGTTTGTGTTTGACCTTGTGTTTGTGTTTGTATGATTTTGTGTGTGTTTATGTTTGTGATTGTTTGTGTTTATGTTTGTGTGTGTGTGTTTGTGTTTGACTCATGATGTAGGTGCACGTGTACATCCCATTGCAGGTATGTGCCTATTCCACCAATAGTTACTAATGTTTCTACACGTCCACTGTCAACTTATTATGTTCATCTTTGTCTTTGTCTTATGCAGGTACAAGTGTACATCCTATTGCAAGTATGATCTTATTTCACCAGTAATTATTAATATGTTTATACATTCATTGTCATTTTATTGTGTTGGTGTTTATCTTATGTAGGTACATGTAAACATTCTACTGTAGGTATGATCCTATTGCACTAATACTTATTATTGGGTCTATACTTTCATTGTCATCCTATTGTGTTTGCATTTGCTTTTTTGTTTGTGTTTTCTTTTGTGTTTGTTTTTATGTTTGTGTTTTTATATTTGTTTGTGTTTTTTTTTTTGCGTTTGTGTTTGACCTTGTGTTTGTGTTTGACCTTGTGTTTGGATTTGTATGATTTTGTGTGTGTTGATGTTTGTGATTGTTTCTGTTTATGTTTGTGTGTGTGTGTTTGTGTTTGACTCATGTAGGTGCACGTGTACATCCCATTGCACGTATGTTCCTACTCTACCAATAGTTACTAATGTTTCTACACGTCCACTGTAAACTTATTATGTTCATCTTTGTCTTTGTCTTATGCAGGTACAAGTGTACATCCTATTGCAGGTACAACTGTACATCCTATTGCAGGTATGATCTTATTTCACCAGTACTTATTAATATGTTTATACATCCACTGTCATTTTATTGTGTTTGTGTTTATCTTATGTAGGTACATGTGAACATTCTACTGTAGGTATGATCCTATTGCACCAATACTTATTATTGTGTCTATACTTTCATTGTCATCCTATTGTGTTTGCTTTTTTGTTTGCTTTTTTGTTTGTGATTGTTTGTGTTTATGTTTGTGATTGTTTGTGTTTATGTTTTGTGTGTGTGTGTGTTTGTGTTTGACTCATGATGTAGGTGCACGTGTACATCCCATTGCAGGTATGTGCCTACTCCACCAATAGTTACTAATGTTTCTACACGTCCACTGTCAACTTATTATGTTCATCTTTGTCTTTGTCTTATGCAGGTACAAGTGTACATCCTATTGCAGGTATGATCTTATTTCACCAGTACTTATTAATATGTTTATACATCCACTGTCATTTTATTGTGTTTGTGTTTATCTTATGTAGGTACATGTGAACATTCTACTGTAGGTATGATCCTATTGCACCAATACTTATTATTGTGTTTATACTTTCATTGTCATCCTATTGTGTTTGCGTTTGCTTTTTTGTTTGCGTTTTCTTATGTGTTTGTTTTTCTGTTTGTAATTTTATATTTGTTTGTGTTTTTTTTTTTGTGTTTGTGTTTGACCTTGTGTTTGTGTTTGTATGATTTTGTGTGTGTTTATGTTTGTGATTGTTTGTGTTTATGTTTATGATTGTTTGTGTTTATGTTTTGTGTGTGTGTGTGTTTGTGTTTGACTCATGTAGGTGCACGTGTACATCCCATTGCAGGTATGTTCCTACTCTACCAATAGTTACTAATGTTTCTACACGTCCACTGTAAACTTATTATGTTCATCTTTGTCCTTGTCTTATGCAGGTACAAGTGTACATCCTATTGTAGGTATGATCTTATTTCACCAGTACTTATTAATATGTTTATACAACCACTGTCATTCTATTGTGTTTTAGTTTATCTTTTGTAGGTGCATGTGAACATTCTACTGTAGGTATGATCCTATTGCATTTGGTTTTGACCTTATGTTTGTGTTTTTTTTTGCGTTTGTGTTTGACCTTGTGTTTGTGTTTTTTTTTTTTTGCGTTTGTGTTTGACCTTGTGTTTGTGTTTGTATGATTTTGTGTGTGTTTATGTTTGTGTTTGTTTGTGTTTATGTTTGTGTGTGTGTGTGTTTGTGTTTGACTCATGATGTAGGTGCACGTGTACATCCCATTGCAGGTATGTGCCTACTCCACCAATAGTTACTAATGTTTCTACACGTCCACTGTCAACTTATTATGTTCATCTTTGTCTTTGTCTTATGCAGGTACAAGTGTACATCCTATTGCAGATACAACTGTACATCCTATTGCAGGTATGATCTTATTTCACCAGTACTTATTAATATGTTTATACATTCACTGTCATTTTATTGTGTTTGTGTTTATCTTATGTAGGTACATGTGAACATTCTACTGTAGGTATGATCCTATTGCACCAATACTTATTATTGTGTCTATACTTTTATTGTCATCCTATTGTGTTTGCGTTTGCTTTTTTGTTTGCGTTTTCTTTTGTGTTTGTTTTTGTGTTTGTGATTTTATATTTGTTTGTGTTTGACCTTGTGTTTGTGTTTTTTTTTTTTGGTTTGTGTTTGACCTTGTGTTTGTGTTTGTATGATTTTGTGTGTGTTTATGTTTGTGATTGTTTGTGTTTATGTTTGTGTGTGTGTGTGTGTTTGTGTTTGACTCATGTAGGTGCACGTGTACATCCCATTGCAGGTATGTTCCTACTCTACCAATAGTTACTAATGTTTCTACACGTCCACTATAAACTTATTATGTTCATCTTTGTCCTTGTCTTATGCAGGTACAAGTGTACATCCTATTGTAGGTATGATCTTATTTCACCAGTACTTATTAATATGTTTATACAACCACTGTCATTCTATTGTGTTTTTGTTTATCTTTTGTAGGTGCATGTGAACATTCTACTGTAGGTATGATCCTATTGCGTTTGTGTTTGACCTTGTGTTTGTGTTTGTATGATTTTGTGTGTGTTTATGTTTGTGATTGTTTGTGTTTATGTTTGTGTGTGTGTGTTTGTGTTTGACTCATGATGTAGGTGCACGTGTACATCCCATTGCAGGTATGTGCCTATTCCACCAATAGTTACTAATGTTTCTACACGTCCACTGTCAACTTATTATGTTCATCTTTGTCTTTGTCTTATGCAGGTACAAGTGTACATCATATTGCAAGTATGATCTTATTTCACCAGTAATTATTAATATGTTTATACATTCATTGTCATTTTATTGTGTTGGTGTTTATCTTATGTAGGTACATGTAAACATTCTACTGTAGGTATGATCCTATTGCACTAATACTTATTATTGGGTCTATACTTTCATTGTCATCCTATTGTGTTTGCGTTTGCTTTTTTGTTTGCGTTTTCTTTTGTGTTTGTTTTTGTGTTTGTGTTTTTATATTTGTTTGTGTTTTTTTTTTGCGTTTGTGTTTGACCTTGTGTTTGTTTTTGACCTTGTGTTTGTATTTGTATGATTTTGTGTGTGTTTATGTTTGTGTTTTGTTTGTGTTTATGTTTGTGTGTGTGTGTTTGTGTTTGACTCATGTAGGTGCACGTGTACATCCCATTGCAGGTATGTTCCTACTCTACCAATAGTTACTAATGTTTCTACACGTCCACTGTAAACTTATTATGTTCATCTTTGTCTTTGTCTTATGCAGGTACAAGTGTACATCCTATTGCAGGTACAACTGTACATCCTATTGCAGGTATGATCTTATTTCACCAGTACTTATTAATATGTTTATACATCCACTGTCATTTTATTGTGTTTGTGTTTATCTTATGTAGGTACATGTGAACATTCTACTGTAGGTATGATCCTATTGCACCAATACTTATTATTGTGTCTATACTTTCATTGTCATCCTATTGTGTTTGCGTTTGCTTTTTTGTTTGCGTTTTCTTTTGTGTTTGTTTTTGTGTTTGTGTTTTTATATTTGTTTGTGTTTTTTTTTTTTGCGTTTGTGTTTGACCTTGTGTTTGTGTTTGACCTTGTGTTTGTGTTTGTATGATTTTGTGTGTGTTTATGTTTGTGATTGTTTGTGTTTATGTTTGTGATTGTTTGTGTTTATGTTTGTGTGTGTGTGTGTTTGTGTTTGACTCATGTAGGTGCACGTGTACATCCCATTGCAGGTATGTTCCTACTCTACCAATAGTTACTAATGTTTCTACACGTCCACTGTAAACTTATTATGTTCATCTTTGTCTTTGTCTTATGCAGGTACAAGTGTACATCCTATTGCAGGTACAACTGTACATCTTATTGCAGGTATGATCTTATTTCACCAGTACTTATTAATATGTTTATACATCCACTGTCATTTTATTGTGTTTGTGTTTATCTTATGTAGGTACATGTGAACATTCTAATATAGGTATGATCCTATTGCACCAATACTTATTATTGTGTCTATACTTTCATTGTCATCCTATTGTGTTTGCGTTTGCTTTTTTGTTTGCATTTTCTTTTGTGTTTGTTTTTGTGTTTGTGTTTTTATATTTGTCTGTGTTTTTTTTTTGCGTTTGTGTTTGACCTTGTGTTTGTGTTTTTTTTATTGCGTTTGTGTTTGACCTTGTGTTTGTGTTTGTATGATTTTGTGTGTGTTTATGTTTGTGTGTGTGTGTGTGTGTGTTTGTGTTTGACTCATGTAGGTGCACGTGTACATCCCATTGCAAGTATGTTCCTACTCTACCAATAGTTACTAATGTTTCTACACGTCCACTGTAAACTTATTATGTTCATCTTTGTCCTTGTCTTATGCAGGTACAAGTGTACATCCTATTGTAGGTATGATCTTATTTCACCAGTACTTATTAATATGTTTATAGAACCACTGTCATTCTATTGTGTTTTTGTTTATCTTTTGTAGGTGCATGTAAACATTCTACTGTAGGTATGATCCTATTGCGTTTGTGTTAGACCTTTTGTTTGTGTTTTTTTTTTTTTGCGTTTGTGTTTGACCTTGTGTTTGTGTTTGTATGATTTTGTATGTGTTTATGTTTGTGATTGTTTGTGTTTATGTTTGTGTGTGTGTGTTTGTGTTTGACTCATGATGTAGGTGCACGTGTACATCCCATTGCAGGTATGTGCCTACTCCACCAATAGTTACTAATGTTTCTACACGTCCACTGTCAACTTATTATGTTCATCTTTGTCTTTGTCTTATGCAGGTACAAGTGTACATCCTATTGCAAGTATGATCTTATTTCACCAGTAATTATTAATATGTTTATACATTCACTATCATTTTATTGTGTTGGTGTTTATCTTATGTAGGTACATGTGAACATTCTACTGTAGGTATGATCCTATTGCACCAATACTTATTATTGTGTCTATACTTTCATTGTCATCCTATTGTGTTTGCGTTTGCTTTTTTGTTTGCGTTTTCTTTGTGTTTGTTTTTGTGTTCGTGTTTTTCTATTTGTTTGTGTTTTTTTTTGCGTTTGTGTTTGACCTTGTGTTTGTGTTTGTATGATTTTCGGTGTGTTTATGTTTGTGATTGTTTGTGTTTATGTTTGTGATTGTTTGTGTTTATGTTTGTGTGTGTGTGTTTGTGATTGTTTGTGTTTATCTTATGTAGGTACATGTGAACATCCTCTTATTATGTTTGTCTTATGCAGATGCACATGTACATCCTTTTGCAGGTATGATCCTATTCCACCAATATTTACCAATGTGTCTACATTTCCACTGTCATCCTATTGTGTTTTATATTTTTTTTATTTGTCTTATCTATGTGCATGTGTACATCCTATTGCAGGTATGATTCAATTCCACCAATACTTATTAATGTTTCTATACTTCCACTGTCGGCGTATTGTGTTTGTGTTTGTCTAATGCAAATGCATGTGTACATCCTAATGCAGGTATGATCATATTCTACCAATACTTATTATTGTGTCTATACTTTCATTGTCATCCTATTGTGTTTGCGTTTGCTTTTTTGTTTGCGTTTTCTTTTGTGTTTGTGTTTTTATATTTGTTTGTGTTTCTTTTTTTGCGTTTGTGTTTGACCTTGTGTTTGTGTTTGTATGATTTTATGTGTGTTTATGCTTGTGACTATTTGTGTTTATGTTTGTGATTGTTTGTGTTTATGTTTGTGTGTGTGTGTTTGTGTTTGACTCATGTAGGTGCATGTGTACATCCCATTGCAGGTATATTCCTACTCTACCAATAGTTACTAATGTTTCTACACGTCTAGTGTAAACTTATTATGTTCATCTTTGTCTTTGTCTTATGCAGGTACAAGTGTACATCCTTTTGCAGGTATGATCTTATTTCACCAGTACTCATTAATATGTTTATACATCCAATGTCATTTTATTGTGTTTGTGTTTATCTTATGTAGGTACATGTGAACATTCTACTGTAGGTATGATCCTATTGCACCAATACTTATTATTGTGTCTATACTTTCATTGTCATCCTATTGTGTTTGCGTTTGCTTTTTTGTTTGCGTTTTCTTTTGTGTTTGTTTTTGTTTTTGTGTTTTTATATTTGTTTGTGTTTTTTTTTTTGTGTTTGTGTTTCACCTTGAGTTTGTGTTTGACCTTGTGTTTGTGTTTGTATGATTTTGTGTGTGTTTATGTTTGTGATTGTTTGTGTTTATGTTTGTGTGTGTGTGTTTGTGTTTGACTCATGTAGGTGCACGTGTACATCCCATTGCAGGTATGTTCCTACTCTACCAATAGTTACTAATGTTTCTACACGTCCACTGTAAACTTATTATGTTCATCTTTGTCTTTGTCTTATGCAGGTACAAGTGTACATCCTATTGTAGGTATGATCTTATTTCACCAGTACTTATTAATATGTCTATACATCCACTGTCATTCTATTGTGTTTGTGTTTATCTTATGTAGGTGCATGTGAACATTCTACTGTAGGTATGATCCTATTGCACCAATTCTTATTAATGTGTATATACTTCCAATGTCATCCTATTGTATTTTTGTTTGTGCTTAACTTATGCAAATGCACGTATACAATCTATTAGAGGTATGATCCTATTCCACAAATACTTATTAATGTTTCTTTATGTCTACTTTCAACTTATTGTGTTCATCTTTGTGTTTGTCTTATGCAGGTGCAAGTGTACATCCTGTTGTAGGTATGGTTCTATATCACCAATACTTATTAATGTGTCTATACTTTCACTGTCCTCTTATTATGTTTGTCTTATGCAGATGCACATGTACATCCTTTTGCAGGTATGATCCTATTCCACCAATATTTACCAATGTGTCTACATTTCCACTGTCATCCTATTGTGTTTGTATTTTTTTTATTTGTCTTATCTATGTGCATGTGTACATCCTATTGCAGGTATGATTCAATTCCACCAATACTTATTAATGTTTCTATACTTCCACTGTCGGCGTATTGTGTTTGTGTTTGTCTTATGCAAATGCACGTGTACATCCTAATGCAGGTATGATCCTATTCTACCAATACTTATTATTGTGTCTATACTTTCATTGTCATCCTATTGTGTTTGCGTTTACTTTTTTGTTTGCGTTTTCTTTTGTGTTTGTGTTTTTATATTTGTTTGTGTTTTTTTTTTGCGTTTGTGTTTGACCTTGTTTTTGTGTTTGTATGATTTTGTGTGTGTTTATGTTTGTGATTGTTTGTGTTTATGTTTGTGTGTGTGTGTGTTTGTGTTTGACTCATGTAGGTGCACGTGTACATCCCATTGCAGGTATGTTCCTACTCTACCAATAGTTACTAATGTTTCTACACGTCCAGTGTAAACTTATTATGTTCATCTTTGTCTTTGCCTTATGCAGGTACAAGTGTACATCCTATTGCAGGTATGATCTTATTTCACCAGTACTCATTAATATGTTTATACATCCACTGTCATTTTATTGTGTTTGTGTTTATCTTATGTAGGTACATGTGAACATTCTACTGTAGGTATGATCCTATTGCACCAATACTTATTATTGTGTCTATACTTTCATTGTCATCCTATTGTGTTTGCGTTTGCTTTTTTGTTTGCGTTTTCTTTTGTGTTTGTTTTTGTGTTTGTGTTTTTATATTTGTTTGTGTTTTTTTTTTTTTGCGTTTGTGTTTCACCTTGAGTTTGTGTTTGACCTTGTGTTTGTGTTTGTATGATTTTGTGTGTGTTTATGTTTGTGATTGTTTGTGTTTATGTTTGTGTGTGTGTGTTTGTGTTTGACTCATGTAGGTGCACGTGTACATCCCATTGCAGGTATGTTCCTACTCTACCAATAGTTACTAATGTTTCTACACGTCCACTGTAAACTTATTATGTTCATCTTTGTCTTTGTCTTATGCAGGTACAAGTGTACATCCTATTGCAGGTATGATCTTATTTCACCAATACTTATTAATATGTTTATACATCCACTGTCATTTTATTGTGTTTGTGTTTATCTTATGTAGGTACATGTGAACATTCTACTGTAGGTATGATCCTATTGCACCAATACTTATTATTGTGTCTATACTTTCATTGTCATCCTATTGTGTTTGCGTTTGCTTTTTTGTTTGCGTTTTCTTTTTTGTTTGTTTTTGTGTTTGTGTTTTTATATTTGTTTGTGTGTTTTTTTTTTGCGTTTGTGTTTGACCTTGTGTTTGTGTTTTTTTTTTTTGCGTTTGTGTTTGACCTTGTGTTTGTGTTTGTATGATTTTGTGTGTGTTTATGTTTGTGATTGTTTGTGTTTATGTTTGTGATTGTTTGTGTTGTTTGTGTGTGTGTGTGTGTTTGTGTTTGACTCATGTAGGTGCACGTGTACATCCCATTGCAGGTATGTTCCTACTCTACCAATAGTTACTAATGTTTCTACACGTCCACTGTAAACTTATTATGTTCATCTTCGTCCTTGTCTTATGGAGGAACAAGTGTACATCCAATTGTAGGTATGATCTTATTTCACCAGTACTTATTAACATGTTTATACAACCACTGTCATTCTATTGTGTTTTTGTTTATCTTTTGTAGGTGCATGTGAACATTCTACTGTAGGTATGATCCTATTGCGTTTGTGTTTGACCTTGTGTTTGTGTTTTTTTTTTTTTCGTTTGTGTTTCTTTTTTTTGCATTTGTGTTTGACCTTGTGTTTGTATGATTTTGTGTGTGTTTATGTTTGTGATTGTTTGTGTTTATGTTTGTGTGTGTGTTTGTGTTGTTCGCTCAATTTATGCCGAGCTAGTAATTTTACAATCTTCTCAACCCACTATGAGTTAAGTATTTTGGGTCACTCAACCACATTTATTTTCTTTTACTCAATGTTTGTTTTTAATAAGCACAATTGAATTGCAGGACTGAGAGAATATGCTGTTGTGGCACGAAAAATCTGTGATGCGATGATAATGCAGCTAATGTTATTGAACAATTGAACAGAGGTGCACATGTATATTTTATTGCAGGTACAATCCTATTCCAATAATTCTTAATAGTGTGTCCATATTTTCACTATAACCCTATTGTGTTTGTGTTTGTGTTTTTTTATTTTATTTGGCTTATGTAGGTCCGCATGTACATCCGATTGCAGATATGATCCTATTCCACCAATACTTATTAATGTTTCTATACTTCCACTGTCATCCTATTGTGTTTTTGTTTGCGTTTCTTTTATGCAGGTTCAAGTGTACATCATATTGCGTTTCAATATGTCTATACTTCCATCGTCATCCTAATGTGTTTGTCTTATATAGGTGCATGTGAACATCCTATTGTAGGTATGATCCTATTCCACCAATACCTATTAATATGTATATACTTTCACTGTCAGCCTATTGTATTTCTGTTTGTGTTTGACTCATGTAGGTGCACGTGTACATCCCATTGCAGGTATGTTCCTACTCTACCAATAGTTACTAATGTTTCTACACGTCCATTGTAAACTTATTATGTTCATCTTTGTCTTTGTCTTATGCAGATACAAGTGTACATCCTATTGTAGGTATGATCTTATTTCACCAGTACTTATTAATATGTTTATACATCCACTGTCATTCTATTGTGTTTGTGTTTATCTTATGTAGGTGCATGTGAACATTCTACTGTAGGCATGATCTTATTGCACTAATACTTATTAATGTGTATATACTTTCACTGTCATCCTATTGTATTTCTGTTTGTGCTTAACTTATGCAAATGCACGTATACAATCTATTACAGGTATGATCCTATTCCACAAATACTTATTAATGTTTCTTTATGTCTACTTTCAACTTATTGTGTTCATCTTTGTGTTTGTCTTATGCAGGTGCAAGTGTACATCCTGTTGTAGGTATGGTCCTATATCACCAATACTTATTAATGTGTCTATACTTCCACTGTCCTCTTATTATGTTTGTCTTATGCAGATGCACATGTACATCCTTTTGCAGGTATGATCCTATTCCACCAATATTTACCAATGTGTCTACATTTCCACTGTCATCCTATTGTGTTTGTATTTTTTTTTATTTGTCTTATCTATGTGTATGTGTACATCCTATTGCAGGTATGATTCAATTCCACCAATACTTATTAATGTTTCTATACTTCCACTATCGGCGTATTGTGTTTGTGTTTGTGTTTGTGTTTGTCTTATGCAAATGCACGTGTACATCCTAATGCAGGTATGATCCTATTCTACCAATACTTATTATTGTGTCTATACTTTCATAGTCATCCTATTGTGTTTGCGTTTGCTTTTTTGTTTGCGTTTTCTTTTGTGTTTGTTTTTGTGTTTGTGTTTTTATATTTGTTTGTGTTTTTTTTTTTTTTTGCGTTTGTGTTTGACCTTGTGTTTGTGTTTGTATGATTTTGTGTGTGTTCATGTTTGTGATTGTTTGTGTTTATGTTTGTGATTGTTTGTGTTTATGTTTTGTGTGTGTGTTTGTGTTTGACTCATGATGTAGGTGCACGTGTACATCCCATTGCAGGTATGTGCCTACTCCACCAATAGTTACTAATGTTTCTACACGTCCACTGTCAACTTATGATGTTCATCTTTGTCTTTGTCTTATGCAGGTACAAGTGTACATTGTAACCCCCTCTTCGATTACATTTATTAATCCTAATTTATTATTTAAGTTAGTAATATTTTCAATATTCATAGAAGGTTAATAGAAAATATACCAAGTGAACAATTTATTTAGGTAAAGTT